>JAFEMH010001849.1:107500-411752 GCA_022495995.1 Adenophora triphylla var. japonica | reverse complement strand
TTTTTTAAAAACAACACAGTGAAATTTTTGTTAATAATCGGAACTTCTCAACACGCCTAACACTATTCAACATATGAAACTGGACCTATGTAACACTACAACTGATCGTCTTAAACACTAATACTAACCATCTTTTAACACCACAACTGGTTATATTAAACACTACCACTGAACCCCTGTAGGTCTTAAAATTTCATTCAATTTGATATGTTGTGCGTTACGTGATTTATAAGAAGTCAGAAGTTACACTCATTGCAGCGCATGCGCTCGAACGATTCCATAAACGGAATAATTACAAGAATATATGGAATGTACTAAACTCTCGTTTATAATTAATGGAACATACGAAAAATAGACAAGATAATATAACGTACTTTTTAATCTCATTACAAATAAGATAACTGATTTGAATGACGTTAATTTTTATTAACGAAATAAACCAACTTGTTAAATAGCATAACAATCGTTAAATGCTCCGATTTCATTTTCGAATAGTTTCCTTTTCTCCCTCTTCCTCTTCTGTTCAAATCTAAGGGTATCACACCGGCAATCTGAGGGTTTACCGGAGAGAGAGAGGACCCTGGTTGATGCTGACCCTGGATGATATAGGAAAGAGGTTGAGAAGTTATGGTCGTACTCGGATGTTCCTTCAATACCCAGATTCCACAAGGATAGATAGGATTGTGTCCGATTCCCCCAATATTATTGTGTTTGAGGACAGGCGTAGATGATGGAGCACATCGAACTGTTCTACCCGTCTTCAGATCATATAGTTCGTGAGCGTCTGAGTGGTAAGGCTCCCTCCTCGGCCTATCTATAATGACGAGGGGGGATATCCCTCTTCCCCGTCTTAAGGTCAGTTATGGACGAGGTCACTAATTTATGCTCCTCGTCTTTTTGTAGATATGACGGGAAGAGGGGGAGAGGCCACCTCGTCAACCTAGATAGTTGATGCCTTCATGGAAGGTGCCCAAGTTGAAGGTAGTAAAGGCCGAGGAAGGGGAGGCCGAGGTGGAGGGCAACGACGAGAGAGGCCTTCAAAGGCCAGGGATCCCATGCTGGAGAAGCTGTATTCCAAATACGGGGTGGATAAAGCTGAATATAGATTAACTTATATCGGCAAACCCATTTTTGCGACAGATAAGGAAGAGAGGAACTTTTACTACAATGATAGCTACGTCTATTTTTACTTCAAACAATTTCAACAGGGGCTTCGTCTTCCTTTGAACCCCTTTATCAACGAATTTCTAGACGACGTGAGGGCTGTCCCGGCCATGTTGGGAGCTAATGGTACCCGGGTCCTCGTTAGCTTTATAGTGCTTTGCCGTAACTTAGGTTACGAACCGACCATGGGAGCCTTCCGTCATTTCTATCAAGTCAGCTTCGTCAAGGACAGTTGGCTCCTCGTCATCCGTAGTTGAAGTAGCCCGGATCCGAGAAGGCCTCGCGGCCCCGGCATCTGGCATCTTTCGCGTTGGAGGTGTCTCGCCGTTTCGCTTGCGCGTTTTTGTAGAGTCGCCACGCCGTTTTTATTAAGCCCAAAACATTGAAAAAGGGCATCAGTTTAAAGATAAATTTTAAACTGTTTTTGTGTGATGAGATTTTGAGTTCGGAGGTCAGATGACTCCTCGGGAAGAGAATATTAGAATATTAGAGCTCACCCGAGTAGCCTCGTAAAACGAGTCTTTCGGATACCCCTAATATCCTTTAAATGTTGTGTGTGTGTGTGCTTTTAAAAATGCATGTCAGATCGGATGTCTACATTGTATTGAAATGTATTGAAATAGAATAGGAAGGAAGCCTTACCAATGTTGGTTCGTGTCCTGTCTTCCGCAGGGGAATAGTGTTTGAGGCTCTGAGTAGCGTTCCGGATTGCTTCGGGGATGCCGGTTGTCTGCGGACAGAGTTTCGGCGTGAGTTGAGGTTGTAGGCTGCGTTCGGGCAGAGGTTCGGCGTGCGTGGGGATCAGCTGGGATCACTCGCGCGAGGTTCGGCGTGCGTTGTGGTGGCAGGAGTCACTCTGCGTAGTTTCGGCGTGGTTTGGGATCGCTTCGGTTTGACTCGGAAAGAGCCGGGACGCCGGGAAAGACTGTGCAAGGCCTCGGAGTACCACGAGGGGCCTCAGAGTACCTCGAGAGTGCCTCGGGGCAGCGCGGGAGCGTCTCGGGAGCGCTCGGAGAGGCTTCGGAGCACCTCTAGGGGGCTCGGAAGGCCTCGGAAGGATCCGAAGGGGCCGGGAATGCCTCGAAAGGTCTTAGAAGGGGAGCCAGAAGGCTTAGGGAGGAAGAGAGAAGTGGGAGGTGTGAAAAAATGAGGAGGGGGAGCCCTCTATTTATAGTCTCAGATTTGGTGCAAAGAGGTCCGTACGGACCTCCTTGGTTATCCAGGATTTTGGTTTTCCTCGATTTGAGGGAATATGCAATGATGGTGAATATTCTGGAAATGATGGTGTCCCCTTGCAAAGAGGTCCGTACGGACCATCTTGCATGCAAAGAGGTCCGTACGGACCAAGTCTGCATGGAAACCATCATTTCTCCCGGGATTTGAGGGAATATTGTGGACTTTAAGGGGATTCAGTAATTATGGAAACAAAGAGGTCCGTACGGACCTATATTGCTTTTCCAGTTTCCTGAAAATTCCCGAAAGGTCCTTTTGTCCCTTTTTATCCTGCGAAGGCTCCTCCCTTGGTGGGTTGGGGGTTTCGAGAGGGTTTTGAGAGGGTTTTGAGTGAGAGAGGTCTTCGAGACCGCGCGGATGAGTCCGCGGTGTTTCCGTGTGTTTGAAAGGGAGTGATCCAGATTGGGGCACTTACAGAAGCCCCTCGACGACGTCACTGATGAAAGAAGTGGGGTCGCCGATAAGATAAGGGTCCTAATCTGGATCGCGTGCTGGGAGAGGAAGTGACCGTGAGGTCAAAGCGAGGACGCGGTGGTGTCCTTTAGGGTGACCGTTTAGGTCAATAGGCTGGACCCTGCGATAGGATTCCTACGTATCCCTCGGCGGGAATCAAGCACGGTTCGTAGTTCGGGTGTGGGGTGAGTGTTCGTGAATGCGGGCGTGGTGGTGCCTCGGAGTGTCGTGTGACCGCCGAGGTCAGTGGTGATAAGGACGCTGGAGGCGTCCCGCGACCGTATAGGTGGGTGATAAGGACGTGGCGGCGCCCCGGGTGACCAGATAGGTCGTGATAAAGACGTGGTGGCGTCCGGTGACCGCATAGGTCGGTGATAAGGACGTGGCGGCGTCCTGGGTGACCGTATAGGTCGGTGATAAGGACGTGGTGGCGTCACGGGTGACAGCCTAGGTCGGTGATAAGGACGTGGTGGCGTCCGGCGACCGCATAGGCTCGGTGATAAGGACGCGTGCGGCGTCCCCGGGGTGACGTATAGGTCGGTGATAAGGACGTGGTGGCGTCCGGGGTGACCGTGATAGGTCGGTGATAAGGACGTGGTGGCGTCCGGGTGACCGCATAGTCGGTGAGTGGTGGCGTCCGGCATGACCGTATAGGTCGGTGATAAGGACGTGCGGCGTCCGGTGACCGCATAGGTCGGTGATAAGGACGCGCGGCGTCCTGGGTGACCGTATAGGTCGATGATAAGGACGTGGTGGCGTCCGGCGACCGTATAGCCTGGTGATAAGGACGCGCGGCGTCTGGCACTGTAGATAGGTCGGTGATAAGGACGTGGCGGCGTCCGGTGACCGTATAGGTCGGTGATAAGGACGTGCGGCGTCCCGGGGCGACCGTGATAGGTTCGGTGATAAGGACGTGGTGGCGTCTGGGGTGACCGTATAGGTCGGTGATAAGGACGTGTGGCGTCCCCGGGCGACCGTATAGGTCGGTGATAAGTGACGTGGTGGCGCTCCCGGGTGACCGTATAGGTCGTGATAAGAGCGTGGTGCGCGTCCCGGGATGGAAGTTTTACGATTTTCCTAATCGGGTGGTTTAAGGCCTTCCGGGCCGGGAGATAGTTTATGCGAGGACTTGAATCGTCTTCGATCCGTGGCCAGGAGGCGCGCTCGCTTGTGATTCGAGAGGCGTAGATGCCATTTGTGTTTTTGCATGTTGACGTGTAGAAGGTCGGACTTACGATGACCGCCGGTGCCGAGTTGCCGTTGAAGTAGGCAAGGATGACGGCCGATGATTGCTTCCACCATTTGGCGTTTGGGAGGCGCTTCGTGCCTGGGACTCAGACGGGAGATGCTTGGCTCCTTCGCGTGCTTGTTTTGCCGTTGAGTGGGCGAGGATGATGGTCGGTGCTGGGGATATGCAGTCTTGTATGACTTCCCTTTGACTTGTCGGGAGGAGCTCGGGCTACACTTTGACGGCCGGTGCTTGCAGTTGCCGCTGAGGTGGCGGTTCGATTGACATTGTTGCTTCTCGCAGCCAAGGCCGTTGAAGCTGGCTAGGTTCGGAGCTTCACCGATCGCCGGTGCTGCTCCGCCGTTGGCTGGAGCTCGGGCTTACTAGATGGCCGCGCCAAGCTTGCGTTGCCGCTTGAAGTGGGCTAGGTTCGGGCTTACACCGATCGCCGCCGGTGCTTGCGTTGCCGCTTGAAGCTGGGCTAGGTTCGTGGGCCCATTCGACTTCCGGATTTGAATTGCCGGGACTGCGTGACCTTATAAGGGCCCTTTTCTCGTTGGGAAGATGACTTCGACCTCTTTTAGAGGCCATGGGCTGAGTTGTCGCTGAGCGCTTGGGAGGCGCTTCAGGCCTTGATATTCGTGCTTGAGTGTTGGCTCCTTCTTGCATTGCGTCACAGCGCTGAGGCGTCTCGTGGGATTTGAAGGTGTTCGGGGCCGATTGTCGCCCTTGGAGGTGTCTCTCGAAATTGCGTTGAGCGGGCGGTGGTCAATTGGAGCGGGCGTGGAGTCGGGCACCAATCTTACGCCGACGGACTGCATGATTGAATTGCCGTTGAGCGGGCGAGGACCGCCTTTACGGCCGGGGTTGATTTGCCGTTGAAGTGGGCGAGGTCCGGTCTTACGCTTGACGGCCGGGGATTGATTTGAAGGGTTAGGGACCATTCTGCACTTGGATTTGCTGAAAAAAAGGCCTTAGGACAGCCAGGGGCAAAGTTTGTAAGGGCAGAAAAGTCACTTTGATTTGCTCGCAATGGCGGAGGGATCTCGAAGGAGCCGTAGACAACGCAGTCAGGAAGTGGTTGAGCAGCGAATGGAGCTTCAAAGGAATTGGACCTCGTTCGTTCCGTCTTCGAAGAACCCGGATGTTTTGTATCCGAATCCGGAGGTGCATAATCGTCGCTCCATGAACGTTGGGGAGGTAAGAAATCTGTTCCGTTTTGATTCCCTGCTCGAATTTTTTGAATGCTAGAACTAGGTTTTTTTTGAAAAATTTTTTTTATTATTTTATGCCCTTTTGTGAAATTCTTGATGAATTGTTGAAAATGGACATGTAAAAATTGTGGGTATGTGTATTTTGTGCAGAAATGTGTAGATTAGCTCTTATTTGTGAAAATAAAGTGCCTATCTAGTGAATTGCATGCTTTGGTGTTTTGTACCGTATGCTATTTATGTATGTACATTATGAGAAAAATTATCGTGTAGTGATAATTTTTGTGAAAAAATGTGACATGTGCCGTGTTTTGTGACGGGTTATATGTGAAAGTGCGTGCCGTGTTGGGACGGATTTTCTTTTGAGAATGTGCTATATAGTGTGTGCCGTGTTTTTGGGTGACGGACTTTGTGGGGAAAATATGTGCGATATGTGCCGTGTTGGGACGGATTTTCTTTTGGAAATGTGTCGTGTAGGGTTTAATCCCTCCCCCTTTTTTCTTTTGAGAAAATGTGTACAGTGTTTGCCGTGTTTTGTGACGGACTGCATGGGGAAAATTATATGCATGATATATGTGAAAATTATGTGCATTGTGTGCCGTGTTTTGTGACGGGTTACATGAAAAATTGTATGTGAAATGTATATGAAAATTATGTGCAATATGTGCCGTGTTTTGTGACGGGTTACATGAAAAATTATATGTATAATGTATGTGAAAATTAGGTGCAATATGTGCCGTGTTTTGTGACGGGTTATATGTGCCTTTATATTAAGTACTGTGATTGACGTACCTTTGCTGTGTTTACTACGTGATGCCGGGCTTACGCCGGGAAGGCCAAGAGGATGAAGACTCGGGGGTCGCTCGAGGCATTGTGGAGCTATGGCGCGGATGCCTGATATCTCCGTGGGCGGTAGGCCGAGGTCCCCCGGAGGTTGGTTTATGCTTCGGCCTAGGTGTGTTCGTTGAGAACCCGGGTCGGAGTGTACGACACGAGGAAGAACAAGAGTGTCTTCCGGGCCTTTCGAGTATTGGTGGGATACCACCCACACCTTCCACCCGAGCCGGGCGAGGTGACAGTGACGCCCACCGATTTTGCTGCGATTACCGGGCTTTCCTTCAAAGGAGAGCCTGTGAGGTGGAGAGATATGATCTCTGATGCTGTGTTGACCGAGCTGCTGGGCTTCGAGCCTCGTCCTCGCAGGGGCCTGGGCATGCTGTATAGCGACGTAGAGATGAGGATCACGGCTAATTGGGGCCTACATCCGGGTACCGGCCAGTGACAATGGAGCGGTTGGCGCGCTCCTTCTTGTGGTATGCACCGTCCGAGACTCGTTCTCGAACCACGCGACCGCAGCTCCCTTCGCTACGCCGGAGAGCTTGACTGATTTGGATAGGGTCTGCGACATTGCTTGGGGCGAGGCAGGCTTGGCCGAGCTCTACTTCTCTTTGGACCGGTTTAGCCGGGGGGTGGCCAATTCTTTGGCCTGCTTTGATTTTGCTCTGGAGGTATGAGTTTATTGCTGTTTTTGATTTAGCAACTTGTCGTTTCTCCATTTTTTTTTTTTTTTGAGCTCTTCTCTCGCTTTGTCGCAGTGTGGTTTTATGAGGTCTTTCGGTGCTTCCCGTGGGATAGGGATCCTGGGGCATTCTGCGCACCCGCTATGCTCGGATTGGGCTCGTACGGCCAGAGGAGGAGGACCAGGCAGGGTAAGCTCACCATTGCCTACGGGGAGGTGCAGAGCGTTTGGAGCGAGATAGCCGTGAGGGTTCGGCTTGTTCCCATGGGCTCGGTATGAGGGTGATGAGTTTGAGGGAGCTCCCGAGGTGACGGCGCAGCGGAAGATGCTGCGGGGCTTGACTTGCGACGCCATGTATCCGGGGAGCGAGTCTTCGTCGGCAAAGCACGGCCCGGTGTGCTTCCCGTGGCTCCGAGGGATCCTCCGTTTGGGCTGTTTGACTCCCGGGATATGGATGTGCTGGACTAGAGAGGTACCTTGGCGGTGTGCCGGTGCCGAGGAGTTCATCTTGTGACTGGCGAGGAGTACGGGGCCTTCATGAGGAGGAAGCCGAGGACGCCCTGTGCTGGCGCGGGAGAGAGGCTGGCCCGCAGCTCCCCAGAGGTTCCGATGCCGGGACCGGATTTCACGTACGTCCGTGGGGACGGATCGAGGAGGAGGGTATCTCGCACCCGTTCCGAGCAGCTCCCGCCGCCTAGAGTGGACCCCGACAGATCGGTGAGTGTGCTGACTCTTTTCCATCTTGGCATCTTTTCTGCATTTTTCTCTTTTTGTTGTTGAGTATAACTGCCTTTGATGTGCGTTTCCTTGGCTGTTTGCTTGTGCAGGTCCCGGGGAGAGCCTACGATGCGCTGACTCGCCGTTATGTGGCGATGAGATCCTTTGCTAAGAAGATGGCGTCGAAGATGTCTTGCCGGTCTTCGCGTCGTATGCCAGCGTATGAGCCGATGCCTTCGAGGCATTCAGTGGATGTTCCTCCACCGGGAGCCGAGCCAGGGCCGCAGCAGGAGGGACCTTCGAGAGGGCGGCATAGCATGGATGCCGGGACGTCTTCTGGAGCTGCAGGGCCTTCGAGGGAGCAGCCCTTTTATCAGTTCATGCCTCCGCATGCCGCTCAGGGTGAGGGATTCTCAGAGCCTTCTTTCTTCGACCCTTTCGCCGGATTTGATCCTTCAGATTATTTTGAGTGGCAGGCTCCGGAGGGGGCTCAGTACTCTGATGATGAGGATGTGACGGGCGAGTTCACTGGGATGCCCGATTTTTCTTTGGAGGATCTTGGCGAGGATGATGATGACGAGGGCTCTGATTAGTATTCATTTGCTTTCCCTCTTTCCGTATTTCCTCCTCTTTTTTTTTTTTTGTTTAGCAACAGACATTTTGTACCTGTAATAAAACATACGTATTTGCATGGCAAACAGTATTTTATTTTAAGATGTAATGTCATTTATTTTTGTGATTCCCGGGAATTGTCCTAGAAATTGTTGCTATTATTATTTTTATTTTTGTACATGCCACGTGAGCTGAGGGTGCGTTTGTGGGTAGTGTTTGCTTGCCGGAAATGGCTTTGGCCAGTGTTTGGACTGTTTGGAGCAAGGTTTTGCTGAGGACAGTGTTTGTTGTACTGTTTGCTGGGGAAATGGGCTCTGATTGCAAAGAGGTCCGTACGGACAGACCTACATTGCAAAGAGGTCCGTACGGACCAACCTTGCTTTTCAGGAGGACTTAAATGTTTTCCAGTGTCTGGACTTTCTCCCATTCCCCATTTGCAGCCATTTTCGAGCTTTCTTCCCCATTTTCTCTAGGGACCTCCATTTTTGCCATGGATTCTTCGTATGTCCCTAGAATTTTGCCGAGGCTTTCGCAGGAGAGGCAAGCACACTTCCTAGAGCAGTTGAAAACGTGGATGCGGCGCCGTATGAGGCATCAGAGACGGGCTTTCGAGGTAAGGTTTCGTCTTTGCTCGGTTTGGTCTTTTAAGGAGTTGGTTCCTGATTGGGATTTGCTGCGGGCTGCCGCGAAGTTCGCAGGATGTTAGGAGGCACGTGTCTTGTTTCTCCTATAATGAAATGGTGCCCACTTTTGAAGATTTTTGGGCTTTGATTGGAGGACCGGAGGTGGAGGCCATCTCGCTTCCTTTGGTTGGTGGCGCTGCTTTGTGAGCGTGAAGCTTGGCAGACTTTCTTCGTACTTCGTTGGAAGAAGTGCAGGGCATGATCCTTGATTCGGGTCATATCGACATTTCTGGCTGCCGAGCGGTTCATGGTTGATGATGAGAGTGACGTCTCTTGGGATGTATTTGCCTTGTGTGCGATAGCGACGCTCTTTCCCGGCCGCCTCCCTTGGCATTTGTGGATGGCGCTTTGCTAGATGTGGTAGGCACTGAGAGTGGAGAGGATATTGTCCCGTTGGTGCCGGGGGAGACTCTTCATGGTATCGACCGTCCGGCGACCGGGGATCGTTTTATGAGAGGGGAAGCCCCGCTTTGCTCACCTCGTGGCTGCGAGAGAGACTTCAGGCCATGCCCGAGGCTCCGACGTCGTTTAGCCCGTGGTCATTTGCTCAGCGACCTCCGGTGTTGGATATGGATCGATCCGCCCGGGAGAGATGGATGGCACAACTTGGTACGCATCGGATCCGCCGGTGGGTTCCGCACCGGAGGATTGAGACCGGGAGGATCTTGCAGGAAGGGTCCTACGTCGTGGTGTTCCAGGTTTGTCTTGGTCCTCCTTCTATATTCCGTCGCTTGTTTCCCGGCGGTTTGGGATGAAGCAGAGCCTTTGTTGGGCCGGGATGACCTTGCTAACCGGAGGTAGTTCCTCTTTGTATGGCAGCTGTGTGCCTTCTTGTATTGTCTCGAGGGTATGGAAGTATTCCGCTTTCCCTCTGTGGTACTCCTTAGGACGTCGGGAGAGTGTCGTGTTGACGACTCGCATCCGGCCCGGTATGAGCGGCACGTTGGGCGTCCCAAGTGGTCTTGGAGAGCGGGCGTGTAGCGATTCTGGGACCCGGTTGCCGCAGCAGCTATTGCCTTAGGGGAGTGCCGAAGCCTGGTCCGACCCTTTGGATGTGACGGAGACGCTTTGTTTGACTACGAGACTAGAGTTGACCGACCGACGGGGAGAGGTCCTCTTTACGGCACTCGCAGGGAGGAGATCCGAGCCGAAGCACGGGCGAATGAAGCCCTGAGAGCTACTGGATTATTTGACTCTACGGGGAGGACCCCAGATCTCGGACTGAGAGACGCAGAGTTGGTTCACGTGGAGCGAAAGAAGACTCGCCGGGGACGAGGGAAGAAAGGAAAGAATGGCGAGGGGACAAGCGCAAATGGCGCGGAATGACCTCCTAGGTATCCATTCATTGCATTGCAAACACATTATTAGTTAAATGTATTAAGCTGTATTTTAGCATGTTGTGAACTTGAGAGTAGACCGTGCTTGAACTCATCAAGAAATGTTGTAACCGTTAGTGGTTTGTGATTTACTTTTAAAGCTTTGTCAAGACGCAAGATCTTTTGTTTGCCTTTGCTTCTGTTGTGCACTTTGTCGGCGTCCATCTTTGGACTTTTCTGTTGCATTTGCGGACTGAAGCAGTCTGAGCCATGACGGCAATCCCCCTTCACGAGGCTTTTTTGTCGAGAGGTTGAATGCTCCCCTGACAAGTCGTTCTGACGGTCTTCTTTCGTAGCTTCCTTGCCTTTTGTTGGCGTCGGGCTCTTGACCTCAATTTCGCAGCTTCTGCTTGAGCTTCTTTTGTTTTTTTTTTTATTATTTTTTTTTTGTGAGCCCTTGCTCGAGCTCTTTTTTTTTTTTTATTGTTGTGAGCCCTTGCTCGAGCTCTTTCTTTTTTTTTTATTGAAGCGCGTGAGGGCGAAGACAAGCCCCTGGCTTGGAAGCAAGTAGTAGTCAGTCATTTGATCAGCCATTCAGTGACCCTCGGATGTCTTTTTGGATGTTGCCGCCGTCGTTTGACTTGGTCAAGGTGACTGTTGGGGCGTGTTCTTGAAAAGTGCGTAGCTTGATGGAGGTCTTGATTGACATTCAAACTTTTGACTTTTTGTGTATTTTTAGACCGGACCAATTAAGGTTGCCTACGTTCCCCCTGACTAGAGGGCTCAGGTCTGCGTAGTTCGACACTACATGGAGTGCCAAGAGATGCACAGTTGTTCTTCTTTAGGCGAAGTATCTGCGAAGTTTGCTTCCGTTGACTGGATTCATGAAGGGATTGCCGTCTAGGTCTGTTAGCTTCATGGCGCCTCCTGAGAGAAGATCTTTTCAACCACGAAAGGGCCGATCCATGTGGGTTCCCATTTTCCCAGTGGGTTGGTTCGAGTGGGAGGCTTTTCTTTGAGTACAAGGTCACCTTCTCTGATGTCTCGGGATTTGACTTTCTTGTCGAAGGCTCTAGCCATCCTGCTTTGATAGGCTCGGACGTGTTCCATGGCCTTTAGTCGTCGCTCGTCTAGCGTGAGCCAATTCGTCATGTCGGCCGTGAGCCATTCGACTTCGTTGATGTCATTTTCCAGAAAGACTCGGAGTAGAGGGAATTTCTAGCTCGATGGGAAGGACTGCTTCCATCCCGTATGTCGGGGCAAATGGGGTTTCTCCCGTGGCTGTTCTGACCGATGTGCGGTAGCCCCAAAGTGCAAGGTGCGCTTCTCGGGCCAATCTCGTCCTCGGGTGGTCATTTTCGGATGATCCGTTCGAGGGTTTTGTTGGTCGCTTCCACGGCGCCGTTTGTTTGTGGCCGGTAGGGAGAAGATTTGTGGCGTGTGATCTTGAATTCACCAGCCAGCCTCCGTCGAATTCTCCATCGAAGTGTGAGCCGTTGTCGATATGACCTCATTTGGGATGCCGTATCGGCAGATGATGTTTTCTTTGAGGAAATGCGCGACCTTCTTGGAGGCGAGTACCTTGTAGGACTTGGCTTCGACCCATTTGGTGAAGTAGTCGATGGCTACTAAGATGAACTTCGTGACCGTTTCCGCCTGGCGGAGCGATTTTCCCGATAACGTCAATTCCCCAAGTGGCAAAGGGCCAAGGTGTAGTCATGCGGTAGAGATCGTGGGGCGGCGGATGATTGAGGTTGGAGAACCGTTGGCACTTGTCGCGGCTTCGGACAAAGTGGATGCACCGCCTCCATGGAGATCCAGTAGTAGCCCATCCCGAGAATGATTTGCATCGGGGCTGCGGCGTTCATGTGGGGACCGCAAGCCCCATTGTGGACTTCGTTCATGAACTTGTTCGCTTCTTCTTGGGCGACGCAGCCGTAGGAGTGGCCCAGGGTAGCGTTTCTTGTATAACATGTCCCCGAGGATGACGAAGTGAGAGGCAAGGCGTTTTAGGGCCATGATGCTCTTGGTTTTGACCCCTTACGTGTGTTGACCTTCCTTGTTCATGAAGAGCGGTTTCCCCGTTCTTGAGGTATTGGAAGATCGGCTTGTCTGAAATGGCGTCGGACTTGCGTCTCTTTGGCTCTTCAGCAATCTTGCAAATCGTTGTGATTAAAACCTTCTCGGCAGCTTGGGCCCGGTTTTTCTCTCGTTTGACAACATGCTTAAAGATGTGCTTAATGTATTGTTCGTTTAATGTGTCTGCTTCTTTATCAAGTGACTCGTTAGTAACTGGTGGGGTGTTAGTTAATTTCTCAGTTGTTAAAGATGCAATGAGAGGATACTCGGAAAGATCGAAGCATTCATTAAGAGCATACGAAAATACATTATTGGCAATGAGTTCGTAATCTTACGGCGTGAGGCCATCGGATGACTCGAGAGACTCAAATTCAAAGCTAATGGACTCGGGATGAGTTTTGACACTAGACTCTAGGACTCGAGGGGTCGACCAAGTTGTTCGATCATGTCCTTTTGGCTGGGCAAAGTAGGCCCGGAGAATGTGGCCCAGTTATTGAGGGGCAATGAGCTTGATAGGAGAAGGGGCTTGAAAGGCTTTATGTCACCGTTCCCGATCATTGCTATCACAGAGTTATCAGAAACAAAATCGATTAGATCTGGCATCTCGATTTCTTCTTTGAAGAGCAGGTGTAGCAGTGGTTCGTCCCAAGCATCGTCTGCGGAGTCTCTTGCTTTTGTCTTGGGCATTGCTAGCTCGAATGCAGACTCTTCCCGCTTGTTGAAGGCAGGAGTGTTGACAGAGAGTTTTTCGAGTTCTTCCGCCAAAGAGGGAGTTTTTCCGAACCAAAATTCGCTGTGAATAGTGGTGGTTGTGGATCCCGGCAGGGGCGGTGTGTCGAGGAATGCTCTTCGGACAGGATTTGGCTTGAGGCCTCTGAATCTTGCCAGGTTCTGCTGGAGCTCGCCCATGGTTGTCGGCCAGCTTTGTTTGGCGCTGATCAATTCTGTTCCCTTTTCTGGATCTTCTTCCAAGTTGCCGGCCTTCCTTGTGAAGTACTTGGTCATGTCGAAGGCTGAAGGACGAAGATCGGAGATTGTGTGCAAGCCTCTTTGTTATCTCGTGGAGCGTTTACGTGCGGCTCGCTTGTCCTCCGCAATGTGTTCGGGAGTAGGAGAGTATCCTGTGCCGTGTGGTATTCTCGTTCTTTAATATTGATGATCTGTTGAGTGCCCCGACGGCGTTTTCCCAAACGGAGCCCCGGGATGTAGTTCATGTGCTTCATCATTTTCATCGGGGAGGGATCTTGTCCCAAATCAAAGGCGGTCTATGTGGCACACTTGGGCCTTTGGGCTTTCGATGGTGAACCCCGTTAGCATCATGCCATCATCGTCGGGTTTGATTTCTAAACCGGGACGCCGTTGGTATCGGTCCTTTCGGTGACTATCTTTGTCGCCGTAGATGATGGTCATATCTGTTCCTTGGACGAACTTTACGCACCGATGGAGAGTGGATGCCACCCCATTGATCTCGATGTAGCCAAGGGCGTCCCATAATGGCAAGTGAATGTGATCGGGATGTCGATGACTTGGAAGTCTGTCGGGACCATTTGTTTTCCAAACCAAAGGTTCAAGGTGGCTATTCCCAAGACTCGGGCGGGATGTTGAGTCGTATGCCTTGATTGCTCGAGTCGAGGGTTTTAGATCGCTGCTTTGATCCCTAGCAAATCCATCATTTTGGCCGGAAGGACGTTCATGGATGATCCCCATCTACCAACACCCGAGGGAGACGGCGCTCGTCCAGTTGAACTGTTATGTAGAGAGGCTCATTGTGGTCAGCCCCAAATTTTGGAAGATCGAGCTCTGTGAAGGTAATGATATTGCTGTAATTGACGTTGCCAATCATCCGAACCGCTGCCGCCGTGTGTTACTGTGATGGGAACCATGGTCTGGGCCAGGCTTTCTTCCAACTTGAGCTTGTGCGGATAAGATGAAGTGAGTAAGGACCAGAGTGAGATGTTAGCCTGAGTGCGCTTGAGCTGTGTCAAGACAGGATCTTCAGCCTTTGGGTCCAGGGTTTCAGCTTCTTTGGCGTAGGGTCCCTTTTCAGTTCGTGGCTCAGGTATGACTGGCCTTTTGTCTGTCCGTGGAGGATTCACTGGGATTTGACCGGAACGTGTCAGAACATTCACCTCTGGACTTATGGTTTTGCTTGTCTCTCCTACTTCTGTAGTAGGAGGAGCCTGGTTGGCGTAAGGCCATACTGCGCATTTCAATTCGTTCACTGTCATGGCTTTTACTGAAGCATCAATAGTGGCTTTGAGATCTTCCCAAGACAGGGGTTGGATTATCTGGACCTTCGGGCCTTCGGTGGCGGTGCGAAGCTCGTCCCAACTGATCATGGAGCAGACATTGCCGTGGCCCTGTGCAGAACTAGGCTGGGGAGATTTGCTGGAGTAGATGACGTAGTAGTCAAACTTTCCGGAGGGTTCTCCAAGGGTTCCGACTGTGGGATCACCGGATTCATACCTCTTTTTCAGTTTTTGTTGAGAAGATAGCTTCTTCTTTCGTCGAGGACGGCCCTCGTTCATTGCATCCTGGAATTCCATTTCCAGACAAGCACTGCAATCGCAGACGTCCCACCAGATGTGTTCGTTGTTCGGCGGTGGTACCGGGACCTCAGGAGGCTGGATGGGCGGGCTTTCCTCTGGAAGGTCTTGTGGCCTTACGTCATAACTGCATGGCTCGTACGAGGGTAACAGTTGACTTCCGGGAGACAATGAGAGACGTTAGAGGCCGTAGGAGCAGCCATAGCTTGGGAAGCCTCTGGTGGTTGGGTGGCTAAGGTTCCGAAGTGGTGCATGGCACCCTCGATCCAGGCTTGTTGCTCCCCTTGACGTTTCTCAATAGCCATGAGGACCTGCCAAACTTCTTCCCGTGTTGGGAAATTTCTTGGGGGTAAGGTTCCGTTCTCATCCTTGTTATCCACCGACTTGAGTGGCCACTGGGGATTTGACGGCCGTCCTGGTGACAGAGCTGGGAAGGAGGTAGGACCTTGCTGTTTTGACACTGGGAGACGGGTTCCCGGGTACTTTCGACCACTCTCTGTTAGCTGGAGGGGGTGATGGACAAGGTTTAGACACGGGAATGGCCTAACGGGATAAAAGGGGGAAAGCTCACGTGGCATGCGGTTTCCGTTTCTTTTATTTTCCCTTTTTTTTTGTTGTTTTAATTTACTTACAACATGTTTTCTCAGAATCCTAGGTAGGTTGGAAAAGATTGCTCTTCTTTGTCGCAACTATGCTAGATCCCGGGTCGATGGAGACCATCCGTGCGGCTATAAGCCCCTCGTTTTGCACCCGTATTTCGACATCCCGGGGTGGACGGCCCTGTGCGAGGGTCCTATAGTGCAAGCGGTTTCCACCGGCCTAAAAGAAAAATCGAACCTAAGGACCGGAGCCTTGTCATGTTCGTTTTGATGCGTTAGCCATGTGAATAGTGAACCGAGCCGCCACCGAGTCAAGATCAGGTCAAGAGTTCGGCATGACCTCTCTTTACCTTGCTTGCGCAAGGGATCTCGTGACGTTAGGCGTTGGCCGGGTCATATTGTCATGGCCGACGTATCAAAGGCGTGATGACATGGTGTCATGCGAGCATGGATGTATATCCGGGACGGAACATCGTGCAGGTGTAGCTTCGGATATCAAGATCAGGTCAAGATTTTAGCATGCCCTTTCATCGATTTGCTTGCGCAAGAGGATCTTGAGTTCCGAGCCTTGACTCGAGAAAATGGCCGGCATGGTATATGTATCCAGCCGTATGACACGGCCGGGTAAAACCAACCGAGTCCGGACAGAGTGTGACTCAAGACTCAAACGTGCGGGGTTGACGCTTGGCTAGGATGGGATGTTTGGAATGATCCCGCGCGCGCCCAAGAGGCCTAGGAAGACCAAACGGACTGCAACCGAGACCACTCCGGGTTAAGGGTTGTAGTGTGCGGTGTATCCGAGGCCGGTGCGCATAGTGTGCGGTGTAACCGAGGCGAAGCGGTGTGAGTAGAGTGCGGTGTAACCGAGGCAGTGCGCGTAGTGTGCGGTCTCTAAAATTCTTTTACGAGTAAAATAGAAATTTTTGAAGAATTTTAAATGTATGCACGAGATGTATATTGATGCATTTTTTTGTATTTTTATTTTTTGTAAAATAAAAACGAAGCACGTGCACACACACACAACAGTTAAAGGAAGGGGTAAAATGAAAGTTTGACCCTCATCATTGTTTTAAAATTCTTTTGTTTTGTTTAAAAGTTTTTAAAACAAAAAAATTCCCCAGCGGAGTCGCCAACTGAAGTAGCCCGGATCCGAGAAGGCCTCGCGGCCCCGGCATCTGGCATCTTTCGCGTTGGAGGTGTCTCGCCGTTTCGCTTGCGCGTTTTTGTAGAGTCGCCACGCCGTTTTTATTAAGCCCAAAACATTGAAAAAGGGCATCAGTTTAAAGATAAATTTTAAACTGTTTTTGTGTGATGAGATTTTGAGTTCGGAGGTCAGATGACTCCTCGGGAAGAGAATATTAGAATATTAGAGCTCACCCGAGTAGCCTCGTAAAACGAGTCTTTCGGATACCCCTAATATCCTTTAAATGTTGTGTGTGTGTGTGTGTGTGCTTTTAAAAATGCATGCTGTATCGGATGTCTACATTGTATTGAAATGTATTGAAATAGAATAGGAAGGAAGCCTTACCAATGTTGGTTCGTGTCTGTCTTCCGCAGGGGAATAGTGTTTGAGGTCGGAGTAGCGTTCCGGATTGCTTCGGGGATGCCGGTTGTCCGCGGACGAGTTTCGGCGTGAGTTGATGTTGTAGGTTGCGTGCGGGCAGAGGTTTGGCGTGCATTGGGATCGCAGGGATCACTCGGGCAGAGGTTCGGCGTGCGTTGTGGTGGCAGGAGTCACTCGGGCAGAGTTTCGGCGTGGTTTGGGATCGTCGGTTTGACTCGGAAAGAGCCGGGACGCCGGGGAAAGACCAGGCAAGGCCTCGGAGTACCACGAGGGGCCTCAGAGTACCTCGAGAGTGCCTCGGGGCAGCGCGGGAGCGTCTCGGGAGCGCTCGGAGAGGCTTCGGAGCACCTCTAGGGGGCTCGGAAGGCCTCGGAATGATCCGAAGGGGCCGGGAATGCCTCGAAAGGGCTTAGAAGGGGAGCCAGAAGGCTTAGGGAGGAAGAGAGAAGTGGGAGGTGTGTAAAAATGAGGAGGGGGAGCCCTCTATTTATAGTCTCAGATTTGGTGCAAAGAGGTCCGTACGGACCTCCTTGGTTATCCAGGATTTTGGTTTTCCTCGATTTGAGGGAATATGCAATGATGGTGAATATTCTGGAAATGATGGTGTCCCCTTGCAAAGAGGTCCGTACGGACCATCTTGCATGCAAAGAGGTCCGTACGGACCAAGTCTGCATGGAAACCATCATTTCTCCCGGGATTTGAGGGAATATTGTGGACTTTAAGGGGATTCAGTAATTATGGAAACAAAGAGGTCCGTACGGACCTATATTGCTTTTCCAGTTTCCTGAAAATTCCCGAAAGGTCCTTTTGTCCCTTTTTATCCCAGGAAGGCTCCTCCCTTGGTTTGGTTGGGGGTTTGAGAGGGTTTTGAGAGGGTTTTGAGTGAGAGAGGTCTTCGAGACTGCGTGGATGAGTCTGCGGTGTTTCCCGTGTGTTTGAAAGGGAGTGATCCAGATTGGGGTACTTACAGTAGTGCCCCCAAGAAACCAAAACTTCCTCTCCCTATGTCTAGCAAGGTTGCAGGTTGGGAGAATCACGCAATTAGGGTTGAGAGACGCCAAGGCTGGGAGTTCCAATCCCCTTGCCATGCTCCCACTTCATCAGGTCCCGTTCAACAGTACGAATGGACCAAGGACTTGATTAAGCGCCTTGAGGAGTTCGCCGAGGTAGGGCTCCTCGACTGGTCTGCCTTGGAGGCTGCTGATCATTATTACGTCCAGGCAGGACTGATGCCAGGGCCGAGGGACGGGGTAGTTCCCCTCGTCACTGTGAAGAGGGGGAGACGTTTCAATGATTGGAGGACGCATCCCGGCCTCGTTTTCCATGAGGATTGTCCGAGGTGCAAGGTCCCTCCACTTGACCAATGCCTTGAGGAAGAAGATGTGGCAGGATGTAAATGTTTTACCCTTTGATACTTGTATGTTTTGCATTTTTGTTGGCTTTCCTTCTGCTCATACTTAACCATCTCTCCCTTGCCTTCGCAGATTTGACCCCCGAGCAAGAGGCCGAATTAGCCATGAAGAGGTTGAGTCCCATGGAGCTGGTCAAGCAGAAGAGACGTCAGGCCAAGAAATCGGGCTTGACGGAGAGAAAGGAAGATGCAAACAGCCGCAACCTCCTGCTGAGTGCCCAAGGTGATCATCCCCTTCCCCTCAGAGTTCACGAGGAGGTTGAGGCCGAGGAGAAGGCCTCAGGAGGCCAAGAAAATCTATCAACTACAGAGGGGCATAGCCTCCAAGTTGATGCTGCTGAGACGGATGCTCCGGCGACCGAGGATGTTGACCTCGTACACAGGCGTTCTGGCTCCAAGAGGCCTCAAGGTGCCTCTGCCGAGGAGCCCGCAGCCAAGAGACCTGCCGGGGAGACTTCCAATCCCCAAGATCCTCCCGTCCTCACCATCAGTATTGTCAAAACCCAGGAAGAGGCCGAGGAGCTTGCTCGGTGCCTGGCGGCCGATGTCCCTCGTCTGAAGGGCCTTCCATTGCAAGCCAGGAAGGGCCCCCTGTTGAGGTTGGGCCGAGCTCCCATCCAGAGAGCCATGGACGAGGATGCTTACGATGCCTTGGTGAAGGAGAGGCCGAGCAGGGAGAATTTGCTCTGCCGTAAAGGACTTATGCTGGCTGAGGTAGCTATCTCGTATTAAGTCTGATTGATTTTATTTGTGCTTGTTCAAGGCTTAACACAAACTTATCTTTGTAGGCTGCCAGCAACGCGGCATATGAAAACGTCCTGGCCAAGGCTCAAGAGAAACAAGTGAATGACGCCAAGGCTCTTCACAAAAAAGTGAGACCGAGAAGGCTACACTGGTTGAGCTGTTGAAAACCAAGGAGGCCGAGCTGGGGGCGGCCAAGGCCAAGGTAGAGGCCGAGGTGCTGAGGGCCAGTGATGAGAAGGCTAAGGCCGAGGAGCTCCGTATGAAGGCCGAGTGTAGACACCCCATTCTGAACCAATAAATCATGATTACACTACTCTTAGTCTCTCTTTTATGTTTTGATGAAAGCGTATCAGTTTCGTCATGTTTCGTTAAGTTTTTAACTAACCTCGTTAGTTTTGGACCTAACTGACTAACGGAATAAACTGAAGAGGATAAAATAGTCATCAGACTAGATATCTCGCACGAGATATCATATCTCGCGCGAGATATCCCCTCGACAGGATGTGCAGAAATCACTCTCCTTCTCCGTTTCAACCTCCTTTCTTGATAAACCTCATCTAATCCGGTTCTCCAATCAGAATTGAGTTCTGGAAGCTTCCTAGGAGTGTTTTACCTCTCCACCTCTACCTCTTAAACCCCTATAAATACTTGGTGACTTCCACTATTTCAGGGGTCCAAAAAATTACACACAACACACACAATTTGCTGGTTTCTTTCCACGAAAGACTCCTTCAAATCACTCACAAATAACTCATAAATTCGTCCTTCAACCACGTTGATTGACGAACATCAAGGCTCAAGCCTAGCATCAAGGCGAAGCTCTGTCCGCATCACGACTTGACTCTCATATTGAGTCGAAACTCTGCCCGAATCGCTTCTCGATCGAGAAGACATCTTAGAACCACGTTCTAAATCAAACACTCCCCAAAACGCTAGGTAAATTCCTATACTTCTTCTTCTCAATCTCTCTATTGACTTTTAGAGTGGTGTAATCCCATCAAAAGGATTGGCCTAGAGTCCCTTCAATCGATGAAGGCAATCTCGAAGCATACAATCCGACATTTCTAATCAAGAAATTGATTAGGGTTTATTTGTTTTCTTTAATTATACATATTTTAAAGATTGAAAACCTCTCTTTTCTTTAGCAAGACCGATCTCCGGATTGGATGGAATGGATGCTCCTTGACCTACCCATTCCATAACCTAAGCCCCGAACTCAAATCTCTTTTCAAAATGGTTTTCCTATGTTTCCAAACGAATAATATAGGTGGCGACTCTAAAAAAAAAAAAGATGAAATTCTTTCTCACAACGCTACAGTGGCGACTCCGCTGGGGACTTAAAATTAAGAGGCTTAAACTTGCGTCAAAATTAAAAGAGAGGTTTTCAAAACAAAAATTGTAAATTTTATTTTCTGCTCTCAGATGAGGCATATCTCGCACGAGATATCATATCTCGCGCGAGATATCGCCTCGGCAATCTGATTGCTTTCTGGTTTCTCCCGTTCATCTCATAATCCAAGACGAGAGTCGAACACGCAAGGGGGATCCCAGAATTCATTATCTGCAGAGTTCCCGCATCTTAAGGCCTCCCTTAAGGTGTAGAACTCGAATCTTTATTTCATTTAAATAATGGATTATTATTTATAAACTGCGTGCGATTGGGTTTTATTTAATTAAAGTCCGGTCTATTGGGGATTCGGGAGTTGTAATTTAAATTATTTATTTCTCTCTCTCTCCTTTATGTGGAACTACGACGGCCTGAGTCTTCCTAATTTGGGAGAAACGTAGGCAACCACTTGGTGCGGCCACTATCTGTTTTTCTTTTAGTTTTCAAAAAATAAAACTTTCTATTTTACTCTATCACCTAGATTGACTCTCACACACGCGCACTCATATATAAACTGTCATTGCACTACATACCCCGATTAAACCCGGGACCCACACTAAGGACGGATGACGGTAACCACCTAGTCGCCGGTCTCTCCGAAGTTGGATCATCCCACTCCGCGTATTCAATCCACCTAGATTGTCATATCGCGGGGAGCCTAGCCTTCCAGCCCTGCATCGCCACATAATCATGTAGATTGACTTTTTAAGACACTCCTTGACCGGTCGGTTTGATCTTGGAGTCCTTGTAATCCCTTGTCAATATCGTTTTGTGCAATAATCCACGAAAAAGAAATCAATAAATTGTCGCTTCGGAATTGTCCCTTCGGAAACGTCCCTACGGTTGTCCCTTCGGATTTGCCCCTAAAAAGAGAAAAATTTCTCACCAAAATTATTGCACAAAACTTGATGTTACTTGAGATTACTCTGACCCCTAGGTCCTTAGGTTTGGATTCTGAATATTAGAAACCCCCAAAACGGATTTTCCGTCCGACCAAAATTAGGATTAAAATCAGAAAAATTATGACTTTCCGTGGTAAAGTCTCGCGCGAGACTACTTGTCTCGTACGAGATAAGTGTTCGGTCTTTTCGTGTTTTGGCCAAAACCTTCAAATCTTCAAAGCCTTCATTCACCCTATTCAGCCGACTTGTTGGGACTCGATCATGATTTAACCCGGTTGCTACACGTCTAGGTCCTTCGCCAAAGCTCGACACGATGTCTGCTTCTCCTTCTACCACCGAGGCCGATTTCAACGATGCTAAGGTCCAACTCATCGAAGCCATGACTAGGTTGGATGAACAAAGTAAGCAAATTGATGAGCAGAATGCCCAAATGGCCGCCCTCATGAAGGAACTCCACGAGTTGAAAGTCAAGAAAGGCAGAAAACAAAAGCAGAAAGTGGAATCCTCCTCCGATGAAGAGGAATCCTATGCCAAACAGAATAAGAAACCCAAGAAGTCAAGCAAGAAAAAGGAAGAATCCGATTCCTCCTCTTCCTCATCCTCCTCCGATGATGAGGAACATACCTCCAAGGGTACTAAAACCAAGAAAGAAGGCAGTGGTGAAACTACTAAACTTGGTGACCATGTTACTAAGAACTACCTCGAGAAGAAACTTGCAACTCTTGACACTTCAAAAGGGTCATTCGTTCCATTTGATCCCGATGCTCTTCAACAATCCATCACTAAGTTTCCTCGCAAGTACAAGACACCCGATATCGCCAAGTTCAATGGTACTACCTGTCCTCGAGCTCATGTTGAGACCTACACTTGGGCTATGCTTCCAATAGGCGTTGACAACACAATCTTGGCCCAATGCTTTCCTCAAACCTTGGAGGGTGCTGCAAGGGATTGGTACATGTCTCTTCCTACGACTACAAGGCTTGATTGGTCATCCGCATGTTTAGTCTTCCAAAGGCAGTTTGAAGATAACTCCACTTATCGCCCTACTAGGAGGGATCTTGAACAAACCAAACAACATGCCAATGAGTCCTTTGCTGAATTTGCTAGAAGATGGAGACTCAAACTCACTGAAATCGTCGAAAGGCCTACTCTCAAAGAGCAAATCCACATCTTCCTTCAATGCCTCCGTGATGAATTTCAAGAGAAGCTCGCCGGTAATTACTTTCCTAGTTTCAATGAACTCCTCGAGTCCGGAATTAGGGTTGACGACTTCCTCAAAAGTAAAAAGAGGGAAAGTAACTTCCGCTACAACAAACCCGCTACAAGTAAGGATGCTTCAGTCAATGCCATTGCATTCAACCGCTCCAACACCGGAAAGTATTCTGCTGTTCCTCCTCCTGAAAAGAAAAAGAGGCACTACGACAAAATTGAAGGAATCACTCAAGAAGAACTCTTCGATGTGCTTGTCCAGAATGAAAAGATCAAACCAAGGGAAGGTGGTCCTCCAAAGGATATGGGTCCGAATCATGCTCATCACTTATTCTGCAAGTACCACAACTTCACCGGCCACGACACCAACTCCTGCCACCACTTGAAGGACATCATCTAAGACCTCTTCGACAATGGAGATCTAGAACGTCCCAACGTCATCACCAATCCTCTCCCTCGCAATCCATGAAGAAGATGAAGCTTCGAGAAGAAATCTACACTTACCACTTTGAAGCTACAACTACCCTCTCCCTTTCTCCTTTGATAGAAGTAGATTAGGTTTTAAATTTCCAAGTATGAACTCGAAGAGTCGTTCTGTCTTTCTAGTACTTCTCACCTCCTCTAGTTTGTGTCATCTAAACTATCGAGTCTGTTTCAATTTCTTTAATTAATCAAAGTCATTTCTTTTCCTAAACACTTTCCCTAAGGTTGTTCTACCTCACAAATATCATTTAATTCATGCGAAATAATGGACCCTCCATCCCCTAATCATCACAAAAAATAGAGACTTCTAAGCGAGTTTAAGAAGAAATTTATCCTTAGAAGGCTTAAGGGCTAAACATTACCCCTACTGAAAGTCAAAGATCAATAAGCGAAGAAAGCCAAAGGCGCTGCTGTCAACCCTCATTCCAAGAAGAGTGGGGCTACTCAACTCAAAGCTTTGAGAGTATATATATATAAAAAAAAAAAAGCACTCTCAAGCTTTCGTCGCCCCCACAACAAAGATGAAACATCAAAGGCATGAAGGAATCTCCCACCAAGAAGAAGAGTCAAGTAGCACCTACAAAAGAAACAAAAGAAAAGAGGATCCCTCAATATCCTCCTACATCAAGTGAAGAAGACTTTCAATATCAAGATCAAATGTTTACCCTTAAGTCATACTAATGATTGGCTTTCTCCTCAAACTTATTTAGAAATTTCTAGATGATGCACGGTTCATTAAAAGGTAGAACAACTTTTCTAGATCCTTGAGCCAAGTAACGTTTCTTGTTGAGTCTAGGGGCTTCCTGTTAGCCACTCTCATACACCCTCTTGAAATCCAAGCATCAAAACTGGGGCTTCCTATCCTTTCCTCCCCCAGTCAATCTATACTCTGACTCTTCAAAGTAATCAAATCTGCATTAGGAGCTTTCCTCTTTGCTTCTCACTCTCATCATTAGAGAATACACTTCTCCAAAAAGTCAATGCTTGGATCACCTTCCAATGAATAGAGTCCGTCTCTCCTAAACTAACTTGAGATCTCATTTCTCTCTCCTCAATAAGATTTTCTCTCTCTGAGTTCTCTTCGAGTTACATACTATTCAAAAAAAATGAAAAAAAAAGACGCAAAAGAGATGCCCGCTAGATTGAAAACCCGAAAGGGCGGTCTAGGCAAAAACCAGGGTGCGTCACTAAGAAAAAAAATCATATCAAAGGACAAAGGGAGACTTTTCCTCAACCTTCTTCATCGAGCATCATTCGATCTTCTTCAAATCAAATCAACAAGGAGAGTCTTCTTCGATCATCTTCAAATCAAGAGAGCAGACTCACAAGCCTGTTCACAAAGTCATCTACCACTTGCAAGCAACTTGGGGCTTGAGATGACAAAGGGCCTTGGACATAAAGCCATTACGACAGTCGACAGATTTGTAGTCGTTTGCCTCCTAGAGACACGACTCAAAGGAGAAGTAAGAATGAAGATCCGCAACAGGCCTAGATGTGATCACACAAGGTTACTCATTGAAATTCAGCCTCGCTGAATAGCAACAGATTCTGCATAAACCTGACTTGGTCCCAACTTGTCATACACAAGTTCACTCATACAGTTCACCCATCTCAAATACAAATCCATACAAATGTCCCTACATATCCATACACCATATACTCATACATAAACTCACCACCAAAATGTCCGACCGGCCATTTACACGAACAGACTTGAGCACCACCACGTAAGTCCAGTCAAACAACTAAAATCTGAAAAAAAAATCTACTTGGAATCTTTATGTGTTGATAGGTGCGGAAAGGTAAGAATCATCCGAGTCTATCCGAGACCATTATGCATATATCCTTGCATTACAGGGGCCGACAGAACCTTCATCTCAACCGACAACTTCAAGTCCATGACCTCGGCAACATCATCAAAGTCTGTGACGGCATCAAACTTCAAGACCGTGACCTCGGCGACATCAACAAAGTCTGTGACGGCAGCAACTTCAAGTCCGTGACCTCGGCGACAACATCAAAGTTTGTGACGGCAGCAACTTCAAGTCCGTGACCTCGGTGACAACTTCAAAGTCTGTGACGGCAGCAAACTTCAAGTTCGTGACCTCGGCAACACCAGCAAAGTCTGTGACGGCAGCAACTTCAAGTCCGTGACCTCGGCGACAACTTCAAAGTCTGTGACGGCAGCAAACTTCAAGTCCGCGACCTCGGCGACATCAGCAAAGTCTGTGACGGCAGCAAACTTCAAGTCCGCGACCTCGGCAACAACGGTAATTCAGAATTGAGTTCTGGAAAGGTAAGAATCATACTGAGGAATCATACTGAGGAATCATACTGAGGAATCAAGGACTTGACCCAATTCAGAATTGAGTTCTGGAAGCTTCCTAGGAGTGTTTTACCTCTCCACCTCTACCTCTTAAACCCCTATAAATACTTGGTGACTTCCACTATTTCAGGGGTCCAAAAAATTACACACAACACACACAATTTGCTGGTTTCTTTCCACGAAAGACTCCTTCAAATCAGTCACAAATAACTCATAAATTCGTCCTTCAACCACGTTGATTGACGAACATCAAGGCTCAAGCCTAGCATCAAGGCGAAGCTCTGTCCGCATCACGACTTGACTCTCATATTGAGTCGAAACTCTGCCCGAATCGCTTCTCGATCGAGAAGACATCTTAGAACCACGTTCTAAATCAAACACTCCCCAAAACGCTAGGTAAATTCCTATACTTCTTCTTCTCAATCTCTCTATTGACTTTTAGAGTGGTGTAATCCCATCAAAAGGATTGGCCTAGAGTCCCTTCAATTGATGAAGGCGATCTCGAAGCATACAATCCGACATTCCTAATCAAGAAATTGATTAGGGTTTATTTGTTTTCTTTAATTATACATATTTTAAAGATTGAAAACCTCTCTTTTCTTTAGCAAGACCGATCTCCGGATTGGGTGGAATGGATGCTCCTCGACCTACCCATTCCATAACCTAAGCCCCGAACTCAAATCTCTTTTCAAAATGGTTTTCCTATGTTTCCAAACGAATAATATAGGTGGCGACTCTAAAAAAAAAAAGATAAAATTCTTTCTCACAACGCTACACCGAGGAACATCTCCGGCAAACGGAAGCCGAGCTAACCGAGGCAAGGAAGGCCAAGGCCGAGGTCCAAGTGAGGGCCGAGGAAGTCGAAGCCAAATGTCGGGGTTATGAGGCTACCCTTGTGACCAGGAAAGAGGCGGCCGTGACCCATTTCAAGGAGAGCCAAGCTTTCCAAGATGCCGTGGATGCGAAGACGGCGACAATGTTCGAGGATGGGTACCTTCACTTGGCCCGTCGTCTGCTAGCTGATCCTTCCACTGGCCTAGACTTAAACAAGATTGCTCTGCTGATCAGCCAGGATCCGTATGACCAGGAAGCTAGGGCTCTCCACCATTTGATCCCCTTCTCTCAGTATAACCTGGAAGTAATAGCTGGGGAAGATGCCCAAGCCGGCCGTGAAGTGTGGATGCCCCCGGCTGTTGTTCCCGGCAACCTTCAGGCCTTGGTGAAGGCCATCCAAGATGATGGGGAAGCCGAGGCCGAGGCCGAGGGGGGAAACGCCGAGGGAGCGGGGGGAGAAATCGAGAAGACTGATCAGACTGTCCTTCCTCCCCCTGGAACTATCACGGAGGAGTGGCTTGAAAAGCCCTTTGATGACGGCCAGTAGATTCAGGATTTTTCCTTTTTTCTCTTGTAATAGTTGTTAGGACTTGTACTTTTCTTTTGAATATTAATGAAAAGGTCCTTTTGTTTTAATTCATATTGTTTCAATGAATTGTTTGAGTTTTTGTTTGTATGCTATGCATAGGTGTAAGTACCCAAATCTGGCTCATGCCTTCCGGTTAAATTTCCCGGCAATTTCGGTAAGTTTTCCGGTAATTCCCCGGACTTTCCTAGTGTTCCGGAAATGTCCTGGAACAGTCCAAATTTAAATTAAGGGCTGAAGGGAGCCTTCCTAATTAAGAAACACGTTTTTTTAATTAGGAGGGAAGCTTCTAGAATAATGCCACCTTGCATGGTTCTAGAATGCTGAGTCACAATGGATAAGCCCGCACGGCCTCATTTGCAAAGGGCCTGCAGCCGCACGGCTTCATTAGCCTTATCCAGACTGCCTATAAATAGAGCCCTCCTCTACCCATTTTAATCATCAACAAGAAGCATAATACTCTCATAATACGAAGAAGATCCCCCAAGGAGCTGCTGGAAGTCCAAGAAGGTGAAGAAGAAGCTCAAGAAGCCATCTCCCTCCTCCTTGAAGACCCAAGAAGAACCTCTCCTCCTAGCTCCGTCCGAAGAAGCGAAGGAAACGATTGGTAACCTCGCACGCCCTAACCTTGCATTTTAATTGATATACTTGCTCATTGCATTCATATATCTTGCTTGGGACTTGGCATTTATTCATAAAGATCATATCTTTATCACCCCTTTCCCCTTTACATGCATTAAGACCTCATTTGTCATAAAAATGTAG
The DNA here is from genome assembly GCA_022495995.1 of Adenophora triphylla var. japonica. Classification (NCBI taxonomy): domain Eukaryota; kingdom Viridiplantae; phylum Streptophyta; class Magnoliopsida; order Asterales; family Campanulaceae; genus Adenophora; species Adenophora triphylla. The sequence continues at coordinate 384,181 of JAFEMH010001849.1, read as the reverse complement.
TCTTTTTCATAAAGGTGCATCCTTTGCACCTAAAATCCCTATTTTCCAATAAAAATGTCATCTTTATGCATCATTTGCATATAAAGATCAAATCTTTTTCAATGAAAACGCATCCTTTGCATCAAAACCCCTTTTTCAATGCATCATTTGCATAAAAATCAAATCTTTATGCATCATTTGCATAAAGATCATTTCTTTAAATCAAAAAGCATCATTTGCAACCTAAAAATGTCATCTTTTCATTAAAGAGTCATTTTTTTTTATCATGCATTTCCCCTTTCCCCAACCTTGGAACGGACCGGTGTAAAAGTTCTCATCTTTGCATCGTTCCTTCCATTAAAGGTTCATGATTTCTTTAGGAAAAGGATAACCTTGAACCCTATATCTCCGATTATCGCTTAAGAATGAGTATGAAGCCTCTATACGAGCTCGACCGTCTTAAAGCGTAGGATTGATGGGCTAAGGACATTCCTTCCTAAAGAACCTCATCTTTGACCCAAAAGAGAGTCATTCTCTCGATCACGCAAGTCCCGAGGGTCCCGAGGTTTAAAATGCGATGATCATAAGTCATAAGATGAGGACGGGATCATAATCCCAAATACATAAATTCCAAGGAATCCCGAGCGACAACCAACAAATGGTTTGTACGTCCGGAAGATAACTTGGGACATTTCCTTATTTTCAAACACATGCACACAAAGAAAGCACGCAAGCAAACACGATTAATGAAATCTAGGGAGACTTGCTCCGGCAAGGCACTTTGGGTGAACGCCAAACGTTCTTCCCAAGGGGTAACTTAACCTCCGAACCCATAAAACCTTTTTTTCAAAGTTTTGAGGTAATCAAAATGGCGTGGCGACTCCGTTTTTCAAATAACTCGGATGTCTTCAAACTCGCGTGAATTCCAATAAACAAAAATTTTGGGCACACATTCACAGTTTGGCGACTCCGCTGGGGATCATCCCAAAGGAGAAAAGCTTTATTTTCAAAACAAAAGCCGATACTTGGTATATAGGTGGACCCCACTTACCCTTCCTGTATCGCTCCCTAACCCGGGGCTTGGGATAACAAGGTGGTTTAACAATCCCACGTACCAGTATCCCTTTTCGAAAAAAAAATTTTTGAAAAATTTTTTTTACAAAAAGCTTTTCCCTTTGAGCGGGTTAGACTCCCATCGCCAATTTCATTAATCATGTTTGCTTTCTTTTACCATGCATTGCATCATTTGCATCTTGGAATCTGTGCATACTTTGAAACGGGAAATAACCCGAAGAATAGCAAAAGGAGTGGAACCTGGAAAATTGATCCATGCAGTCGTACGGCTAATCCTCATAGGATTCTGACCATACGACCTCAGTGGCAATTCCACCAGGAAAAATCATGGTTAATCTGGCAGTCCTAGCAGCTTGGGGCTATTCAGCTCCATGACTGACTGGGGCTCCCAGAAAATTTACGTGCTTATGTGTTGCATTTTTCCCCCGTCCCGAAAATCATTCCTTTAAAACACATTTATGAAAATCTCTGTTTTAACTCAAAAAGGAACATTTTTAGGAGACCGCACACTACGCGCACCTGATATCATGTACACTTTTGCACGCACGTCCTTCAAACCCGAGGGTGGTTCCAGCTGCAGTCACGGACAGCCTTACGATGCTCCCGGGCGCGCACGGAATCATCCCAACCTCCCCATGGCAGCCAGTGTCGACCAATGCACAGTCCGTGTCACACGTTTCAAAAATCCGTGACTTTTGGTTGGTTTTTGGTCTAGTCCGTGTCATATAGCCCAGTTGCATACCCACGTAAAGGTCAAGCCTTAGCTCATAACGGAAGCCAAGATTTTCGCTCAAGCGAAATTCTGCCGAAATTCCGACAAGGAAAAATCGGTGGGATCTTGACTCCGACATTGACTATTGACCTTGACCCACACGAAATGCGTAAGAGTCAAGACCGAGTCTTTGCCAAAAATCAAAAGATCTTTCGCTCAAGCGAAGCTCTGCCAAAATTCCGACAAGGAAAAATTGGCAAGATCTTGACCGGCATTGACTTCGATTCTGACTCACGCACAGCGTAGGCAACGAAGTTCAATGTGACACTGTGTCATCCGGCTTTTGCCGCCCGACCCATGCCTATTATATTCTCGGACATTACCGAAAGTCAAAAACCGTCATTCGCTCAAGCGAAACTCTGTCAAAGATCCATCAAGGCAGAGAAACGAGACTTTCCCGGTATTGCCTTGACTATAATCCGCATCGCTCGTGCGTTGAAAGGTCCTATGACCCGCTAGACCCGATAGGAGCGTTCTTTACTCTCGGTCGGTGGGATCCGCGTGCCCTATAGGACCCTCGCCCGGGGCTGTCCACCCTGGGAGGTCGAAATACAGGTGGAATACGAGGGGCTTATAGACGTAGTGACGGAACCCACTGATCCAGGATCTAGAGTAGTTGCGAAAAAGAAGGGCAAACCCCCTTTTCCAACCAAATAGAAATAAATAAAAGACATTGTTTTAAGTAAATTTGAACAATTAATGTAATCATAATTGCATTTTCCTATCTCTGATATCCCTAATCGGGACCTCCTCGGTCCGATTTCCGATTTTCTATTCAGACCTTTCGCGGTCAAATCCCTAATCGAGACCTCCTCGGTCCGATTTCCGATTTTCTATCTCGACCCTTCACGGTCAAATCCCCAATCGAGACCTCCTCGGTCCGATTTCCGATTTTCTATTCCGACCTTTCACGGTCAAACCCTAATCGAGACCTTTTCGGTCCGATCTCCGATTTCCTCATCCCGACCTTTCATGGTCAATCTTTAATCGAGACCTCCTCGGTCCGATCTCCGATTTCCCGACTCGACCTTTCATGGTCAAATCCTTAATCGTGACCCCCTTCGGTCCGATCTCTATTTCCAATCTTGACCTTTCAAGGTCTCATCTTTTCCGATCAATTAGGATTAGGAGAAAATGCGTTTCGAGCAAAAGTTAAAGCGATAAGGGCATGTTACTTGAGCCTTCAGCCTAAACACTTACCTTTGAGTCTAAACCTTACCTATCCCCGAGTCTAAACCTTACCTATCCCCGAGTCTAAACCTTGCCTATCCCTTTCCCGCAGCGAAAAAGAAGTAAGCGAGAGTACTGGGTCAGCGGCTTTTCAGTTAGGTTCATCGCCGAGAGAGTCGAATGGCAGATTTGGATGAGAAAACAGTGAGGGTATGGGAAATCAGATGATTAGGAAGGAAGAGTTAGTCCTGGCTTTGGAAAATGCCCAGAAGGATCATGAAGAGCAGCTGTCATTGCTCATCGGTGCTCTTCGCCGCAATGGAATCCAAGTAACAATTGAGTCCAACGGTTCTTCGGGTAGTGGTCGAAGATGAGACTCGAAGTAGCCATCTCGGTTCCCCGGCCCTATAACCAATACCTTCCTCCATCCACATATGATCCCTTGCCAAGGACCACTTCTCCTCAGCCCTTTCCAACATCCCACTCATCAGGGGCCCCATTGCCCTCGGCTTCTCGTAACGGATTGGATTTCACCCCACTTATCCCTCGCCTCGCAATACCGCGCTTTATGCTCCAACCTAACATAATCAGTTTGAGATATGTGGCTATGTTCAAGCCCCTATACCCGCTGAATGCGATCATGAGTTGCCAAAGGATGAACCGAAGTTTTCCGTTACCTACCGGACTTAATGAATTCAGCCGTCGCCGCTACTACAAGTCCATTGCTGCCCGGTAGCCCAAGAGTCCCCGTTGACCCCTATGTGGCAATGTTGATGGAGCAAGTGAAACAGATGCAAGAGAAGCTTGACCTCATGATGAGTATCAATACTCCCTTGACCCAAGATGTCGGACCAGGCAAGGAAATGACTCCACCGAGCATAACCCAATACCAAGCAAAGAACTATACCCGGCTCAAGACACCGCTCTTCACAAAGGAAAGAGTGTCGTAGCCTCCTTCAGCCAAATCCAACAATGGAACCAGTTGGACAATGGAAATCCGGGTTTCGAGAACAACAAGGTCCCCAAAAAACTCCGCTCCTTTCATTTTGACAACATGGAGATGTCTTTAAGCAAGATGCTGGAAAAGCTGATGAAAGAAAAGCTGATAAAGCCACTGGAGAATTGGAAACCCAGGAATCCCCATGTTCGGTTGGATGAGTCCAAGCATTGTCTTTTCCATCGATACCATGGGCACAACACGGATGATTGCACCTATTTGAGTCATGAGATCCAGAAGTTGATAAAAGACGGGAAGCTCGAGAATCTTCATTGGCCAAAGACAGAAAGTTACGACAAGAGGTCAATTCAAGAAGTGCAAGGTCAGAAACGTCAGCCTGATGATTTTGGGATGCCCATGAGCAAAGTTTTCAACGATTTGGTGAAACGAGGCCTTCTCACACCTCTCGAGAATCATAAGCCAAGAAACCCAAGTAGAGTTGACATGGCCAAGTTCTGTGAGTACCACAAGCATTATGGTCATGTGACAGACAAGTGTGTGGAGCTGAAGAAAGAAATTAAGTGGCTGATCTACGAAGGAAAGCTCAAGCTCCCCGGGCACCCAACCCGCGAAGAGTAACTAGACTAGGGTTTACCTATCCTTAAAAAAAAAAAAAAAAAAAAAAAAAAAAGAAGAAAAAGAAAAATAGTCTCTCAGTCAACCTTCGTAGGTCCTAGTATTTTTTCCTTTCAATTAAGTCCTCTACGGACATTGTATTGAATCTTCAATTTTCTATAAAAGAGTCTTCTTCTTTTCTTGCTAGACTTAAGACATTATTTGCACACCTACATTACATTTAATGAAATGGTTTTATTTTATATGATCACTTGCATTGCTCAACAAACAATCTCTCGAAATAATTCACGTTCCGATTAATCAGTGTGAGAAAGTCAACTAATGCCATCAAGCCATACACTTTCCTTACCCCACAAAAGGCCTTCATCAAAGCCATACACTTTCCCAAACCATGTCCTCACCTTCACCTTGACCAAGTCAACGACTTCAAGGCATTGTTAAGGACAACAAAAGGCCACTCAGCCTTCCAAAGATTGACCCCGTGTCGACAACAACCTAGGAGCTTGGCTTAGACCTCAAGGGTATCAAGAATGTTCAAGCAGGGGCTTGCCTTGGCCCTCGGGTGCTTCAAAAAAAAAAAAAAAAATGTAGTGCAAAAGAGTAATACCCGGCTAAATTTGAAAATCCCAAAAAAAGGGCAGTCTAGGCAAAAATGGGGTTGCACATAAAAAAAAAAAAAAAAAAAAAAAAAAAAAAAAACAAAGAAAAAAAAATCTTAGTGCAAAAAGAGTAATGCCCACTAGGCCGAAAATCCCAAAAATGGGCGAGTCTAGGCAAAAAACAGGGTTGCACATAAAAATAAAAGAAAAAAAAAATGAGGCCAAAGACCCAGCACCGCCAATCAAAAGCTTGACAAACAGACAAAGTCAAAGCTCGAAGAACAAAAGTTGTCGATAACAATGGGGCAGTCGAAGCAAAGCCAGAAGCATTTCATAAGCCTGCAGGCACGTACGAATCCTTTCTTCCCCAACGGAAGAGGAAGCAATCAGAAGCAGCCGTCCAAGAATGACTTGGTCAAGGAATCATCCCGAGGCCCAATCCTCATCATCTCATCCTAAGCCTTTTCACTAATCCCAAAGCCTTACACAGTCCGGCCAAGGCCGAACTACGGCGACCTGAGCTCCTCACAATGAGGGGAACGTAGGCAACCAGCAATGGTCCGGTCATAAGCATATTCAAATTCCCGAAAACCCGGTCTCATCAATGACCCTCCCTATACACAAACCTTTCTTTCACACCGGCCAACCTTGATCCGCGACACTGGTTGACTTTCTCCTCATGATTAATAAGAATGTTTGTTCATATCGAGATTAGTGGTTGAATAACCCGAACATCAATAAAGGGTTTTAAGCAATCTTGTGATCATTGTAAATAAAACAAGTTTTCAGATGTCTTGACAAGTCTTCTCTTTCTACATCTTAGGAAAAATAGTGCTAAACACTGATTTTCTGTCAGCAGGGGCTTCCATACACTTTTACCAACCTTTCTACGCTTATACTCTCTCAAAAGAGTCGGACCCAAAGCGAGCTTTTGTGCCTACATCGAATAAGGCCATCAAAATAATACAAAATCGGGATTATTCCCACCTTTTGAAAAATATGCCCCTGCATGTATATATCTTCCTAAAAGTTCTTCTCTTCGTCCACATCTTCTTAAGGTTGACTGAGTGACTAAAAAAGAAAATAAAAAAAAGGAAGGAAAAGGATAGGTTTTCCCTTTTCTGCTACAATTCGCATTAGGACTGCCTCGAAACTCTTCCAGTCTAGGGCTTTGCCAAAGCATTCCTTTAAACTGGGGCTTCTTTAGCCATTTTCGGGGTTCGCATCGGGTTCTTCACTAGGTCCCTAGATGGGTTCAGTTTTGTTCAGATCAACCTCAGGATCACTTCCGCAGTACCAGTCAGATTGGGATTTTTATTAGGTCACCAGACTGGGGCTTCGCCAAGTCACTTCGCTTGCTCAGCTCATTCAACCAAGGTTTTGCCAATGAAAGAATTTTTCCTTACTTCAACAAGATATGGGGCTTTTGCAGAGAGTATTTCCTTAGACCGGGGCTTCGATAAGTTGCATCCATCCCTAGAAGAAAGGATTGGTCACTTCGACATCTGTTAGCATCAACTTCAAATGCTAGAGTGTGAGAAAAGAATAGTCACAGAGACCCGAGGTTCAAACCCAGTCTCAGCTCAAGAGGGAATTCTCGTCCACGTTGACAACAGCAACAGTTCAGTCCGCACCCAAGGGATACAACCCCACCTGTTTGAAACCCGTCTCAAACAATTCCCAAATACATTCCATATGTGCATCCAGCCCAGTCCCTACCATGTTTCCAAGAGAAAAATCATCCCTAGGCTCAAGTAACGTGCCAATTGCTAATGATAACGTTTTCTCCCAAAAGCGCCTTCGTTACTTCCGTTATAACGAGGTAACTCTAGGCGACATTTTCCTAATTGTCAAAACGTCGAAAATCCTAGACATCGTTCCTAACTGTCTAGATGAAGCTTGAACTACGATCAAGGCTTGATTCCTCCGGGATACGTAGGTAGCCTTTCATAAAAGGTTCAGCCATCCGACCACTTTGGTCACCTTTTTCTTCCTCCACTCTCCAATGAAAGTCCAATTTTTTGACCACATTGGTCACCCCTTTTGATTTGGCACATTCCTTGTAGGATCGGTTGTTTGACCTACTAGGTCACCCCGTTTCCATCCTTATAGGAAGGGACCAAATATCTCTTTGCCATTGTCCCAAGAAGGCCAGGTAAGTGATCTCTTTTGGTCACACAATTCCAACCCGTGTCGGCAATTCCAGTCCAAGGCCAAAGGGCATGAAAAATTCAGTTCAGGCTACTTATGTCACGCGACAAACCTAGCCAGTTGGCTTCTTATGTCGTGCGACATAATAAGCCACATCAGCATCAGCAATCGTCTGGGGCTCAACTCCCTGTACAGGCTCCTCTATGTAGAGCGGCTCATCCGTAAAGGGCAGTCCTGTGATGACCGCAAAGTCCAGCGGAGTGACTGTCGTCTCATCCCAAGAGAAGTGAAATGAGTGAGTAGTCTCCCACCAGAACTCTCTGAATGCCCTCACCAGATCCACACTCCTCTGAGTGCCCCCGATGGCCTTCGCCATCTCAAAAAATTGCCCTAGCCCAGCAGCGTAAATCATGCCCTTAGGCGAGTCCACCTGCTCCTGGCTACCCGGCAAGCTATCCCATAGCCTGCCAATCACCTCAGGGGAGCCACGGGTGCGCAATCCCTACAAGAAAACATGGCACAAATATTAATATTTCGTGCTATTTCTTGAAATCATCTCAAGCAAAAGTAGGACAAAATGGATCAATGTATGGCATGCATTTACGCATTACATTTCCTAGATTCATCTATGTTCACATGCCAGTTCATGTCAATAGCACAGTCTAAAAAAAATCAGTTCAAATCAATTTCGCCCAAATTGAAATTTTTTCAAGAAACCCTAGGTTTCTTACCTCTTCCTTCTTCGTGACATCCGAAGTATGCTCGTTGAGCTGTGGGTAGAAATCTCCTCTTGGTGCTTCCGGAAGAAACGGCCGTTGATTCCTTTGCACCCCCTTTCTCCGAGCAGCTAAATTGGCGTGTTGAGAACCCCTCTTGGTCGGATAGAGCCTAGGAGGCATTTTCCAAGATTAATCGAACTAAAGATTTGTTTGATTTCTCTAGATCCCTCTCAAATCGCCCTCTGAGGTTGCTCTCTCTCTTCTCGCCGTCGCCTCCCTCTCAATTTCAAGTCTAAATTAATTTCAAAATGGCGACTGTGCGATTTTTAATAAATCTGTCCACAGGGCCTGTTATGTCGTGCGACATACTAAGCCCTGTGGTGATTTTACAATTTTGCCCCTAAAGGCTCTATTTTACAATTTTGTCCCCCGTAGGCCTCTTTTACCCTTTATGCCCCTGGCATTTCTAATTACTTTCAATCCGGTTTTCCCTCCAGTGCCCCGTGGCCTATTTTACAAATTTACCTCTGTGACTCAGTTTATTTGCCCTTGGCATTTTCAATTTTATTTTTCAAATAATCAGGGTACATCCCACTTTTCTTTACAAAAAAACTATTGATTCCTTCCAACTTCTCTACAAAATCCAACCTTTTTCGCAAATCTCCGTTATTCCGTTATAACGGGATAACGTTAGGTGACAGCCTCCGAATTGTCAAAACTCTAAATTTGTGCAACCACTATCCGCGAATAGTGACGAATGCCCAAGTTATTTCAATTTGTGCTACCACTATCCGCGAATAGTGACGAATGCCCAAGTTATTTCAACTTGTGCTACCACTATCCGCGAATAGTGACGAATGCCCAAATCATTTCAAATTGTGCTACCACTATCCGCGAATAGTGGTGTATGCCCAAATCATTTCAACTTGTGCTACCACTATCCGCGAATAGTGACGAATGCCCAAATCATTTCAAATTGTGCTACCACTATCCGCGAATAGTGAAGTATGCCCAAGTCATTTCAAATTGTGCTACCACTATCCGCGAATAGTGGTGTATGCCCAAATCATTTCAACTTGTGCTACCACTATCCGCGAATAGTGACGAATGCCCAAATCATTTCAAATTGTGCTACCACTATCCGCGAATAGTGACGAATGCCCAAATCATTTCAAATTGTGCTACCACTATCCGCGAATAGTGACGAATGCCCAAATCATTTCAAATTGTGCTACCACTATCCGCGAATAGTGGTGTATGCCCAAATCATTTCAACTTGTGCTACCACTATCCGCGAATAGTGACGAATGCCCAAGTCATTTCAAATTGTGCTACCACTATCCGCGAATAGTGACGAATGCCCAAATCATTTCAACTTGTGCTACCACTATCCGCGAATAGTGACGTATGCTCAAGTTTCCCAACTTAAGGTACCTCTATCTCCGTCATAAAGAGATAGCGCCATAAGCTCTAGCTTCCTCAGGTGACAGCCTCCGAATTGTCAAAATCTCAAGGATCCTAGACATCGTTCCTAACTATCTAGTGATGCTTGAACTACGATCAAGGCTTGATTCCTCCGGGATACGTAGGTAGCCTTTTATAAAAGGTCCAGCCATTCGACCACTTTGGTCACCCTGTTTCTTTGTCACTCCTCAGTGATAAAGCGCCCCCTCATAAAAGTTCAAATATTCGACCACCTAGGTCACTCCTAGCATATCCCCAGTAGGATCAATTGCTTGACCTCCTAGGTCATTTTCTCTTCTTTTTCCCAGCAAGAGACCAGTTTCTCTTCTTCCTTCCCCAGCGGATCCTAATTCCGAACTACGGCCTGGCTTGATTCCTCCGGGATACGTAGGTAGCCTTCCAAAAGGTTCAGCCACTCGACCACCTTGGTCACCTAATCCATCTCGGCATTCGCCAGATCGGATCCTTTTCTATCGACAACCCCACTCGCCTTGCAAGTGACGTTGCCGAGGGGCTTCTGTAAGTACCCAAATCTGGCTCATGCCTTCCGGTTAAATTTCCCGGCAATTTCGGTAAATTTTCCGGTAATTCCCCGGACTTTCCTAGTGTTCCGGAAATGTCCTGGAACAGTCCAAATTTAAATTAAGGGCTGAAGGGAGCCTTCCTAATTAAGAAACACGTTTTTTTAATTAGGAGGGAAGCTTCTAGAATAATGCCACCTTGCATGGTTCTAGAATGCTGAGTCACAATGGATAAGCCCGCACGGCCTCATTTGCAAAGGGCCTGCAGCCGCACGGCTTCATTAGCCTTATCCAGACTGCCTATAAATAGAGCCCTCCTCTACCCATTTTAATCATCAACAAGAAGCATAATACTCTCATAATACGAAGAAGATTCCCCAAGGAGTCACTGAAGTCCAAGAAGGTGAAGAAGAAGCTCAAGAAGCCATCTCCCTCCTCCTTGAAGACCCAAGAAGAACCTCTCCTCCTAGCTCCGTCCGAAGAAGCGAAGGAAACGATTGGTAACCTCGCACGCCCTAACCTTGCATTTTAATTGATATACTTGCTCATTGCATTCATATATCTTGCTTGGGACTTGGCATTTATTCATAAAGATCATATCTTTATCACCCCCTTTCCCCTTTGCATGCATTAAGACCTCATTTGTCATAAAAATGTAGTCTTTTTCATAAAGGTGCATCCTTTGCACCTAAAATCCCTATTTTCCAATAAAAATGTCATCTTTATGCATCATTTGCATATAAAGATCAAATCTTTTTCAATGAAAACGCATCCTTTGCATCAAAACCCCTTTTTCAATGCATCATTTGCATAAAAATCAAATCTTTATGCATCATTTGCATAAAGATCATTTCTTTAAATCAAAAAGCATCATTTGCAACCTAAAAATGTCATCTTTTCATTAAAGAGTCATTTTTTTCATCATGCATTTCCCCTTTCCCCAACCTTGGAACGGACCGGTGTAAAAGTTCTCATCTTTGCATCGTTCCTTCCATTAAAGGTTCATGATTTCTTTAGGAAAAGGATAACCTTGAACCCTATATCTCCGATTATCGCTTAAGAATGAGTATGAAGCCTCTATACGAGCTCGACCGTCTTAAAGCGTAGGATTGATGGGCTAAGGACATTCCTTCCTAAAGAACCTCATCTTTGACCCAAAAGAGAGTCATTCTCTCGATCACGCAAGTCCCGAGGGTCCCGAGGTTTAAAATGCGATGATCATAAGTCATAAGATGAGGACGGGATCATAATCCCAAATACATAAATTCCAAGGAATCCCGAGCGACAACCAACAAATGGTTTGTACGTCCGGAAGATAACTTGGGACATTTCCCCCCCCTTATTTTCAAACACATGCACACAAAGAAAGCACGCAAGCAAACACGATTAATGAAATCTAGGGAGACTTGCTCCGGCAAGGCACTTTGGGTGAACGCCAAACGTTCTTCCCAAGGGGTAACTTAACCTCCGAACCCATAAAACCTTTTTTTCAAAGTTTTGAGGTAATCAAAATGGCGTGGCGACTCCGTTTTTCAAATAACTCGGATGTCTTCAAACTCGCGTGAATTCCAATAAACAAAAATTTTGGGCACACATTCACAATAGGCACAAAACTTGTGAAGGTGGAATCCGAGGAGGGTCCCTCGTTCCCTGTTATAAAGTAAGTGGTTAGGCCGAGGTGATGTCCTTCGGCATTGACTGTACTTTTAAGTCGTATTAGCCGAGGAGGGGTTCCTCGGCTTTGACTGTTGGATGATTTCTTCTTTTTCGTCTCCTTATACCGAGGAAGATGACTCGTGCACAGGTTTCAGGCGTGATGCCTTTTAGTCGTAGTGACAAGGTGTTTCCTTGTCTTGACGTGAGGCAAGTCATTAGGCCGAGGAGAGATCCTTGGTCTTGACTGTTTGAACCTTGTAATCCTTGAATTAAGGCGGACCCTTGTCAGGATGTAAGGTAAGCCAGTATGTCGAGGGAGAGTCCTCGTATTGGCTGTCAGGAACCTATAGTCATTGAGTCAAGGCGGACCCTTGTCAAGACGTAAGGCGTATGTTTTGAAGAGTCGGGGATAAGATCCTCGTCTTCTGGGGTTTGTGTGAGGAGTTGATAGTTGCTTTGCATGTTGGAAGAAACTGCTTTCGTAAAACTGAAACGTGATTACATCGAACTGCAATCCTATCAAACTAAAAAGTAAAAGACTGTAAACGGGAAACTAATCTAATACAAAATAAACTAGACTAATGATGGTATTTCTGTAGATTGTCGGAGTGCTATGGATGCTTGAGATCCTTCCCCTCCTTAGTCTTCAATCTGTAGGTCCCTTCTGGAATGACTTGGGTGGTGATATAGGGACCTTCCCAGTTCGGGGAGAGCTTGTTTTGTTCTGCCTTCCGACCAGTTGCTTCAATTTTTCTAAGTACCCAATCACCTACTTGGAATACTCTTCTGATGACCCTCTTGTCATGATATGCCTTGGTCCTTTGCTTGTAGTTCACCATCCTCATCTGTGCAGCTAGTCATTTTTCATCTACCAGGTCTAGGTCTAGGAGCCTATTAACCTTGTTGACTTGCTCATCGTAATGGGAGTTTCTCACAGTAGGGATGGCCATTTCGGCTGGTGCCATGGCCTCAGAACCGAAGGTTAGTGCAAATGGGGTTTCCCCGGTTGGCCCCCGGGTGGTTGTGCGAACAGACCATAAAGCTAGGGGAAGTTCGTCCAACCATCTACCCTCGCGCCCTTCAAGGTTCTTGATAAGGGCTGTTAGGACCAGTTTATTGGCAGCTTCTGCTTGACCGTTGCCTTGGGGTCTGCTGACTGATGACTTTGCGTGGCGGACTTTAACTCTTCCCAATTCTGTTGTAAATTCCGTAGAGAACTGGAGTCCGTGATCAGAGACAATTGTATGGGGAAGGCCAAATCGACACCAGATGTAGTCATGGATGAAGTTGATTGCGTTCTCTTCCGTTATCTTGGCTAGTGCCTTCGCTTCTATCTATTTGGAGAAATAATCCACAGTTACTATCACGTACTTGCAATTACCACGGGCGGGAGGGAAGGGTCCGATGATATCGATTCCCCACATATCAAATGGCCACGTAGGTATTACAAGTGTTTGCTCAACTGCCGGTAGTCTAGGAATGTCGGAGAATCTTTGGCACTTGTCACATTTTCTAACATAGGTGTGCGCGTCCTCCCTCAGGTTTGGCCAATAGTAACCTAGCGAGATGATCTTGTCGGCTAAGGTTCTGGCCCCCGGGTGTTCGCCGCAAACACCTTCATGTACTTCTGCCAAGAGGTTCTCAGTTTCCTTAGGGTAGACACACCTTAGCAGGGGCTTCGTGAAGGATCTTCGATAGAGGACTTCGTTCATCACAACGAACCTTGGGGACCTCTTCTTGATAAGTTTGGCTTGCGCCTCATCTTCCGGGAGTTGGCTCTTCTCGATGTAGTCAATGTAGTCATCGATCCAACATCTCTCCTCTCCATCTAGGAGCATGACTTGTAATCTTTCATACGCAGGTTCCTCAGCATAAACTACGTATGGATTGGTCTTAGACTTAGACACATCCATGGTTGCTAGTTTAGATAGAACGTCTGCGATTTGGTTGTCTTCCCTGCCTATTTGCTTGAGTTCAAAAAATTCCATCTTCTTCGTCATGACCAGGACGAGGTCTCTATATTTGGCAAGGGTGGGGTCTTGGGTGTTATACTATCCCTTTACTTGTTTGACAACAAGTTGGGAGTCATAGAAAGATGCCACCTTAGTTGCTCCGTAGAAGGAAGCCAACACAATGCCAAATATTAGAGCTTCGTATTCAGCTTGATTGTTGGAGGCAGGGAACTTGAAACGGATGATATCTTGCATGGTGTACTCTCCTTTCGGGCTTACTAGTACCACTCCAGCTCCGCTTCTTTGCTTTGTAGCCGATCCGTCCGTATACAAGATCCAGCAGTTGGATGGGAGTTCGATGGGAGGCTCTTCTTCTTCCGTAGCGTTTTGCTTGCGGGAAGTGGGGAGGTGCTCACCCATGAAGGCAGTCTCAACCATGAAGTCGACCAAAGGCTGTGCCAGGAGGGTCTTCCTTGGTTGGTACATGATATCAAACTCCGTAAGAGCGATGGACCAATTAAGGAGACGTCCGGAGCCGTCCAACTTATGTAATATCTTCTTCAGTGGCTCGTTCGTGTACACGGTGATGGGATGTGCAGAAAAATAGGCACGTAGTTTCCTTGATGCAAAAACTAGCGCGTACGCTATCTTCTCCACGTTGAAGTATCTGCTTTCTACGTCGGATAATGCCTTTGACACGTAGTACACAGGTTTCTGAGTTCCTTCCTCGTTTCTTACTAGGACGCATCGCATGATCGTGCAGCCTAGGAAGACATACAAAGATCTCACCGATAATAGGACTGCTAAGCAAGGGAGGGGAACCCAAGTACTCCTTCAATCGGAGGATTGCTTTGAGCATTCGGGAGTCCAGGAGAAGCTCTTGGTACCCTTCAATACCTCAAGAATGGTAATGACTTTCTCGGCGGATTTGGCGATGAATCTTCCTAGCGCCGCTATTCTTCCATTCAATCTTTGAACCTCCTTGATGGTGGTAGGTTCCTTCATGTCAATGAGCGCCTTAATTTTTTCAGGGTTGGCCTCTATTCCCCTTTGAGATACCATGAAGCCTAGGAACTTTCCCGCCGTTACTCCAAATACGCACTTGCTTGGGTTCAGCTTCATGTTATTAGCTCGGAGGTTGTTAATTGTTTCTTCCAGGTCAGGAGCGTGACTGCCCTCCTTGGTCTTAATGACCATATCATCAATGTAGGCCTCCATGTTTCGGCCTATTTGTACGCCAAATACTTGATTCACCATCCGTTGGTACGTGGCACCCGCATTCTTGAGCCCAAAAGGCATCATGATATAACAGTAATTTCCCCTAGGTGTTTGGAAGGCCGTCTTCTCGATGTCCTCTTCCGCCATTTTTATCTGATGATAGCCTGAATAGGCATCTAGGAAGCTGAGAGTTTGGTGTCCAGCAATTGAGTCAACCAATTTGTCGATTCTGGGAAGAGGATAGCTGTCTTTGAGGCAGGCCTTGTTCAGATCGGTGAAGTCTATACACATACGCCACTTCCCATTTTGCTTCTTCACCATAACTACGTTGGCCAACCAAACGGCGTATTTGACTTCACGAATTATTCCGGCGCTCAGTAACCTTTGCACCTCTTCCTTAATAGCTTCCTCCTTGTCCCTTGTAAAATTTCTCCTTGTCTGGGAGATAGTTTTCGCTAATGGGTCAACTTCCAAGCGATGGAGTGCTACTTCTTCATTGATCCCCCTCATGTCTTCGACTCTCCAAGCAAAGACGTCGAAACTATTTTTTAAGAGGGAGATGATCTCTTCCTTCTCTTCTGGATATAATTGGCCCCCGAGTTTGATTTTTTGTTCAGGATAGTCAGGGTTAATGACCACCTCTTCCAGTTCGTCTACCGGCTCCATTTCAGGACCATCTCGAAATTCTAGGGACTCGATGATAATTTCTCTAATTCTCCTACCTTCATTGTTATTCACGTTGAGGCCTTCTTCCTCCATTAGTTCATCAACGTCGAGCGGATCGACCCTCCTCAAGTCATGGTTGGCCCCCGAGTTCTGGCCGTTGACGAGAATGGGATCTTGCTCAGAGACGGGTGGAACTATACCTTGGTCAACTGCAATTTCTAGGACCATAGGCTCTTCCTCATTCAGCACCTCACGGATGTAGCTCACCCTAGAGCTAGTTTCGGTAGTTTTTTGAGATTTAGAGACCTTGATGTTTTCTTCGGGGGTGTCTATCTCCACGGTCTTAGATTTCTTCCTGCTTCTGACGACATGTTCCAAGAAGTCTTTGGGAGTCGCCCTCACACATCCAATTCCGGCACGAGTGGGAAATTTGACTCGTTGGTGAGGAAGGGAGGCAACCAGCCCAAGTTTAGCTTGACTTGGAATGCCAATGATAGCATGATAATCACTTGTCAAATCGATGACTACAAAACTGACAGTAGCCTTGGATCTGAAGGGATGTTCGCCAATTTCGAGCTCTAGCTCCACAGTTCCCTTAGCTCCAACCTTATGGTTGGTGAATCCTTCCAGCCTTCCATGATAAGGTTCCAACATGGTGTCTTTCAAGCCCATCTGTTGGAAAGCAGAATAGTACAGAATGTCACGAGAGGCCCCCGTGTCCACAAGTAATCTTTCCGATTCCACGTTATCAATTCGACCCTTTATTACCAAGGGTTGTTCACGGGCAGCACGGCTTCCTGCCAATTCATTGGGAGAAAACTAATGACCTCTTTCGCCTTATGAATCCAAGCAGGTACGTGGTACACTTTGCTCAGTTCATGGATCTGGTCCCTTAACTTTCTGGTAGAAGTCACCTCTTCACGGATCACATGTAACTTAGCCCTAGGAGGCCTACGTTCTCCGTCCTCACTTTTATCATCGTCTTCACTTTCCTCTTCCGTCCGCTTTCGCTTGCTATCTTTTTTCATGACATAGCGATCTAGCTTTCCCTCGTCAACCCATCGTTGGATCATTTTCTTGAGGGCCCAACAGTTGTCAGTTGTGTGGCCATTATCCTTGTGGAAATCACAGTATTTGGAGGTGTCACGAGGAAACTTTGGTTTATCGGTCAGCGGTCGAGGAGGTGGAAGATTTACTAGTTGCATGATCTCTGAAATGGGTTTGGTTAGAGGGGTGAACACTTCGGGTTTCTCGGTGCTTCTTGTTCTGTTCTTCCCCTTGGATCCCTTGCCATTCCCATTGTCATTCTGGCGAGTGCTAGTCGCCTCTGGTTCCGCCTTGTCGGATTCCCTTTTCTTGCTTTTGTCCTCAGCCATTGCAATGGCGTATGCCACTTGGTACAATTCAGACTTGGACTTAGGTTCCCGGGCGGAGAGTTCATAGATGAGGGGGCCAGATTTCAATCCAGAGTTGAAACAAACAATGACCTCCCTGTCAGTGAGGCTCTCTTCTACTTGGTCTGCCATTTTGCGGAATCGGTTGTAATAACTGAGGGTGGTTTCCCCCTTTCCTTGCTCGATATTGGCAAGGTCGTTCAATCTCATCTTTTTCCTTCCAGCCATGGCAAAGTGGTTTAGAAACATTCTCCTCATACCTCTCCAGCTATCGATGCAACCTTTTTTCAGCTCACGAAACCAGGTCAGTGCTGTTCCGGAGAAGGTGCTCGCGAAAGCCTTACAGAGCACGTCATCAGCTATAGTGGGGAGGTTCATGGTTTGTTCAAAACTTTGCACATGGTCCTTCGCGTAAGTGGTTCCGTTGTTCTTTTCAAAGTTCGGGACCTTAAAGTGAGGATTTGGTGGTGCAGCAGTTATCCTTAGGGAGAACGGACGAGTTGACCAGTCAAAGTCATCATCATCAACCTTCTATCCCATCTCCATGTCATCAAGTCTTTGTTTCAATAGTTCCCATTGTTTGGTTTCCACTCCCTTATCACTGCTAGAGCGGGTGCTTCGATGGGAGCTACGGGTCGATTTATCCTTGGGATGACCATTCACCCTACTGTGCTCCCCGTCGTTTTGGTGGCTGTCACGTTTGGATAGAGCCTTGTCACGTCTTGGTTCCAACTCTTAGCCACCAAGTATCATTCTGTATGGTTCAGGTGTCCTCGGCCTTGCAAATTCACGAGGATGAGGACGGGGAGAATCCCTTCGAGGACAAGGAGAATCATGGCGAGGTCGATGTGGTCAGGGAGACCTGGGACAACGAGGTGCCATGACGAGACGAGGAGGAGATAAACGCTTGGTCAAACTGAGCCTCGTCCTCAAGTCTCGTGAGTTCACTTCTTGTTCCTTGGAACTCAACTGGCTTCTCAGGTCAACTACCTGGTCTTTCTTCTTATGGTCATACCGAGGACGGGGGGACTCTCAGAGGGCCTGCTTAGGTGGTACAGCAGGGTCGAGGGGAGGACCTCGTCGCTCACCCTGCTCCCTTCCACGAGGGTCGCCCATCGACGGCAGCATGAATTCAGCCATGGAATTGTCAGGATCCAATTGCAATAGGGCAGCCTGTGTCTCATACATTCTTTGCAGCGTCTCCATCTGCCTATGCAGCAAAGTGCGTCGGTCAACGGCCTGAGTGCCTTTCGCTTGGCTGACGTCGGCCTTCTTGGTCATCTTCCTTCCCACTCGTTTCCCACGAGGGCGAGTAGGACGAGGAAGGTTAGCTCCCTCTCCCTCGGCATTCGCCTGACCCATGGAACGAAGAGTCATGGCGAGGGGAGGGGGTCCTTCAGGCTGAGGTGGGGGAGGAGGAAGCACCTCGGCATCCTGGTTAACCCCATTCACTTGGGTTTGTTCCTAAGCAGTTACACTTGTGAATTGTCCGTCCATTGCAAATCAAGAATTGTAACAGCGAATTTACCAAAAGCGAGGTTTTTCAACAGATCCCAATTTCAGGCAAAATTGGGGCAAATTCCAACCACTAAGGTAGTATTACAATTGTGAATTTACCAATACCAAGAATTTCTGGTCAAAACCCAAGTCTTAAACACGAACTTGGCGAATTCCGGTTGAAATCTGCAGATTCCGGCCGAATCAAGAACAAAACAGAATCGAAGCAGATTTTCTGTTCTAATTAAGAACAAATTCGGCAAAAAACAGGCTTCAGGCGAACTTTTCCAGGCCAAACAAAGGGTGTTTGAATCGATTTCCCGGCAATGGAACCAATTGATGATGCCAAAATCGTCAAATCAGCCCAAATCCAAGTGTTCGGATGCTCCGGAGATTGCAAGGCCTGAAAATAAGAGAAAACACGTAAACTAAGCCGGGGCGAGTCCGACTAAAGGCCCTCCGGTGTGAGAGTAAGTTCACGGTTTGTGTATGAGAAACTAAATTGACAGAGTTTATGTATTGTAAAAGGTAACGTACCAAATAATAGGCCATATGACTTGTATTTATAGGGATGGATTGATAGAATCCATGTAGAATTGAATTGGTAAAGAGATAAGATATAATCATAAGAGAATTATATCTGTTAAGGAGTCATTGTTTGGCTTGAATTGGTGTAGTTGGTTACAATCCTGATTGGATCAAAACTGATGAATCCTTGTTTGAATAGGATTATACGATCTGCTAGCCGGAAGCCGAGGAGCATGAATGTTTTATCTCGGCATTGGCAAGTAAGCCGAGATGCGTGATTCTGCTTCCTCGTCATTTGATGATTGGCCGACATGTGAATATGCCGGGGTGAATGATTCTGTCTCCTCGTCATTTGATGATATGCCGAGGTAAGAACTTTTCTCTCCTCGTCACTTGTGGCGTCTCAGAGCATGATGAGCCAAGTATGAAGAGCTTGTCGTCGATGTAAGGCCGAGGAGGTACTCCTCGGCATATGAGGAGGGTACCTCGGCCCTAGTAACTGATCACTGATACTTGTGTATTGAATTATGTATGGCCCGATCCATTTGGGCCCAATTCGGGCAAGCCCATGTTCGTATCTCAGTTTAAATAGATTGTTAGGGTTTTATTGCTTTGAGGGTTTTGTTTAGAGTATAAATACTTTTTTGCTAGGATATTGTTTTATTGCGACTTTGATAAATTAATAAAATTGCTCGTGTTCATTATTGGGTTAAACTTAAAAGTCTGTTTGCTTGTTCAAATTCTAACACTATTGTTGATTTAGGTTAAGTAATCTATTTGGTAGATTTTTTCGTCGACAATTTGACAATTTTCTTCGATAGATTTATCGTATCATTGTATATTTTGCCTCGTCAAAAAATAATCAAAATTTCATAATTTGGACTAAATTTCAATGCAATATTTATGGGATTTTTCCCCTAAGGCCCTCCTTGACCAAATTATATTCCTCTTAAAGAAAAGATTTTTATAAATTCCAAATACACCCCTCCGCCTAGCTTGGGCGACCGCCCATCAACATAGGGCGATCGCCCAACTCAAAAAAATGTCCCCCTCCGCCTAGTATGTTATAAGACTTTTTAAAAAGTCTTATAAGTAACTTATAAGACTTTTTAATAAGTCTTATAACATATATAAGACTTAAAAAGTCTTATAAGTTACTCTTATATTTAATAAGTCTTATAACATATATAAGACGCACCTACTCAAAAACTGAAAATTATTAATAAGTCTTATATAAAACTTATTAAAAAGTCTTATAAGTAACTTATAAGACTTTAAAAAAATCTTGTAAGTTAAAAAGAGTTTTTATAAGACTTTTTGTATAAGTCTTTTAAAAAAGTCTTATAAGTTACTTATAAGACTTTTTAAAAAAGTCTTATAAGTAACTTATAAGACTTTTTAAGTCTTATATATGTTATAAGACTTATTAAATATAAGACTTTTTAAAAAGTCTTATAAATTACTAGGCGAGTCTTATAAGACTTTTTGTACAAGTCTTTTAAAAAAGTGTTATTTATGTTATAAGACTTATTAAATATAAGACTTTTTAAAAAGTCTTATAAGTTACTAGGCGAGTCTTATAAGACTTTTTGTACAAGTCTTTTAAAAAAGTCTTATATATGTTATAAGACGTATTAAATATAAGAGTAACTTATTAGACATTTTAAGTCTTATATACGTTATAAATAAGTCTTATAAGTTACTTATAAGACTTTTTAAAAAAGTCTTATAAGTTACTAGGCGGAGAGGGGTCATTTTTTTGATGGGCGGTCGCCCAAACTAGGCGGAGGGGTGTCTGGGGAAATAACTAAATGTTGTTTCTTATATTGGGTTTAAATCTCGCCCAAGGGGCCCCAGAGGAAATGAGCCAATATTTATTGTATAACACGTGAGAGATTAGAGAGAGAGAGAGAAAGAGAGTATTCATGTTACATCAGTCTTATTGTACATAATCATGGAGTATAGCATTTTCATGTATTTTAGTTGAAATAGTTGATATTTGTACTTGCACTGACATCAGCATTTATAGAGGAAAATTAAAATTGTAGATTGTCAGCAACAACCTAATTCCCCATGCATCTAATTTTGTTACTCCAACATTATTGGGTTATGGGTGGTTTCAATTTCACATCCTACTTGATACATGATAGGACCCAGTCTGACTTGAAGGCCATAATGAGCTTTGTGATGGGTCATGGCGGTCTATAAATGATGGCTTGCAAGCTGCTCGACGAAATGTCTCAATGAAATTCAACCCATTCACACTTTGAGGTAATGCCGGCCATGCCACAATTCCCTTCTATTTATGATGAGACTGGGTTCTTTAAAAGATTAACAAAAGTCAACAACTGCAGTAATGTATAGGGGTAATCTCGTTGTGCATGTGATTTGACCAGAGACTTATTTGTCCGTTTCAAAATAAGTGTCACATTTTTATACTGGGAATATAATATTGTAAAGTTTGACAAATAAAATGTGATATGGTATTTATTATTGAATGGAAGGTGTAACTTGAGACTTCTAATGCTTGAGCTAAAACTATTAACAAAAATGGTTGTAATAATGGGTTATGGGTATGTTGGCAAGCTTTGGAATTGGAAGAACAAAAAGAATTTGTAGACCAAAAATTACTGTTCCGATTCCATTGTATTAAAGCTTGGTATTTGGATTTCCAAACCTAGCCTTAACATAGTTTCTTGATGCTATAATATTGTTGGTTGTTAGATAATGAGCTTAAAGATAGCACAGCCATTGGTTACAACTTTTTTGTTGATGTTAAAATCAGCGGATCATCCGGAAACAGTCTCTCTGTTCTTTAATGCAGGGGCAAGTCTGCATGCATCTGACCCCCTTTATCCCATCGTAGGTGGGAGCCTTTGCTGCACTAGGATAACGTTGTTGTTGTTGTTAAGATCAATGGGTGCTTACCTACTGTTTGATGGATGATAATCCTCATCATGAAAACTGCATAGTAATGCATTGTGTAGGCAGCTATAGTTCTTGAATACAAAGAAGGAAAAAGATGTTTGAAATGTCTCTCCAGGATGCTTGCCAACTGTTTGGTAAAATGACTGAACGTTGGGGTAATGCCGCAGGCCATACTAGACATTTGTCATATTATGAAGTATGAAGTATGAAGCTGGTTCCTACATAACTTGATGAAGGGAAATTATTATGACAAGTTAGGATTTGATTTTAACTATTTTTATTTGTTATTATTTTATTATTTTCGGAATTTATTTTAAATAGGTAATATTTTTGGTATTAGAAGTATATTAGGACTTTATTTTAAGGTTTTATTGATTGATTAGGTTACTATATAGACTAGGGTTATTTTGGGAAGTTTTTGACTTGTTTTTCAAGTCTTAGAGTCACTATATAATTAGGGTTAATTGTAATTCCGAATTTAAGTTGTTGATTAATAAAATTTGAGTGTTTACTCTTCAATTTTCTCGAGCGAAAATTGCCGATTGATTGTTGAATTTCTCGAGCGAAATTCTGTGATTAATCTTTATCAAGTCTTCCGCTACGTCAGTTGATATCAGAGCCTTTCGTTCGATTCAGGAAGAATGGTTCGGGGCGTAATAGACAAATGTGGAAGCGATCTACGAGCGAGATGAAGCAGCCGGAGGAACGCATCGGATCCATCGTAGATCAACGTATGGAGTTGTTGATGGAGCAGGTTAACGGCCGGATGACCGACTTGTTCAATCAACAGACTCGGAGGAATCAGCCTAGACCTGGTGGCAGCGACGGACAGCGAGACTGGGAGGTGGATTCTGATGGTGGTGATATTTCGTGGCCTTTCGTCGAATCGGTGACTGCCGAACTTTTCATCGATTGGTCAAAACCACCTATTTATGATGAATGTAATTGTGAAATCTGTCAATTATCAACATCTCATCATATGGGTGTACCAATGGTTGGCGTTGAATCTTCACAATAAATTGATGTGGAAGTTTGACATTGGTCATCCTTACGAAGATCCTTTCAATGTTGATAGTTCTAATGTTTCAGATTCTTGATTCTTCAAAAAGATGATTATTGAGAACTTTCTCATGAATGGATGGACAGACTGGATGAATATCATGGCGAATGGTACTAAATTTAAAGTCCGTCAAATAGTTTCAAGTGCTTCAATTCAAGCAAAACTTAAAATTCGAGGACGAATTTTCTTCAAGCAGGGGAGAATGATGAAGGGAAATTATTATGACAAGTTAGGATTTGATTTTAACTATTTTTATTTGTTATTATTTTATTATTTTCGGAATTTATTTTAAATAGGTAATATTTTTGGTATTAGAAGTATATTAGGACTTTATTTTAAGGTTTTATTGATTGATTAGGTTACTATATAGACTAGGGTTATTTTGGGAAGTTTTTGACTTGTTTTTCAAGTCTTAGAGTCACTATATAATTAGGGTTAATTGTAATTCCGAATTTAAGTTGTTGATTAATAAAATTTGAGTGTTTACTCTTCAATTTTCTCGAGCGAAAATTGCCGATTGATTGTTGAATTTCTCGAGCGAAATTCTGTGATTAATCTTTATCAAGTCTTCCGCTACGTCATAACTGTAGCCACGCCTATGTAAGTATTGCACTGAAATTGATCATAGACTTGTTCGTAAACAGTGATTGAAAATGGGTTATTTGTATAAGATTTGATGATCCAAACCAAACGGGATATTTTATTTTATTGTGTAGTTATCCTGGAATAGTAGAAGGGCATGTCCATTTTAGTTTTATCTTTGTCATGCAGCTGCATGACAAATAGCTTTGTGTTTGCGCCTCATTGATAGCGAAAACATTTTCAAGAATTCCTTTTGGATAACATACACTTATTAAATCATTATAGATGCAAGAAGTTAGATTAAGGGTTAAGCTGGAATCTCCCATTGTCGGAGTAGCAAAAACATTTCGCATTTCAGTATATTAAGTTTAGATTTGTTTAATACGAAAGCATCATAGACCATGTTGTCATGCGTATAAATGCCGTCTTAATATGCCTTATGCCAAGCAGGAGAAGATGGGGAAGAGGACAAAGTAATCCTTTCAGTTCCAGATGTCGTTCGTGTGTTTGAATCATGGGAGAATCAACCGCCAAGACTATATTCTGATTCAGATTTGTCTGTTGTTATAAGATGATGTTTCCAATGACTCTTGTTTTTTACAACCAAATGTCATGTCCGAGCAACGGATGGGTTCTTCAAGATGGGGATCAAAACATTTTTTTAGTTAATAGTGAAGTTCGTCGCATCTCACTATATATTCCCTCCCACCTTAAAATTTCATAATGAACATGGAGTCCATAAGTTCTCATCTTTGGCACTTAGCATTGATATCAATATTGTTACTTAAAATGTGCAGTTTTGCAGGCATCTTACTTTTTATCTTGTTGCTTCTTTGGTTTAATATCTCATAAATCAACCGTTTTGCTCATGAAATGTTATTAATTTGCAGATTGCTATGATCCGTTGGATCCAAATGGGAATATTACGATTACCTTCGACATAGTTCAATGGACAATGGATGGCTACATGGTTAGTAATATCATCAATCATACACTTCTCTCTGCTTTAGGTTGTGGGTTTATTCGATAAACTCGTTTCTTGGGCAAAATTTATCTAAGGGTCTGAGCCTGTGCAGTCCTCTGCAATTGGACTGCACAAAAGTCCACAAAAGTCCGACTTTTATAGTACATGGTTACACTTTATAATAACATAAGTTACATTTTGCCGGCGTGCTAGAACATTATAGTTAACATGTGTTACATATTATAGTAACATGAGTTACATTCTATAATAAGGATTTCGGGCTTCTTACAGTCTAACTGCCTAACTTTACATGCCCCAAATCCGTTAAGAGCAGCAATTGTCAATGCTCCACATCAACTTAACATGACTGTTGTTTGCAGGCAAGGGTTACCATCCAAAACTACTATCAGTATCGTCATGTGGACAAACCTGGCTGGAATCTAGGATGGAAATGGACCAGAAATGAGGTCATTTGGTCAATGTCAGGTGCCTTTGCCACCCACCAAGGAAATTGTACTGGCTTCATATCCCGGAAACCACATTCTTGTGTAGTAGACCCAATGATACTTGATCTCCCACCTGATGCCCCGCCAGAAGGCATGTCTGAAAACTGCTGCCGTGGTGGCCTTCTTGCTGCCTGGGCAATTAATCGTCTCCAATCATTCTCATCCTTTTATATCACTGTTGGAAACTTGGAGGGGAATTTTTCTGCGTATAAACCAGAAAATCTTACGTTTATGGCACCCGGACCTGGTTACACTTGCAGCCCTGTTGAGGACACTCTTCCTACAGTTTCAACTGTTCTTGGTGGGAAAAGAGAAGAACAAGTGTTCAGTAATTACTAATCCCTCTGTTTCAACTTTGATTGGAGATCTGGTTTCAGTTGAACTGATCTTCCAATAGATTTCAGGCTCTATGGAGCTACACACACACACACACAAAAACATATATACTCCCTTCGTCCCACCTCAACGAGGACCAAATTTTTGGGCACGGTGATTAAGGAAAAGTAATACTAATTAATAGTGGTGGAGGTGTTGTGAGTATAAAAAGTAAAGTAGGAGAGAGAATGAGTGGGAGGAATAGTAAGTGGATTGGTGTTGTGAGTATAAAAGTAAAGTAAGAGAGAGATTGAGTGGGAGGAATAGTATAAAAACTTTGCCATTTTGGGCCGTCCTCATTAAGGTGGGAAGGACGAAAGGGGAAAATAGTTCTCTTTGAGGTGGGACGGAGGGAGCATACATGTACATATCAAAACGCCTGTATATCAGGGGAAATGAAAGGGCTCGAGTGGTTCTCTTGCACAATGGTGTTTACAACATGAAGTTGCAAACTTGAATTTATTTTCTTTTAACCTTTTATGTGATCAAATGCTCTCTTAAATGAAGCCGGTTGTTCTTTCTTTCTTTTTTCTTATTTTTTTTTTTTTTTTTTTTTGAAGCTGGTTGTGATAGCGCGTTTTGGTGGTTTTCAGGAACATGGAAATCAACATGCTCATACTCCAGTTACATAGCTAATAAGACACCCATCTGTTGTGTTTCGTTGTCAACGTTTTACAGCCCCACCATTACATCTTGCCCTCATTGTAGCTGTGGGTGTAGACCAGCAGACCCAAATACAGCATCCTGCATAAGGTAGGAATAGGATACTATTATTTGATACATGTGAAAAGACCAAAATACCTTTCTAATAGAGCTAGAGCATTCAACTAATTCTTGTTGATATGTGTGTTTGTGGTGAACAGACAAGGTAATTCGTTATCAACGTTGGAAGCCATGGGTAGTACAGACATTTTGCAGTGCACGGACCATATGTGCCCACTTCGAGTTCACTGGCACGTTAAGAGCAATTACATGAATCACTGGAGGGTAAAACTGACAGTTACTAATTACAACCACATGAGGAATTACGCGGACTGGAACGTGCTGGTTCAACATCCTGGTTTCAGCCAGCCTGCAACGACTTTCAGCTTCAATAATACCTTGCTCACAACTACTGGTGTCCCAGGTAAATGCATACTCTCTCCGTCCATCTTAAAGTTCAAAAAATTAGTGGGTTCAAGAATTAAGAAAGTGTACTTTTTATATTAAAATATTGTGAGTGGGGTAGGGCGTTGTGAGTATCACATGTGGGGTTCATTTAATAAATAAGTATTATAAACTTTTCATATTGAAATTTTGAACTTTAATAGAACTATATACTTAGTTATTTCCTACCCCACAACACACACAAACACACAGTGAGTTGTAACTCACATGTTTAGATGCTCTGCAGATAGGCATGCCCAAGGGTTCCGGAATTCCGCGGATTGGAGGAACCGTAACCTTACCGTACAACTCCGGTTTCTGGTTCCGGCGGTTTTCAATTCCTTTTTTTTTTTTTATTCTTTTTGAATTAACAGATTCTATTAGTTTTTTAATAGAAAATGAAAAAATATTATGTTTAACAGAAAATGTTACTTTTTTTTTTTTACAGATTATGTTAACTGTTTAACAGAATCTGTTAAAAACCTAACATTTTCTGTTTAAAAATAAGAATTTGTTATGCTTTTAACAGATTCTGTTAATTTTGTAACTAAATCGGTTAGTTTTTTTGAAATTTGACTGTTAGAACCGCCGGTTCACGGTTCTCAAAATGCAAGAACCGAAACCTAACCGGTAAACCGACGATTTGGGTTCCGGTCGGTTCGGGTTCCAATTCGGACCACAAGTTCTTCTGATTTCGGTTCTGATTTGGGCATGTCTATCTGCAGATTAAATAATATTCCCCCACCCAAACACAGTGAGTTTTTAAGTCACACGTTTAGATGCTCTGCAGAAGAAGAAGATATATTGATATAGCCCCAACTCCACCCCAACACCACACACACAGTGAGTTATATCTCACACGTATAGATGTTCTGCAGATGATATTGCGTTGTTTTGGGGGTTAGAGTACGTCAACAGTGACCTGTTACAAGCTGATAAGAATCAAGCAGGCTCGGTTTCAACTGAAATTCTTCTCGAGAAGGACTCAAACTCATTCACATTACGTAATGGCTGGGCATTGCCAAGAAGAGTTTATTTTGCAGGAGAAAACTGCGAGATGCCTGCTCCTGACATGTTTCCAATGCTTCCGAATGCTGGATCCATTAAAAAACCTGGTAGCCGATATTTCATTCTTCTCTTTCTCGTCTACTTGACTTTCAAAACGCTATTTTAGCTTTCATAAAAAAAAAAATTGATGCCTACATTTCCAATTTTTGCCGAGTAATGTATGTATTATAGTTAGTTATATGATGTTAAAACATCGACCCCAGTCTTGAGTTCAGTTAGTTTATGCAAGAGGCTGAATAAATGCAAGAGGCTGCTTACAGGGCTCAAACCCGTAATCTCAATGTCTGTAAAGTTTTTTATTACACCTGTAGGGCTCAAACCCGTAATCTCAATGTCTGTAAAGTTTTTTATTACACCTGTATTCATGCTTAAAGTGTTGTACCGTACAATATTTGTGAAATTTAGCAAAAGTGAACAGAGAAAAACTGTGTTGTTTATTCCATTGAATTAACAAGATATTTATACAAGAAATCAAGGCTATTCTAATTCTAAAGATACATTGATTTAAGAACATTCACGAACTGAAGTGGAAGAGAAATAGGTGCTGACTGTTGATTACAGATTGAGGCGGGCGCATGAAATGGAGAGAGGCGGCCGCCTGGGCCACAGCAAAAACAGGGTTGAGCCTCGGCTGGTGAGGCGGGCGCATGGAGAGGGTGAGGCGGGCGCCTCTCGTGGTTGAGAATCAGGCTAGAGTTTCTGCTGGTGAGGCGGGCGCATGGAGAGGGTGAGGCGGGCGCCTCGAGTGGTCCAGCAGAAGAGTTTCGGTTCTTAACACTCCCCCTCAAGTTGGCGCATGTAAGTTTCGAATGCCCAACTTGCCAACTAAGAACCGGAAACGTTCCGTGCCCAACGCCTTAGTGAATAGATCGGCCACTTGGTCATCAGTGGAAATTTTGCATGGGGAAATGATGCCGGAAGCAACTCTTTCCCGAACAAAATAACAATCCATTTCCACGTGTTTAGTACGTTCATGGAACACGGGGTTATTAGCAATATAAATGGCCGCCTGATTGTCACAAAAAAGTGTAGTGGCATGGGATTGTGGTGCTTCAATATCTTGAAGTAACCAACGTAACCATAGAAGCTCACTAACCGTAGATGCCATGGCACGATATTCTGCCTCAGCAGACGAACGAGAAACAACAGATTGTTTCTTAGTACGCCAAGAAATGGGTGCCCCTCAAGTGACTTGAAATAGCCCGTGCAAGATCGCCTAGTCGTAGGGGCGGCCTCCCCAATCGGCGTCACAATATGCCTCAAGAACCAAGCCACCATCGATGGAAGAAACAACCCTTGACTGCGGTATTTTTGAGGTATACGAGAACACGAAAGGCGGCATTCAAATGGCTTTGACGCGGAGCCGCAAGAAACCTGACTCAAGACGTTGCTGAGTGTATGCCGGGTCGAGTCACGCTAAGTAAGAGAAGACGTCCAACAAGTCTACGAAACTGAGGAGCATCAACAAGAGGAGAGTCGTCTGAGAGGGCAAGGTGCAAATTTTGCTCCATAGGAAATGCGCTAGGACGGCCACCTTGCAGCCCACTTTCCTCCAAAATATCCAACGTATACTTCCTTTGACTAAGCACCATTCCTTCCGTGGAACGAGCGACCTCTATCCCAAGGAAATATTTGAGTTTTCCTAGGTCCTTGATGCTAAATTTTGCATCCAAGTAAGACTTGACTTGCTCGATTTTGTTCCCATTGTTCCCTACCAACAAGACGTCATCAACATAAATTAGGGCAGCCACATAGCAATTGCCTCGCTTGAAAATAAAAGAGAATGATACTGGCTTTCGGGATTGACGGAATCCTATTTCAAGGAGGGCCTTTGTGAATTTGTGATACCAATTTCTAGAGGCTTGACGAAGCCCATAAAGTGACTTGTGTAACTTGCACACTCGTTGGTCACCATCTTTAGCAAACCCTTGAGGCACCTTCATATACACATCTTCTTGCAAATCACCATGTAAAAAGGCATTATTGACGTCGAGTTGATGCACAATCCACTCCTTCTTGGCTGCTACAGCCAATAAACTCCGCATAGTTACCAACTTGGCTACAGGTGCGAAGGTCTCGTGATAATCAATGCCCTCGACTTGGGTAAAGCCCTTCGCAACTAATCTGGCTTTATAGCGTTCCACACTCCCATCGGGCTTATACTTTATCTTGTAAACCCATTTGGAGTCAACCGCCTTTTTTCCGGGAGGCAAAGTCTCAAGTGTCCATGTCCCATTTTGTTCAAGGGCAAGGATCTCCGTCTTCATTGCATCCCTCCATTCAACATGTTTAACTGCCTGATGATAATATTTAGGCTCATCACGTGAAGTGATGGCCGCCAAGAAAGCTTTATGATTAGGTGAAAAACGATCATAATTTACAAAGTTAGCTAGGGGATATACCTCCGAGGATTCTGATTGTGGAGCTGGAGACGGATGGTCTATAGAACTGGGTAAGGTAACAACGTAGTTCTCAAGATGCTTTGGTTGTTTCTTGGGTCGATCACTCCGCCTTGGTTCAGCAACCTGGGGTTGAACATTTGTTTGCTCAGTTGAATTCTCAACTGTTTGTACAGCTGACTGATCAATGAGCTGTTCATCTGGAGAGTCAGGCTGTGGTACGGTTGTCTGTTCATGTGATTGCTCAACCGATTGAGCACCTGGCTGATTCATCAAAAGATCACTTTGCTCCTCTGAGTCAAACAACGGCAGAAGTTCATCCTCCCAGTCAAATTCTCTCCTTACAACTGAATCATTCACGGGGCAATTTGGCACCATGTTCTTGAATGGAAAAACTGTCTCAACAAATCTTACATCACGAGAAGTGTAAATTTGCTTTGCCTCAAGATCAAACATTCTGTAACCCTTCTGAGAATGAGGGTAACCAACAAAGATACAAGGTCGTCCCCGAACATCAAACTTATCTCCCCCTTTCCTATTATCTTTGGCATAAGCAAGACAACCAAAAGAACGAAAATGCTCATAATTCGGTCTTTTTCCAAACAGGACTTCGAAAGGAGTTTTATTTTGTAAAAGTTTGGTGGGTAGCCTATTTATGATGTAGGTTGCAGTTAGAACACATTCACCCCAAAACTTCTTTGGCAAACCCGCTTCAAAACGTAGAGCTCTAGCAACTTCCAAAATGTGCCTATGTTTACGTTCAACCACCCCATTTTGTTGAGGTGTGTCCGTCTGAGAGGTCTCAAGAAGCATGCCATGCACATGAAAATATTCTAACATTCGTTGTGATTGAAATTCAAAGCCATTATCACTACGAACCCTTTTAACTTGTGTGCCAAATTGGGTGTGAATCATGTTACAGAATAGGGTCAAGTAATGATAAACATCAGACTTATACTTCATCAAAAACACCCAAACACCACGACTAAAATCGTCAACAATAGACAAAAAATATCGTGCACCAGAGAGAGATGATGTTTTATAAGCACCCCAAATGTCGCAATGAATGAGATCAAAACAAGAAGTAGTCTGAATAGTGCTTAAAGAAAAAGGAAGTCTGGTTAACTTAGCTCTAAAACAAGAATCACAATGCTTATCCCCTTTGTCTTCATGACCACAAACACTACTAAAGTAATCAGATTTTGAAGAAGCTGCATGACCCAACCTTCGATGCCAAGTGTCGGAGCTAACAACAGTTGTCAACGCTACTCTTCCACCTCTGACCGGCTCTAAGTAGTATAGACCATCACGTCGCCTACCCATTCCAATCAGCTTCCTCGAAGTTAAGTCCTGCATAGCACAAAAATCCGGATAGAAAATTAGCGAACAATTTAAATCTTTCGTTAATTTACTAACAGAAAGTAAATTGCATTTAAAATCCGGAATATTTAAAACATGATCGATTTTCAACCCATTTGGTAAAATTTGTACTTCCCACCCTTTACAGGTATGGCATCGCCATTGGGAATTTCGGCGGCATGGAGTTCTTGGTGCTACGACAGGTTGTGTAGGCATCGTCATCACAAGTGATGTGTTCGCTGGCACCAGAATCAATTATCCAGGACATATTTTCAATCTTACCCGCCATATTTGCAGTAGCATGCGTCACATCGTCCTCACCATTATTCTGTTGGCTGAAAAACTCAGCCAGTTTGGCGTAATTTGCTGCGGATAGGCCTGGTAAAGGACTGTCGTCATTGGTTGTCAAGTTTGCAGATTTGTTGCTGCTGTTATTCGACCACCGGTTGTTCGACCATTTGTCCTTACTGCTGCCTCCTCCTTTCTTCTTGTCAGACGGATAACCAATGAGCTCATAGCACTTATCCACCGTGTGGTAGTATTTGCCACAATGGGTGCACTTCGGTTTGGCCTGCGCTCCCTCCTTCTTGTCCTCCTTGTTTGGCCTATTTGCTCCTTGGGCTTGAAAGGCTGCTGCCTCTACTGTAACCCTTCCAGCCATAGTGATCTGCCTCTGCCTTTCATCTTCGGACACCAAGTGATACGCAACACCCAAAGACACGGTTGGCTTTGTTCCCAAAATCTGAGTTTTAATGGTCCCAAAACTCTCATCTAGCCCCATTAGAAACTCATACAACTTCTCCTTCTCCTTCATCTCAGTCAGTTGCTTGGATACATCGCATATGCATCCATCACACTTGCACGATGGGATAGGAGATATTGAATTGATCTCGTCCCAAAGGCCCTTCAGTTTGGTGTAGTATGAAGATACGGATAATTTTTCTTGCCTAGTGAGAGTTATTTCTCTCTTCAACTCATAGGCTCTAGGTGCACTTTGTGACCCAAAACGTTCACGTAAATCTGCCCGCATTGCTTCGGTCTTGGCGTGTTTCACTGTTGCTACGAATCTCCTTTTCCATGGAGGTGTGCAACCAACCTTTCACCATCGCATTGCATCTCTTCCATAGGCCGAATTCTGCAGTACCCTCTCCTGGATTTGGAATTGAACCATCCACAAATCCAATCTTATTTTTAGCATAAAGGGCATTGCCCATCTCATCAACCCAATCTGCATAGTTCCCGTCGTTCAGAAGATCACTCACAAACATGGTGTTTGGATTGTCTGAAGACGAGATGAAGTAGGGTGACATTACGTCCACCTTAGCTCCCCCTGCCATGCTACCTTCAACCTTGGTTTCTTCACCAGATTTGGACATGGTTTAGGGTTTCAGTGAGACAAAAGAAAAGAAAAATAATTGCGGAAGCTCTTCTGAATCAAGCAACTCGCTCTGATACCATGTTAGAGTTGGGTCCTCATCCCCTTAAAAGGCCTTGTTAAGGGGTGAGGTTAACCAACCTTATATAGTGGATCATTTATATTCTCCAAGTTGATGTGGGATAAATGGGGTTCTAACATGCCCCCTCACGTGTAGGCCGGCATGACCATCGGCTCTACACGTGACCATTAACACGCCGGCATTATCATCGGCTCAAACCCAACAAGGGTAACAAGTCCATCATCAACTTAGGCCAGCTCTGATACCATGTGAAATTTAGCAAAAGTGAACAGAGAAAAACTGTGTTGTTTATTCCATTGAATTAACAAGATATTTATACAAGAAATCAAGGCTATTCTAATTCTAAAGATACATTGATTTAAGAACATTCACGAACTGAAGTGGAAGAGAAATAGGTGCTGACTGTTGATTACAGATTGAGGCGGGCGCATGAAATGGAGAGAGGCGGCCGCACAGGCCACAAAAATGGTGGTTGAGCCTCGGCTGGTGAGGCGGGCGCATGGAGAGGGTGAGGCGGGCGCCTCTCGTGGTTGAGAATCAGGCTAGAGTTTCTGCTGGTGAGGCGGGCGCATGGAGAGGATGAGGCGGGCGCCTCGAGTGGTCCAGCAGAAGAGTTTCGGTTCTTAACAATATTTAAATCCAAATTGTGGGTATACTTAAAAAATTACGGGTGCATCACTCTGAGCATTTCATGAGTCGTTTTCATCTAGAGACTAGAGTTGTGTTTGCAAGCCTAATTGCTTCATTATGCCCCAAGTATTTACTTCCGGGGTTTATCTAATTTTTGCAAATTAACTTCCGTCACGTTAACTAACGAAAATGACAGGCAAAACCCGGAGCCGGGGCAATTGCAGTCTAATGAACTGCACAACAATTTGATGTACGTTCTCGATTTCATCATTGGTTTGTTTCGAGGATTCAGTTTTAAAAGGTTATTTAAGGATATTTTAGACATTTTTGCTCAAGTTGTTCATCACGTCCCTCCACTCAATTTGATCAATTTCAGCACTTTATGCGGTTGGAGTGATGGCCTCAAATTCTGTAAAACCCTTGCTCTCTAGTCTCTACAAACTCTTTCCACTATTCTCTTACACACTAAAAATTAATATACCCATTAGTTATACTCGAAATATCTTAACATTATGGATTATTTTTTTTACCAAAAATTAACTCAAAAAATGCAATTTACAAAAAAAAAAAAAAAAAAAAAAAAAAAAAAAAAAAAAGCCCGTAAGTTATGATTTTACAAAAACTATTTTTTAATTTTTTTTAAATGGGCAAAAATTTCATATTTATAATTGATAAATACATTTATCAGTTAAATAATTGGTTTATCAGTTGTTTAACCAAATAACAAGCACAAAATGCTTTTTAAAAAACTGATAAATGAATTTATCAGTTATAAACAACTGATAATAAAGGTTATTTATAAAAAATTAAAAAAAAAAAACTAAAAAAGGTTTTATTTTTTTTTGTAATATTTAAAGAGTTTTTTTGTAATATTCAGGGATTTTTTTGTAATATCTATCTTGTGTGATTTATTTTGTAATAATCATCTTTTAAAAATAATTTTCCGTAAATGCCAAAATATTAGTATACTCCCTCCGTCCCGGAACTTGGTTCACAAACACTGTTTGCACTGGTTTTAAGGAGGGGGTATTATATTGAAAGTGTTGTGAGTGTGAAAATAAAATATGAGAGAGAATGAGTGGAGAGAATAGTAAATTATAATGGTGTTGTGAGTATTAAAATAATGTAGGAGAGAGAATGAGTGGAGGGAATAGTAAAGATTCCTTTCCATTTTAGGTAAGTTTTAAATGTGTGAAGTAAGTTTTGGGACGCCCAAAAGGGAAAGTGTGAAAATTGTTCCGGGACGGAGGGAGTATATTTCTGCTTATTACCCGTTTTCAATTTCAAACGGGACGGGGGTATATAATTTAGAATTCAGAATTTAGAAGGGTGCCAGTGCCATCTTTTATTTTCGCATACACACTCACAGTGTTCGTGCACTGTTGAAAAGTCAAGTCAAACATTTGTTGCCGCCGCGATTATGGCTCCTCCGGACGTCGAAGTGAAAGAGGAGTCTACCACTTCCCAACTCGATAACCGCCCTATCTCCACCGTCGTCATTATCATCGGTAACTTTTTCATAATTAATTTTTCCATGTTTAGAACAAAGTTTTTCTTGTCAATTTATACTTCATCTTATGCCGATTACAGATGTTAATGATACGTAGTTCATGATTTTATTTTTTCCTACTACTAGATAAACAAATTGATTTTTAAAAGTGATTTAAGGAGTGAGGTATTAGAATAATGAGGGTTAGACGAAGTCAATCAAAATATGGAAGAGAGAAATTGAATTGAATGACTCTATTGATTATGATATTAGAGGTACATATTTATAGGGTTACAATGAGGAGGTAATCTCCTAGGAGGAAATAGATTCTAATCTAGGTAAAGGTAATCTCCTAGAAGGAGAAGGATTCTAATCTAATACAAAGATTGTGTTTCTTAATCTAATACAAGGATTGTATTTCATAATCTATATATAACAATATATACTTGTTTCCTAAACTATATATAACAATATATACTTGAATATAATATTATTGAATATAATATTATGATATTATATTCCAAATATGAGGTGATATTTAATTGAACAATTATGTACTCTTTTCGTTCCATTACGCGCATTTGTTCTGGTTTAGGCCAAAAAGTTTCAATAGATTCAACTATTATAATTTTGTGATAAGAAGTAAATTTTACCAAGTCTTAGGGTTAAAGTTGAATTAGGGAAACCGGAAAACTTGAAAAAGGAATTTTTGTTATTTTTTTTTTTCTGAAAAGTGGGATTATGTATGTAGTAATTTCGTGTTTCATTAACATTATCTGATTGTTTGGTTTGAATTTTGATTAGCTATGCAGACTGAGGCGCTACCACTTGTGAACACTTTCCAGCTTACTGAGGACTTTAATTCTGTGTGAGTTTCTTGTTATTTTGTTTGTATAGATTGTTTTCCTCTTCCTGCTTGCTGTTTTAAGGTTCAAAATTTACTAATCTGGTGAGTTGGAAAAATCTTTCTTACTGTACTAGTTTTATTTAGTGACTTCTTAAGTTTCATTTCTTCTAATTCTGTAATCGATATTTATGATTTGCTACACTCCTTTGACTCGACTATTCATGTTTGAAAACCCAAACTGAAAAGTACATGACTACTGATGATATCAGCTATTAGGAAGAAAAACAAATGGAAAATAGTGTATTTATTTGCTTTATTGCATTTATGATAGAAAAATAGTTAGTATAACAGAAACATTGAAACATAGTATTGGAATAGACTCATGTAATAGTGTAATATAAAACTAGAATGTGATGGGGGATATTAGAAGTAGATGATAATTTTTTCTTATGACAACCGGGAATACTGTGGATTAATTGAGTAATGAGTGGATATTCTTAAATGTCTCCTTCTAATACAATTCTCTTTTACTATCAACAAAAAATGTCCATCAGAAGACAATGTAAAAGTGACGAGGTTTTGTTTCTCGGTTGTGTGTGCTTTACCTAGGTTGTATCACAGTGTTGGGTAGTGGCGGATCTAGGAGCTAATCAAAGTGGGTGCACTAATTGCACTTAATGTCAATGATTGGACTTGAACCAAGACCACATGGCTTAAAAATTTTACATTTAACCCACTAAGCTATGCAAGCTACTTGGTTAATGGGTGCACTCTATGTATATACTCCCTCCGTCCCACTACAAACTACACACTTTACTTTCCATACTCACAACACCTCCTTCCTCTAATTCTCTCTCCTACTTTTTCCTTTAATATTGTGCCCAAACTTTTGGTATCAAGTGAAGTGGGACGGAGGGGTATATATCTATTTAAAAAATGATATTTTTCTATTAAATGTGGAAGTAATTGGGCGCACACACCCACTATAGATAGGGTGGATCCACCCCTGGGTTAGGTATGATGCTTGGTGTTTAAGATAATTTTAGGTGATGTTCACTCAGCCTTTTTCTTTTAGTGGGATGATAATGGAGATAAGCGAGTACCTCTGTGAGAATGAGAAATACATTTGCCAGTACTTAGAAGTTGGTGATCTTAGTTTTTGATGAACTGAAAAGCAGATATCCAATACTTTCAACATGGCTATGTAATAATGATAGAATTTTCCCTTTTTTATTAACTACAAGTTTTTGAGAAAATTCTTGTAGAGTTTCATTATGCATCTTAAGATTACAGCTGTGTGTGAATTAGATGGAGACAATTATGCAGTTTTGATATTTTAAGACTTCAATATCTTGTAATTAAACATCATAATAGTTTGCCATACTTAACTTCTAGTAGGTTACCACATGCCAATATGCCTAAAAATTCAGGATTTAAGGATTTCAGTTTAACACTCGGTTTTCAGCTTCGGCGGACAGACACTAAATGATCAGCTATCAAACTCTACAGAAATTTTCTTTACGTTACTGAATGTGTGGCATCCACAAAATTTCATAAATCATTAAAGTATTTATGCTCTTCCGTTTTCACCTCCTAGACGAGCAACATGGTTATAATTATCAACTTTGAAGTTCTACATGAAAGGTATTCCTTTTGAATCAGATGCATGCCTGATATCCTTCTTTGAGCAATGAAATCTGTTGAACTGAAATTCATTTGCTGTTAACTCTAAGCTCATTATGCTTCAGTGCCAAGTTGTGGTATTATTATTTTTTTTTTCCAATGGGTATGATTTCTTGTTTTTAACTGTACAGGTTTCCAAAAGGTGTCCCTTGGGTTAGGTATCATGGTGTTTACAAAGGTCTGAAGATAAACATTATCTGGCCGGGCAAGGATGCTGTTTTTGGTGCGCATTCGGCTTTAAGTGTGACTTTTGTTAACAATTAACTGAAAATTTTGGCCACTGTAGGAATTGAAATCTATTTATTTTTTTGTCATCTTTGAACCCTTGATGTTCCTTCTCTTTTTCCCATCTTCCCATTTGGGGCTGTCTGTAAATGTTAAACCTGTCACCTAGACTTCGACTATAATTATCGGATCCGGATACGACTATACGAGTGTTGGGTCCAAAATTTAAGATTCGCACTAAATCTAGTGTAAGACTACCTCACTGCAAACCCACACACATGTCCTTTGGTGTCAACAGGGGTACTATGTCTAAATACAAAGTTCATCAACTAAAGCTATTTACATTTTTCCCTAAAGAAGAAATAAAGAAACTAAAATGTAATGGTTGCTTCCAATTTTCATAATGACACTGATGCTGAAGCATAGCTAGACTTGTGCTACGAATAATGTTCGCAATTGCAGGGTCATTTTGCATCTTAGATTGCATTTAAAGAAATTTCTATCTAAGTGATTGAGCAAGAGTACCCACAATAAAAAATTCTGGGAATGCGACAAAGGCACATTGATTCAGTTAGATGCTTAGTTGAATCTTCTCCGAGTTACCACAGTTCGATAGCTCAGTTTCCCTCTCTGACAAATTTCTATCAACAGCATAATTCATGTAACTATTTACTCGTATTTACTGTTACTTGGTCCACCAATCATTTCTTCTTCAGGGGTTGACAGTGTTGGTACTGTTTCTGCATCTCTCGTGACATATGCGTCTATTCAGACATTGAAACCAGACCTTATTATTAATGCTGGCACCGCTGGTGGCTTTAAGGTATGGGTTTTCCCCACCATCATTTCATATTGGCTTACTTTAATCTTTCTGAAAAAGTGAAAGCATCTTGGTTTATCCTATTTTTAGTTTTCGTTCATAGCTGATACTCCCTCCGTCCCACGTGAATGGACACTTATTTCCTTTTTGGAACGTCCCACATGAATGGACACTGCCCAAAATGGAAAAGAATATTCACTATTCCCTCCATTCATTCTCTCTCCTACTTCACTTTTACACTCACAACATTCTCTCTCCTAACTATTCCTCCCACTCATTCTCTCTCCTATTTAATTCTTCATACTCACAAACACCTCCTCCACCTATTTCTCTCTCCTACTTTTCCTTAATTCTCACACCCAAAAAGTTGGTGTCCATTGACATGGGACGGAGGGAGTATTTGTTTACTTGGGGTGAAAATTTTGGTCTACAATAATATTTCAGTCATCAGTTCTATTGGGTTACTAACCTGCTAGAGCAGCATTTTGGGTGCTTTCACCATAGGATATGTTTGACTCTGGTAATAACAGAGATTGCTCTGACATAATACTCCCCTTTCCTTTACAGTTTTTAACTGGTCTGCCCTTACACAGGCATACATGTTCAATATCAATATGAATATTTTTGGGAAAATATAGAAATATGCCCCTGTACTTAGGTCAAGGATGCAGGTATGCCCTTATACAAGTTAATTGTCATATTAACCCCCGTACTTAAGAAAAATGTGTGGAGATTAGCACACCGTCATCTTTTCGTCCAAATTCTAACGGAATTGCTGACTAGGCGTCTGACGTGGCACTAATCTTTGATGACTAAGCCATTTATGTGAAATTCAGATCAACAGGGGGTCAAAGTGTGATTTTTTATTGTTTTCTTCAATTTCTTTTTTTTTCATTTTTTTCTTCAAATTTTAATTAACTTGCCTAAATTTTTTTATTCAAACAAAATCTTTCTTATTTTTTTTCTTAAACAATTACAAATTAGTTTTCTTAAAAAAAAAAAAAGAGAAAAAACTAAACTAAACTAGCAATTAGCCATTAACTTATTTATTATTTTAACAATTACTCCTATAAATTAATTTTCTACAAAAAAAGATCCTTTCTTTTTTTTTCCTTTCTAATTTTTACTTATTCACCACCGCCTCTCACCGCCACCCCACCTATCCACCACCTTCCAACTAAGATGTCCCATCACCACCATCCACCATTTCCAAACAACCCATCCATGAAATTTCATACTAAATTTCTGACAAATACAACAAATCAACGACCCATTTCCAAAAAACCCACATCCAAATTCAAAATCAAACACAACTTAAAAATAAAACAAATTCTTAATTTGAATTATAGGAAGAATTATTTCCAAATTATAGTAAGAATTATTTCCAAAAAACCCACATCCAAATTCAAAATCAAACACAACTTCAAAACTAAAACACTCTGGATGTAACTCTTCCCATGTTATACAAAATAACCAAATTATAGGAAGAATTATTTCCACCAAAAATGAGATTTGTTCATCTTCCATTCCTCTGGTGAATCCTCAGTTTTCGGCTACTCAACATCGTCGATATAGTTTTCTTCTCTTTGAATAATTTGAATTTCGTGTTAATTTAACAGATCTGGGGTTTTCTTTTCTCTCTTCGCAAAGGGTTCCTCCGAGACGGGCGGTGTGGGCTGGCGGTGGCGGCCATGAAAGAAGGTGGCGGCGGCTATGAGGTGGGGAAGAACGAGTGTGGTTTCTTTTTTCTTTTAACCTTAAATTGGTTGATGAGTTTATAATGATTTGGAGGGAGGGATTTGTAACTTAATATTTCAATTTTTAGGGTCTATAGTTTGTTATTTTACAATTTCTTCCATTCTATTTCCACATTCGCTAATTTTGACCAAGTCTAGTGCCATGTCAGCATTTTTATGACGGCAATTTGGACGGAAAGATGACGGTGTCCTAATCTCCACACATTTTTCTTAAGTACGGGGGTTAATATGACAACTAACTTGTATAGGGGCATATTTGCATCATTAACCTAAGTACAGGGAGATATTTCTATATTTTCCCAATATTTTTTTGATATAAGTTTACCATGTTAACATATTTGCAGGCAAAGGGTGCCTCCATTGGTGACGTGTATCTTGTGTCAGAGGTTGCATTTCATGATAGAAGGATACCAATCCCTGTAAGTTGCATTTTCCTTAAGTTTTTGTGCGATTTTTGCAAAGCCGACCTGGTTACCTGAACCCTGCAGCTATATCCGAAACATGTTTGGTTTGTGCTCAACTAAATTGATAGTTTAGATGAAGAGTTATTCATGTTAGTTTCTCTGAATCTGATTGGTATGGGTAGGCTGAAGCTTAAACAACGTGGTGGATATTTTTTTTTTGTCACATTAAGCGAAAGCTGTGGGAAACACCCCGTCGCCGGTATTTGCTTGAGTCACTCTTGATATTTTTTACTTGGCATCTACAATCTTATTAAATGCAAAGAGCATCTGCACCATGTTGCTTCACACCTTACCCTCTTACGCTACTATAGATATGAATGATAGAATTTAAACCTTGTATGGAGGTTTTTAGAAGTTAATTTGAGATAGATTTGCATTTTAATAATTTCTTACGGCAGACAACACTAATTCTGTTGTGTCATTGATTATAGTATATCCTTGAATGCAGGGGCGAAGCCACCTTAAGCCTATAGGTAACCCCCTTGGTTTTTGGGAAATGTCATTTTAGCACCTATAAAATTTTAAAGGGTAAATTACAAATAAGGGTCCTAAGTATGGGGGTATTTGCACTACAGTGTCCAATGTATTTTTTTTTTTTTTGCTATTGAGGGGACAAAGTCGTGAAAAGTTGGCAGTTAAGTGTTTTTTTACGGAAATATTAGATTTTTTCGTTAAATCATCACGTGTCATCCACGTGACACTTAACAAAGGATATTTTGAAAATAAACATTAGTAAATAAGGGGTATAATCATAGTTATTAAAAGCTCAAGGCGCACCAAGGTGCAAAAGGTGGGCTTGGAGCCTAGGCGCAAGGCGCAAGGCGGGCGCGCGCCCGAGTGACGAAGCCCAGAAAATGCCTTAAAATACTAA
Source organism: Adenophora triphylla var. japonica (assembly GCA_022495995.1). Lineage (NCBI taxonomy): Eukaryota > Viridiplantae > Streptophyta > Magnoliopsida > Asterales > Campanulaceae > Adenophora > Adenophora triphylla. The sequence continues at coordinate 342,618 of JAFEMH010001849.1, read as the reverse complement.
AAATATATGTTTTAAATCATAATAGAAATAAGCATAAAAGAAACAAGCATAAAAAGATGTTCAAACAAGCATAAATAGAAGTTCAAACAAGAATAAATAGAAGTTCAAACGTAAATCTAAGTCTAAATCCTATAAAATGATAAGCAGTTATTGGTCATCCTATGAACCCTTCATCCTTCCCAATTATCATCTTCATACACATCATCTTCTTCCACATACGTCTTGTCTTCTGCCTCTTCTTCAAATTCTTCCTCGTCCTCTGAATCTCCATCTTCTTCCTCTATTAGGAGAAGAGTACGACGATTAGCTGTAGAACGAATGAAAAAAACACACATGTTGGAGCTGTTTGTATTCGCCGGAGTCTCGTCGGAGGTCGCTGGATGGTCGCCAGAGGGTTACGGTAGTTTGAAGAGTTCCAAGGTCGACTACTCTTATTTATGCATGCCGTGTATGGAATTAGACGCAAATTAGGGTTAATTGACTAGTAATTGACCGTCAATTACCTTCCTGGAGCTTAGGTGCACGTCGCGAGCCTCGCCCAGGCACACCAAGGCGCAAATAAGCCCTCGCCTTAGCAACAGCGCCCCGCTTGGCCCTATCATGTCCCAGAAGATGCGCCTGTGTGTGTGTGAGCCTTGCGCCTTGGCGCGCTTTTGATAACTATGGGTATAATGAAAGTTTAAAAATTGAAAGGGCTAAAATAAATTTTTTCCTATACAAAACACATATAATCCACCCACCCCAACAACCATTCTTTCACCGACGTCAACCTCCCACGCCACCTCCATGGCCGCCGCCGCCCCTCCTCCCCACACTGCCCCTCTCTTGTTAGTTGTTACTGCTCTTAGCCCTAAAACTAATTAGAAAATCAAAAAACAATTCCTTTTTCTTCATCTTCTTCTCCGTCCCATCTCTAACCCACCACCGTCTACCCTCGTTGTCACCCATGTCGACACCATCACCTCCTCCCCACTGCTCCACGCACCGGTGATTTACCCTCCTCACGCCTCTTCCTCGATTTATTCCCTCTTAGATCTAGATCTCCTTCATTTCTCATTTTACTGCAAATTGGTTCTTCTAGGTTTGTCTAAATTATTCGTCAAACTTATTTCGTTAACTCAACTTTAAGATGCAATAACTCTTTTAATTTAAGTCAAAATTAAACAAATAAATAGTTTATGCAAAGATATCACGGTGTAGAACAAACTTTATGTTGACATATTTCATCAGATCTGAGTCTAACAATGTCAAAAAGAGCCATAAACTTTTGGGAAAAAAATGCAATTTTAAAAAATTAAAATTGCAATTTCTCAAAATAGATCTCAAATTAGTCATAAAAATGGTGATACTGTTGGCGTTATTGGTTGTGGTGGTGTTAGTGTTGGTGGTCACAGTGGTGATGGTATGGTCATGGTGGAAATAGGATTGGTTTGAAAATATTATATCGAGAGAGGGGTTTTTAAGTTGTAGTTGAAATTAGAATGGCTAAAATTAAAGACCAAACTGAAAAAATGAGATTGTAATGACGAAAATGTGCTCTGTTAAGTGTAACGTGGACGGCAAGCGATGATTTAACAAAAAAATATAATTTTTCCGTCAAAAAGCACTTAACTGCCAATATTTCACGACTTTGGACCCTCAATAGCAAAAACAAAAATACATTAGACCCTAGAGTGCAAACGCCCCCCATGCTTTGGACCCTTATTTGTAATTTGCCCAATTTTAAATTGTACTTAAAATACTAAATTTGTCAATTTGACCCCTTTACTTGTGTTAAATTTGTACTAAGATATCATTTTGACCCCTTTTGCCAAATTTCTATATGATAAGTATAATTTTTATTCCCAAAGCAATCTTGACCCCCCTTTGAAAAAATTTCTATGGTGTATTCAGTTAGCATATGCTCTTTCTTGATGCATGTCGAAACCAATCTCCATTGCTTACATTAGACAGTTCATGTAATTTTAATATGTTAAGGCATCTGAGCGTTATAAACCATTTTTTTAACTGAATATTGTAGGTTGTAGGTCTTAGTTTTCAAGTGGAACCTGGAACCAATTTGTGGACTTATACTTCAACCATTTTTATCAAACTAGCATGCTTAAGCTTTTGTGCCAAAATTTTCATATATTGTTCACTAAAGTAATGCTTCATGTTCTATCCGACTTTGTAGGTTTTTGATATCTATGGAGTTTGCTGCAAGCAGTGTTTCTCAACCCCAAAGCTGGCGGAGGAGCTTAACCTGAAGGTAAACTCTGCATTGAAGTTATCCACCTGCTATCATTGCCTAACAAGTTAACTTTAATTATTCTTTCTCCTTTTTATAGTATGTTCTTATACTATCTATTGAATAATGACTTTTCTATTAAATCTGATTTTTTGGTTTTGATTTTCTTCCCTTCGCGGAATTCACCAGAAGCTGATGATAGAATTCATATCTTTCAATTAAGTTCTCGACATTGAAGCTTTAAGAATGGTTGTCTATCCTGTTCATTGGGAATTAAGATTTAACCTATCAAATGTCCAAGTCTAGTATCTCGATTAGAGTCATTCAATGGTGCTGAAATTTATTCTTGTATATTTCAAGAAGGAAATACATTGTTCCCTATTAGATGCTGGGTTCTAGTGAGAACAACAAATTCATTGGCTGCTGGTTAGAAGAGCGATTACCTAAAGATTTATAGTTTTAGTAGGACAAGTACCCCTCACCTGTACCACAGTTTGATCACATTGCAGTCAACGACATGCATGCATTGTTTATGACATCTCGATCCATGGAGCTTCCTGCATCTGTATCATCACAGGACCTTAGAAGGACTTGACCAAGGCACTGTAGATTTATTCGAGGAATATGGTGTACCTATCTGTGAGCAACCTCTATCCCGAATTCCCAGATACCTATGGAGGCTGGACTAAAGAGTCAGCGTCCTTGGCCTAGCCAGGAACTAAGGGATAACTTATGAATTATGATGGTCCGCCATGAGGACACATGGCAACTTTTTGGGTAGAGTTTGGACAGGCCATTGAAGTGCACCGGCACATTGTCTGGGAACCACAAATTGTTTGTCCGTGAACTTTCTTTAGTTTCCAATAAATACCTTTCTCATCATTTCTGAGACATGCAGTAGGCAGCATTCCTCTTTCAAAGTCTAGTTAGGCCACATTCTCATTCCATCTCCGCTTTTAACTGTTTGTTCCGGTGTGCAAGGCCAGTTTCCAACCAGATATATTAGTATATTACCACTTACCCTTCCGCAAACTTAGTTAAACAGTTTGACTTTCACCTTAAATCATTTTGGGACAGCTAAATTTGTTTAGTGTCATTAATACTATTTTTCCTGTAAACTTCAATATTCATACTGCATAAAACTATATTCTCACAGGTTAAAACCTACTGTTTTACTGCTGAAAAAGCAGGGCGAACACTGATGCCGTTACTTGGAATTTTTGCCCGACTTGGGAATCATTGTTTATTTGTCAATGCATATCTTTATGGCATTCAGCTTTTTGGCTGCCATAGATCCTATGATATATAAGATCTAAGATGAAAGTAGTTCTAGAATATATTACCTTATACATTCATATCATGGTTTCAGGAATTTTTTATTACAGCGTATAGCTTTAACATTTTGTGTTACATGCTCAGTTTGATACTTTCATCAACTGAATTAGTTTAAATTTTCATTGAAGTGTCCACCTACATGTTTCAGGTTGGCAAATTGTCTACCGGGGACTCTTTAGACATGTCCCCACAGGATGAAGCCTCCATCATTGCAAATGGTGCTACTGTCAAAGACATGGAGGTAAGCTTTTCTGCAATTTTGGTTGTTAAAAACCAGATCATGACTGAAATTATTTCAATGTAGAGAAAACACTTCATTCTCTTAGTTTAAAGACACCTGCTTGGGCTGCTCTTAAATTTGAACCACCTTGCCTTGTCATAAAAGCCTTCTTGTATTGGGAACTAATATAGGAGTTAGATGGGGATATGAATTGGGCTTGACTAGGCTGATAACAACTGCACATTGAGCCTCGCTGGCCAAACTTTAACTTCCATGCCAGCCTCAGCATTTAATCTCAAGCATTGACGGATCTACAGCTATAGGGATGGGTGCTAGTGCACCCATTGAATTAATCAGTGTGTCTAGTTTAGTGGTTAAGTGTTAGGTTTTATTCTTGAAGTTGTGTCTTCAAGTCCCACAATAGGCTCTCTCTCGTTTCCTTCCACAATTTACATTTTAAAGCTTTATAGTGTAATTTTTGCACCCACTGAATAAACGTCCTGGATCCGCCACAATTTACTTATTTTTTGCTTGTGCTTTTTTTTTTCTTGTTCCAGGGAGCTGCTGTAGCTTATGTAGCAGATCTTCTCAAAGTCCCTACCATATTCGTGAAAGCTGTGACGGATATCGTGGATGGTGAAAAACCCACTGCAGAGGAATTCTTACAAAATTTGGCAGCAGTCAGCGCTGCGCTTGATCAAGGTGTCACCAAGGTTGTTGATTACATCAATGGAAAGTCCCTCTCGGGACTTTAATTCATCTTACATCATTGCCAATCATATCCGTGGAGGACCTATCAAAACTTCTGATATATGCATGGCGTAGAAAGGTCATGCTTGATTAAATACGTTCAATTCAAATCTTTACTGTTGATACTTTTATACGGCATCACTTATTATTGCCAGTAACTAGTTTTGGCACATCGGCATTCTTGATGAACGCTGGTTTCTTACAGCCTCGTCTAGATTTAAGGTTCTTGCGTGTGCTATAGCCATTATTGTAACAGACGTCAGTTAATGGTCTATGATAATCGTTTTCATAACGTGATTTTAGCCCTACGGATCAAAAATTGAAGTTCTCGTGATAAGGTTACTTCCCTATTTAGCGTAACATCATCTTTTGTACCACTTTGTCTACCACTCCTTTACCACATTTGTTCAGACAATTTATATGTTTGGATGACATCATGATGATGTCATCTGCCGTTGGATCCTAGTGGTACACAAAGTGATACAGAAAATTTGGTCCCCATGTTCCATGTAGATGAAGAGTAGTTATCACAAAATGGTAAAAAAAAAAAAAAAAAAAATACTGCTCATATATATTGTGATTCATTAGATACATTATCAGCAGATCATGCTGAAAGTATTGCCTGATCTAAACCCTGAACCAAACCTATACCAATATCCATACATGACCCCCATGAACTTCCTGCTCCTAAACCAAATCTAAAATCATTATTTTGGCTGTATGATACTTACAGGAACCTGTATATATAGCCACCATTCCTACCTTTTAGACATAGCAAAGAAACAGTATCTGTGTCTGCTTACCCTCTTGCTCAAGAATATTGCAAGTTTTTGGTTGTTAAGAAAGCTTGAAGAAAATGGGCAGTGATGAGATGATGCAAGGGTCAATGAAAGCCAGCCTTGGCAAAGCTAACATTCTTTCTCTTGGCAAGGCTTTCCCACACCAGCTCGTCATGCAGGATTTACTCGTCGATGGCTACTTCCGTAACACCAACTGTGATAATCTCGAACTCAAGGAGAAGCTAACTCGATTATGTAAGCTTCGTTAACTTTCTTTTATTATCGTTACTTTTTCCGTTAGTTGACTTGTCATTTGGTTCTTGTATGTCGTTTTTTTCAGGCAAGACTACGACAGTGAAAACAAGGTACGTGGTTATGTCAGAGGAGATTCTGCAGAAGTACCCTGAGCTAGCAACGGAAGGGTCCCCAACAGTAACGCAACGTTTGGATATCTGTAACAAAGCTGTAACAGAAATGGCCATTGAAGCTTCAAAAGCTTGCATCAAGAAATGGGGTAGGTCAATTTCTGATATTACCCACTTGGTTTACGTTTCCTCTAGTGAAGCCCGGCTCCCCGGGGGTGATCTTTACTTAGCTAAAGGACTCGGGTTGAGCCCAGAAACGAATCGGGTCATGCTCTACTTCATGGGCTGCTCCGGTGGGGTGTCGGGCTTACGTGTGGCCAAAGACATTGCTGAGAACAATCCAGGTAGTAGGGTTTTACTTGCTACTTCTGAAACCACCATTATAGGCTACAAACCACCAAGTGTCCACAGGCCATATGATCTAGTAGGTGTCGCACTTTTTGGGGACGGAGCGGGGGCCATGATAATTGGAGCGGACCCCGTTTTGGGCCTCGAGAGGCCGTTATTCGAGTTAAATACTGCTACACAACATTTCTTGCCTGATACAGAGAAGATCATTGATGGTAGGTTGACAGAAGAAGGTATAAGTTTCAAACTAGCAAGAGAACTTCCTCAAATAATTGAAGACAATATTGAGGGGTTCTGTAATAAGCTATTGGGCTCTGCTCCTGGGCTTTATGGGAAGGATTATAATAAGTTGTTTTGGGCCGTCCATCCGGGTGGGCCCGCGATTTTAAACAGGCTTGAAAAGAAGTTGGATTTGGGGCCTGAGAAATTAAGTGCAAGTAGGAGGGCTTTGGCTGATTATGGGAATGCTAGTAGTAATACAATTGTGTATGTGTTGGAGTACATGCTTGAAGAGAGCTTGAAGAAGAAGGAGAAGGGTGATTTTAATGGGCCTGAATGGGGCCTGATTTTGGCTTTTGGGCCTGGAGTTACATTTGAGGGTATTCTTACTAGGAACCTTGCTTAAGATGCTTTTATTTGATGTTATTAGAACACTTGCTTATTATGTTTCATTTATATGAATATTGATAATGAAAATGTTTTTTTTTTTTAATAAATCCATTTGATTTTATAAATTTAAATGACATAAATAAATAGAAATAAACAACAAACTTAGACAAACATTTAATTTATTTTTCCAGTCTTTTGTCAAATGACATTGACAAAAGATTTAATTAAGGGCATTTCTTCTGGTTGCCGTGGGTGGTCATGTTGGCATAGCAAGCACATGATTCATAATTTCCAGAAGTGCCCTTGGGCACACAATTGCACCTTGAACAGCATGTTCCACAAGCTCTATTGCACAAGTTTGGCCTCTTTGATAGGAAACACCTTGCTTTACATGATCCTCCACAATCTACACACACAAATATTCAATCCCTTTAGATTAAAATTAAAATAAAAAATAAAAAATAAAAAATAAAAAATGAAACAAAGTACTCCCTCCGTCCCACCCAACTGTGAACCATTGACCAAGACACGCCGATTAAGAAATATTATAAAGATAATGAAAATGTGTGGTAGAAAATGAAGAGAGGGAATGAGTGGAGTAAATAGTAGGTTGGTTGAATAAATTGTGTGGTGGAGAATGAGTGGAGTTAATGAGTGGGTGGGGTAGGGAAAATATAAAATATTAAAGGACATACCATTTATGGTAGTTCACACAGGACTAGGACGGATCAAAAGAGAAATAAGTGTACACTGGACTGAGACGGAGAGAGTATTGGGTAATCTCATAATAAGCATTGCAGTTTGAATTGTTAATGTATTTAAGAATGCTTCTTGATTGCTTGTATTTGTATTATGGTAAAATTATACAAAGAATATTTATTTCAAAAAAAATGAGTGCGTGTCAAGTATGATTGCATGCGAGTACAATTGTCGGTCAAGTTTGATTGCATGCGGGTACAATTGTCGGTCTGGAGCCATTTTGAATGGCTTGATAGTCTTTTTGCTCTTTCGCCCCGCTAACACTAACATAGACTGTTGTCTATTTGAATTTGAATGAGATTTAATTTGAGTTTTACGTTTTATTCGATTGTACTGCAATCTGATTTCACGAAAACTTATCTTATTATATTTTGGGAGGGAAAATATTTACTACTCCCTCCGTCCCAATCTAAATGTCCAAACTTTCCTTTTTGGGCGTTTCATTGAAAATGTCCCATTTCTAAAAAAGGAAAGTTTTTTTCACTATTCAACCCACTCATTCTCTCTCCTACTTTACTTTTACACTCACAACATTCTCTCTCCTAACTATTCCTCCCACTCATTCTCTCTCCTATTTAATTTTTCATACTCACAACATTTAAACTTTTTCTCTTTCCTACCTCACTTTTTCTCTTTCCTACCTCACTTTCCTTAATTCCCGCGCCGGACCCATTTTTGGACATTTAGATTGGGACGGAGGTAGTATTAAATTTGGGGGAAATTTATTAAGAGCCAAGGGAGTATATACCTATTTTTGGGACAGGGGTGTCAGCTGTGGCAGAGTTGGTAACCTGCATAGTGAAACAATTAAATAGTTACACATAATACTTAGAGATAATGGAGTGATACAAAAAAAAAAAAAAGTAAAATATTTTGTTGGGTAAGAAAATTAAGAAATAAGTAAGGGTAAAAATAAAAAGGAAGTAGGATATAATTACCAGTTGATTGGCTTCTATTGATTGTACAAGTTGGAAAACAACTAAAGAAATGAATATTGAAGCAACAAAAGCTTTAGAAATTGCCATTCTTATAAGTCTTTGTTTTTCAGTGTGTGTGTGTGTGAGAGAGAGAGAGAGAGAGAGAGAGAGAGAGAGAGAGAGAGAGAGAATTACTGAGTGTGAGACAAGTGTGATTTAAGTTGTATTTATAGTGAGCAAGTGAAGGTGGGGGAGGTTCATAGGGAGAAGGTTGGCTCAAGAATCAAAAGAGTGAGCCAGCTAGAAGTGGGCTGGCAATCTGCCATACTCTCCTTTCCTCACCATTTCCATACTCCCTCCTTCCCGCAAAACTTTACCCCTTTACTGTTGAGAACGGAAAATAAGAAATAATGTTATTAAAGTAGGTGTTGTGAGTGGGAGGAGAGAGAATGAGTGAAGAGAATAGTAAATTTGAAAAGTGTTGTGAGTATGATAAGTGGGTCCCATAAATAAAGAAGTATTAAAAAATTTCCTTTTTAGGAAAGTGGGACTTTAAAGTGGGACGCCCAAAATAATAAAATGGGTAATGTTTTGTGGGACGGAGGGAATATTTGTTAACTTTAATTCCAAAATAATTAATTGCTTAATCACTATAAATTGTTAGAAAAAAAAATAATAATAGTTTTTTTTTTGAATAATAAAATGGCAAAATAAATGATCTAAAATTAAATAAGGCAAAAATATAGAACGGATTAAAATTTATTTAAAGTCGAGGTTTGTATCATACACAATTTCTGCAAAACGAAATTGTCGTGTACTAGTGGTCACTGGTTTTGGAAATCTTTTTCCGGCTTGCAACGAGGATAGAAGCACTTTAATTGTTGATGAATACTCCCTCCGTCCCACTATACTTGACACCCAAGGGGTGGGTTCAAAAACCAAGGAAAAAGAATAAAATAAAAAAAATGTGTGGTGGAAAATGAAGAGAGAGAATGAGTGGGGTATATAGTAGTGTTGGTTGAATAAATGTGTGGTAGAAAATGAAGAGAGAGAATGAGTGGTGGGGTAGAGTGAATATAAAAATATAAAAACTTGGTTATTTTTGGAAGGTGTCAAGTATAGTGGGACGGCCCAAAATGGAAAGAAGGGTCAAGTATAGTGGGACGGAGGGAGTATTTGGCTCAATGGTATATGCTTTTGCATTTGGCAGGAATTCAAACCCCCTTATTTACTTACGTGAATTTTTTCTCAAATAATTTTGTTTTACTATTTTATTTATCGAAATGATTTACTGTTCAAACTATTGCCCAGAATATCCTCTTTTTTTAAACTCGCTATACCATATAGTGAGTTTGACTAGGGTTGGTCAAAACTCGCTACACCGTGTAGCGATTTTAGGGTAATTAATTTAGGCCGTTGGGAAATTAATTATGGCATTTAATTAAACTAAACTCGCTACACCGTGTAGCGAGTTTTGACCAGATTTAAGTCAAACTCGCTACACCGTGTAGCGAGTTTAATTTATTTCAACACCCTACAAAACCCTCTCCGTCAGTCCCAACAAAACAAACCATTCTCTTCCTTTCTCAGTCCAGTTCTCCCTTTTCTTTCTTTCTTTCTTTCTTTCTTAGTCCATCTTTCATCTATCTCTCTCAAATCTAATTCATATTTCTCAATCCATAATTTATAACTATCAAAATGGATCCATCAAAACCCCGCTGGTAACTTGGACGATAACCTCTTCCTGGACATCCCGGTAAAACCTCCAGTCGTCTATCTAATCTCTCTCAAATCGAACGAGAGTTTCAATCTCCAACGCCTCCACCGCCTCAAATCGAACGAGAGAGAGAATCTCCACCGCGTCATATCATACCTGGTCCCGCTGGTGAAGCACAGGCCGCCATGCGTCGGCATCGCACCGGAAAAGCTCATGTCTCTCAGGGACCCCCCGCTCAGTCGACCCAAGAGACCATACGTAAAAAACTTGAAGAGCAGGTGGAAGATGATGATTTTCAGGGCAAAGCTTGGCTTTCTGCAATGGACTATCTCACTGCAGAGGGTACTTATTATCTCTTGAGAATGATCAAGGAGAATTGCCAAAAATATGAGAGGGTGGAACAGGTATATTATTTTATTTTAATTATAGTTAAGGTTGAAATTTATAAATAATTGATCATTATATTTTTGTTCTATTAGGTTGTTGTGGTTGTGAAGGAGTTTACACGAAGTGATCATGGCTCTGTGCATTTGATTTTGAAGGATCCTACTGATACCATTGATGCTTACATTGTTGACAAAGTGATGAGGGATAGTGAGGGCGGAAGTCACATAGGTGTTGGTGATGTTCTTATACTGACTCAGGTATGCAATATTTTCCTTAACATTACACTCCCTAAGGTTATATTCCTTAACATTTTGTTCTAAATATTTTGTTTTGTTGATCTATTAGGCTGTTGTTTGGGCCCCCTCGCGCTCAAAAAAAATACTTAACATTGTTACTTCCAATGTTTCTAAGGTGTTTTCCAAGGATTGTTAATTTGTGTTATTGGACATGTAATATTTGAATTTCTGTCGAATTTAATATGTTCTGAATTTATGTAATATTTTTCTATGTGATCGGGATGTGATCACTAAACATTTTGGATTTAATGTAATATTTCCTATGTGGCCGGGATGTGGCCACTAACTTGACAATATTTTTATTTTTTGTGATGTTATTTTAGATTTTTTTTTAAATTATTTTGTACAGTTTGTGTTTGTTTTTGTTGCAATTATTCATGACATATTTTTTTTTGACATCAAAAAAAAAAATTTGAAAGAAAAACTTTATTCAGCAACATGTCATCATTTGTTTTAAAACATGAAAAAAAAAAATTTTTTAAAAAAAAATTCAGCCACATGTCATTATTTTTTTAACACATGTAAATTTTTTTTTGTTAGTACGAAGCTATTTTGAGCAACAATTTGAAGCTGATTTAATTGTCCAAATTAAAATTTAAAAGTTGTTAATGTTACACCATTATATGTACTTCAAGTAACAATTTTTAGATATTCATTATGATATCTAAATTAACCTATAATTATTGCTCAAAATAGCTTCGCGAACGAATTTTTTTTTCTGATGTTACTACGAAGCTATTTTGAGCAACAATTTGAAGCTGATTTAATTGTTCAAATTAAAATTTAAAAGTTGTTATTGTTACAACATTATATGTACTTCAAGTAACAATTTTTAGATATTCGTGATGATACATAAATTAAGCTATATTTATTGTTCAAAATGCCTTCGCGAATGAAAAAAAAAAAAGTAACAAATTTTGAAATTTTGAAACGAATCTACAGTGGGGGACAATCTCTGAACTCGCTACACGGTGTAGCGAGTTTCAATAAAGTTGAAATCGCTACACGGTGTAGCGAGTTTAATTCAGCTTTATTGAAACTCGCTACACGGTGTAGCGAGTTTAAGTAAGCCAAAATACTTTCCAGCTACAAAGTGGCAGTTTTGAACACCCGTGACTTTCTCTCAGCTTTCTCTTTTCCTCTCAACTTTGTTTCTTCTCTCACCTTTCTCTCTTTCTCTCAATCAACTCTCTCAATCACCATTTTCTAAATCACCTTAATTCAAAATAAAACTTCTTCACACGTTATTTTATTTCATCAGAATTGTTGAAGATCAACAAGAATCAAGGTAAATTAACATCATCTTAATTATTGTTTTGACTTGTGTTTAGATATAAAATTTAATGATTTAACTGTGTTTTATTATATTGTAGATATAATAAATGTAAGAGTTTTGTTATGTAGGTTTTAACACTTTAATTTCGTAATGTAGGGTTAAAGATGAACGGGGGTCCAATCATTTTTATATGTTATTGGGGAGGTGATGATGAACAACCGTTTGATAGTCCTCATTTCAAAAAGGGGCCAAAATGTGCAATAAGAGGTAATTGCCAATGGAAATACAATGAGTTGATTGATGAGTTATATAAAAAGGCGAACTTAGATCGGTCTCAATTTGATTTGAAAGTCATTTACAGATGCCCTCATTCTTTTGATAGCGGGATTGGTGAGTACTTTCCTTTCCGTATTGAAGATGATGCGTGTATGGATGTAATGTTCGATCAGTTTGCTAAATTTGGGGGGATTGGAAATTTGCAGCTGTATGTTGTTGTAAAATTAATTGAAAATCGATCCAATCCAGAGTTTGAAACACAGCACACATAGAGTACTTTCAGGTTTTTTCCAACTGGTAACCGTGATGATGGGGTTGGTCCAAGTTCCCAAATTCTTGTATCAACTCAAACACCAAATTATGATGATGGGGCATTTGGCCATAATTATCATGTTAATGATGATGATCGGGCATTTGGGCATAATGATCATGTTAATGATGATTATGATGTTGACTATGAAGAAGAGGAAGTGCACACTGATATAGATGCAATGCTAGAGGATGATGATGATGAATATGAGGAGGTTAGTAGTGATTCTGATGTCGATTTGGGAGCCGGTGATGATGGGCCGATTGATGATGATGTGGAAGCACCTCTTGTTCACTATGAAGTGCCGCAAAATTGAAGATATGAGAGAGCGAGTTTCCCTTTTACAGTGATATTGGTACATCTGCTCGTCAAGAACAAGGCTTGATTGATTACGATCATGCACATAGTTTTCCAGTTTGGGATCCGGAACAACAGCCGATTGCTAAAGGGATACGCTTTCTTGGCAAGAACGAGGCACAATTTGATATAAAAAGGTTCCATATTAAAAACAATCGCAGGTTCAGGGTAAGAAAGAGCACACCGAACACATGGGTAATTGAGTGTACGGTGAAAAATTATCCATGTCATTTTTATGTTCGTGTGAGTAGGAAGAAGTTTGGCTATTGGGAAGTGACCAAGTATAAGGCTCCTCACTGCTGCTTATATTCTGGAGCAAGTCAAGATCACCCCAATCTAGATGCCAAGTTTATCGGTCGGGAAGTCGTTGGTGTTATTAAGGCCGATTCAGATGTCAAGGTTGGAGTCATTATTGCACACATCTCTAGTAGGTTCGACAAGGTAATTACTTACAAGAAGTCATGGTGTGAAAAGCAGAAGGGCATTGCAGAGGTTTTTGGAGATTGGGAGGAATCTTATAAGAGGTTACCCCGCGTCCTAGCAGCCATTCAAAAATACAACCTGAGGACAATTGTTGAGTACTCTACACCTCCTCCTCCTCCTGTCTGTGAGGCCTCCATGTTTCGACAGGTATTCTGGGCATTTGGGCCTTGCATTGAAGCTTTCTCTCATTGTCGGCCAGTCATTTCTGTGGATGGAACATTTATGCATGGTAGATATAAAGGGGTAATACTGATTGCCATGGGTGTTGACGCCCAAGACAGCATACTTCCGCTTGCCTTTGCCGTTGTTGAAAAGGAGGACTGGCCGAACTGGCGTTGGTTCTTATACCTGGTTTGCAAGCATATTATCAAGAGTCGTAAAGTATGCTTGATATCTGACCGTCATTGGGGCATTCTGAAGACTGTAGGTGAAGATACGTGGTGGCAAAACGTGCATCATCGATATTGCTTGAGACATATGCGAGAAAATTTCTTGGAAAAGTATAGAGGGGAGGGTTGAAGTATCTATTCTGGAGAGCGGGTCGAGCAACTCAAGATAGAAAATTGAAATCTATCTTAGAGAGTATCCGTGGAATTAAGCCTGAGGCAATTGCATGGTTTCAGCATTTGGATGCTAGAAAATGGACATTGGCACACGATGGTGGTTACAGGTATGGCATCATGACTACCAACATGTCTGAGGTTTTCAATGGTGTGATGAAGGGAGCTCGTGAGATGCCAATCACAGCAATTGTTGAAACTGCCTTCTATCGTTGTGTGGAGTACTTTCAAGTAAGGCATGGATTTTCAATCAATGCCTTAGGAGGTAATCCTGATAACCCTAACATCAATCCCCGACACCAATTCAGCCAGAAAGTCAGTTATCACTACTTGAAGAACACCACAAAAGCGGCAACACATCACGTCAGGAGGTTCAACAATCACGAAATGGGGGTGTATCAAGTGACAACCGCACGTCAGGGTGATCACGGAGGAAATATACGGGTGTCAGTCCGACTTAATGAGCGCACATGCACATGTGGTAAATGGGTTGCCTATCGCATGCCTTGTTCCCATCTCCTTGCTTGTTGTTCTGCACAAAATATTGATGGTCGAGATTTCGTTTCTGAATATTACACCGTTGGGGAATACTACAAGACATGAAAGGGGACATTCGAACCAATCGAGCATGAGGACTATTGGGGCGTGGATGGTTTGGTGCCTATGGAAAATGAACTTTTATTTTATTACTCCCTAATCTAATAAATATCATAAATTATAATTTTTAAATATTCATTAAAATAACTAAAGTCATTTTTAGAAATTGGAAAATTACATTCAACTCAAATATAAATTACATTGGACTTTTCAAGTTTAATGAAAACATAAATTGAAACTTAAAACTTAAATGAAAAATGAACTTTTATTTTATTACTCCCTAATCTAATAAATATCATCAATTATAATTTTTAAATATTCATTAAAATAACTAAAGTCATTTTTAGAAATTGAAAAATTACATTCAAATCAAATATAAAGCTAAACTAATAGTACAAAGTTACAAAGTTTCAATACAAATAAAAAACATTCAAATAAAAACTAAACTAATAGTACAAAGTTTCAATACAAATAAAAAACATTCAAATAAAAACTAAACCAATACAACAAAGTTTCATTACGTAATAATAAAAAAACAAAAGTGAACTCTCTACCTATTATCATAGTAAGACGGGGTGTAGGGATCGGGGCGGATTCGGGAGCGAGACCCTCTTCTAAGCATCTGTTCTCGCAGCTTGCCGCTGAGCAGGGGTCATCTGAGACGGATCGACGAAACCATGGAGCCCTGCATGTGATAAAGGAGTCCTCAACCCACTTCCACTCGTATAAGCGCCGAAGCCCATAGTGGATGGTCCAGGGGAAGGGTCTGCCTGGGCACTCCCACTGCCACCCCCCCAGCCACCCCCCCACCCACTCCCACTCCCTCCGGCACCCCCAGTCCCACCCCCCCCCCCACCCACTCCCTCCGGCACCCCAGTCCCCCCCGAAACCCCGCTCCAACGCTCAAAATCATACCGCATGTGGCCGCGATCGCGATGTACCCATTCATAAGATGTATCGGTCTGGGTCTGCGCTTGAGGCTCGAGCTCGGGCTCGGGCTCGGGCTCATCGTGCAAATCCATTTGGGGTGGTGGTTCTGCCTGTCCATGACGTCGCCGACGTTGTCGAGGTTGTCCCTGTACGCGATCTATCAAAGGTGGGAGGTGCAGCAGACTGAAGGCGATGGAGCTCCCTAACTCCCCTGAACCCGTGTGTCACAATCTCCCGCATTTCAGCTTGGTGGGGATGCTCATCCCTCTCATTGGTGACATACATGCGCTGAAGGGTCTGCACCTGTTTTTATATCAAAAATATATATAAGTACGAGAGACATAAGTTAATAATTGATGTTTTGTTAAAAAAAAATAGAAATAAAAACTTGAAAAATGTAAAAACTTACCATAAACTCTACGGCAGTGGGCGTACGACCGGTATCCATCCACCTCTACGTGAGTGAGCCGTCGCACAAACCTACACGTTATGTCCCTATACCATACCATATATGGGTCGGTGTAAGTCATATCGTGGAAGCCGAACACCCCTGAAACCAAATTTTCGTGGCGCCGTCCCCATAGTGCAATAAGTGGGCGATGGTGGTCACCCCATCTCACCGTACTCTTTCCCCGCCGATCCGAACGGTGCAACTCTGTGCTAGTGTCGAACGGTGCTCTGGACAAACCGCCTCAGTGCCAACCGCCTCATAACGCGATCAGCAGGATGCCACTCAACCCTCTCAAAGCATATGAGAGGGACCTTCGCCAACCATATCTCCTCACCCCGAGTGCGGTAGAGCGGAGCGTGTCTCCCTCATAAGGCCGCCACTCCACGTGAGCCTCGTTCGCCGGGCCACTGATCCCGATAGCCTCGCAGCTATGTGCGCAAGAACCTCTCTCGGATCCGCCAAGCTCGCGTCCACCCAAATTTCATAAACAAAATAATTATAAGATTTTGTTAAAAAATAAAAACATTAACGACGAGAAAATAAAGTATGATATATGTATACCGCATCCGAGGGGCATGATGACGTTGTCTCGCCTTCCGAGTCGATAACGGATCTCGCGGCCTCACACATTTCAACCGCTCCCAAGCCCAAATCTATATCAAATAAATGTATATCAAATACTATAAATAATGCCGCAAATTTGAAATAAAACTTAAAAACATAATGAACATTAAAATGAAATAAAATACCCGTAGAACGTCGAGAAATCCTCCGCATCGCTGCGTCTCGAGGTCCTGTCGCACTACATAACTCTCGATACAGAAAGCAAGCGCAAAGACTCCCCCAACCGTACTCCCGACCCTAGAAACATCCCTAGCGTGGGAGATAACATAGCTTAACCTTGTTATTCGTACGATCGTGCATGATCGTAGAACCCAAGGCAAGCAAGTTATAAGCCCGTACGTACCGATCCACAATCTCCGGATCGCATCATCATCGAGGTCACTAAAGTGTGGGAAACGTACGGTAATCCATCTGAGCTTCAGATCGCTCCCATCTATCTCTCCGTCACTGTGGATATCCCCTAAATACTCCTGCAGCAGCCCCGCCGCCTATATGTACTGGAAACCCATCATCGGTAACAGCATCCCCATTAATCGGCAACCCGCAAATCATGTCGATATCCTGTAGGGTGATCGTCATCTCACCAACCGGGAGATGGAACGTATGGGTCTCCGGACGCCATCTCTCGATCAAGGCCTCCAGCAATGCAAAATCATACTGTATCTGACCTATATAGTGTACTCCACTGAATCCGCACTCTGCCAGTCTCAATAATATGACAGGAGCTTATACGCCTGGCAAGGCGGCACCATGATGAAAAGTGAGGGGACTAGAAACCTGCCTCCCGGACCAAATATACCTAGCCCTATGCTCCGCATACCGGGTCAGAACAGATGTATCGATAGGCCCGGGATCAATGAACGCTTCCATCTATTTATTTCAATATCAAGGTTGGTTATTGTTCTATAAGGCAAGAAAATAAATAAGAGAATACAAAAAGTGTAATTACTAGTACGTGGCATTGTAATCCAAAGTTATCCCACACTTCCAAGAAGTGCCTGTGGGGAAGTTCTTGGTTTCCAGCCTATATACTAAGTAATACTTCAAAAGTAATCCTCATGCGGTTTTGAAAAAAATGATGCAGTTTTTTTTTATAAAAAAAGTTTGAACAATAAATCATATTTTAAGGATTTGGGGTAGACCTATCTGATTTAGGGTTTAGGGTTTGGGATATAAGTATATGAGATTTGGGATGTTGTTATAGGTATATTAATTTCTATCCTATTTTGCTATCTCACTAATAATTCATATCCTATTATTTATACGTACAACATCTTAATAATGTATACTTCTTAATTTTTATTTATCTTTTTTTTTTCAATTTCACAATGGGACTGAGGGCTACATAGGAGTCTTGTCTCAACTGTTCTAGGATTTTGTTCAAGATGTATACGTAAAACAAAATTCTTTGTTCTTACAATCCAATATTTCAAATGTACAAATTTTACAAGTGAACAAGTTAATATTTCAACAGTCTGAATTGGACAAATGCTACCAAATTAGTCACATAAATAATTCATTTGATAAGCCAAACATGGCACAAGAATTCACTAAACAAAAATAAATTGTTTTGATAGATTACAAGATTGAAAACCAAAGATATCATACATTTACAAAAAAATCCTAAATTGCAAGTAAATTAATAAACATTCATTACTATCTCATATTTTCGGATTAACAAAACTAAATTTAATAACAAAAAAAAATAGAGAGTAATTAAATAAACATTCATATTTTCGGATTAACAATGTCATAAAAAAAAATCAAAAAAAAATCCTAAATTGTAAGTAAATAAATAATAAAATTAAAACTAAACTTACAATTTAAAAAAAGTTAATATTCGGATTAAAAAAACTAAATATAATAACAAAAAAAATCCTAAATTGAGACTAATTTGTATATAAACAATGTCATCAAAATGCAATTAGAACATCATATAAAAAATAAAAAAAATTTATAAATTGTAAGTAAATAAATAATAAAATCAAAGTAAAAATTCAATACAATACAGAAATTTAAACTTACAATTAAAAAAAAGGTTGAATTACTTGACAAATTCCTTGGTTGATTGGTCGGTTGTTCTTCTTCTTCTTCCCTTCTTCTTCTTCTCCTCAGCGGCCACTGACTGAAAAAAAGTGTTTTTTTTTTGGTTTTATTTGAATGAAGACGTAAACTGGTAAAAGGGTTTTAAATAACTCGCTACACGGTGTAGAGAGTTTAATGCCAAACTCGCTACACCGTGTAGCGAGTTTTGTTAATTAAATGCCCTAATTAATATCCCAACGGTCAAACTTAATTACGTTAAACTCGCTACACGGTGTAGCGAGTTTTGACTAACCCTAGTTAAACTCGCTACACGGTGTAGCGATTTTCAAAAAAATGGACATTCCGGGCAATAGTTTGAACAGTAAGTCATTTTGGTAAATAAAAAATAAAAAGGTATTATTTGAGAAATTGTATTTGAAATATTATAAGTTAACAAAAAAAATAAAAAATTTAGAAAGGCAGTGATACATTTCCAAGATTAAGAATAGTGGAAAATAAAATTCTAATAAGGGCCGTTTGATTTGCGGAATTGGCCATTCCGCCGATGGAATTGAATGGTCAATTTCGTTTGATCAATTCCTTCGCCGTGTTTGGTTCAAAATTTTCATTCCTCCGGATTGATCAATTCCTTGACTTGATGAAATTTGTCATTCCCTCCAAATATGAGAGAAATGACCAATTTCCTTGGCAATGAAATTCAAAAAAAAATTATGACCAAAATACCCCCACCTACCCCCCTGCCTACCCCCCCCCCAATCCAGCCCCCACCCCCACTCCCCCACAATTTTTTTTTTTTGCATACCCCCTGCTTACCCCCTCCCCTCATCCAGCCCCCACCCTCCCCCCCCCACCACGATTTTTTTTTGCATACCCCCGCCCTACCCCCCCCCCCCCACCCCCACTCCCCCACGATTTTTTTTTTTTTTGCAAACCCCTTGTCCTATCCCCCTTGTCCCCTCCCCCACGAATTTTTTTTTTCATCGAAGGGTGAATTGGACATTTTATATGATTTCATTCCATTACTGTAATTTGTATTTTCAAACCAAACATGATTTGTCAAGGAATTGAATGACAATTTCATTCCATTCCGTGCCAACCAAACGGAGGGGTTTGACCAGTTTTTTTCCATTCCAATTTCTTAAGGAAATCAATTTCATTGACCATTCTATTCCTTCACTTTTTTTCCATCGAACCAAACGGCCCCTACGGGTACGATTTTATTTCTCCTTTCACCATCATGAGATCATAATTTTTGAAAAAAGCGAAGTTGGAATGTTGATGCAGCTTAACTAATTGATTACATCAGTCTCAAATCCTATTTAACAACAACAATAAAGCATTAGTTTCATAATAATTTGAACTCATCTATTATACTCCCTCCGTCCCGCTTATTACTTCACCATTTTGGTTTCGGCACGCAAATTAAGGTGGAGAAAATGTTGTGAGTGTAATTTGAAAATAGGAGAGAGAATGAGTGGAGGGAATAGTAAATTATAATGGTGTTGTGAGTATTAAAATAATGTAGGAGAGAGAATGAGTGGAGGGAATAGTAAAGATTCCTTTGCCAAAAAAGGAAAGGTGAAGCTTTCAATGGGACACCCAAAATGGCAAAAAGTGAAGTTATCAGCGGGACGGAGGGAGTATATCATAAAAAAAATATTAAAAAAAAAATAAAATAAAAATAGTGATAATAAAATAGTATATATATATATATATACTCCATCCGTTTCATCTGAAACTTCACCTTTTATCCAAATGGGTGTCCCAGTAGAAGCTTCACCTTTCCTAAAATGATAATAAATGTGGGCTCCATTTGTCAACTCCACTCACTTTTTCCTCTCACATAAATTGTGGGCGCCTTGTCATATCCACTAACTTTTTTCCCTCACATATTTAAATTATGGGCCCCACTTGTCATATCCACTTACTTCTTCCCTCTCACAACCCTTCTCCCACTCATCACTTTTCTTAATTTACGTGCTTCATCAAAATGGTGAAACATCGGACGGGACGGAGGGAGTATATAACATCAACCCCTTTCATTCACATGAATTTTTGCCCTTCACTCCGGCCTTTTCAACGTCATATTTTCATCCAATCCAATTAAACTCATACCGTTTTCAATCACCCTAATGAAAACGATATGAGTTTACTTGAATTGAATACAAATATGACGTTGAAAAGATCGAATTGATTGCCAAAAACTCATGTGGATGAAGGGAGTTAGATGTTTTCTTTATACTTAAAAATATGCTCTGTTACATTTATTTCAAGATAGATTAAGAAAATTGTACTTAAGAAAATGCAGCATTTATTGAGTAACGTATTTATATACTCCCCCATCACAAAATACTTGCAGTTTTAGAAGAGATTTTTTGTCACAAAATATTTGCAGTTTTACATTTTTTTTCATAAAACTTTATACATATTGCCTAAACTACCCTTATTTATGAATTTTTTTTTTCAAATTATTCTATTTTAAAAATCTAAATCCCATAATAACCCACATTTGAAACTTTTTGCCAAAATGACCAACTTTTTTCGATTAAAATCGCTACACGGTGTAGCGAATTTAAATGAAGCAGTATTATTTTTTTAAATATTCATTTGGATGAAGAAAGTAATGTTCATTTTTTTTGACAAAAATATAGTATTATTTTTTTGGTTATTTATTTTGAGTCAAAAGTAATATTTATTTTTGAAATGAAGATTATAATTTTTTATAGAAGTACATTTTTTAAAGTATTTATTTGAAATGAAAAAAATAATATTTTTATTTAGTTTTCTTTATTAACACATAATTTTTGTATTATTATTTTGTAATTTAAAGTAGACAAAAACTTGGGTGAGAACAGGGATACCCGTCTCATTCATGAGACGGGTTATTTCGACCCGAAACCCGCTCCATCACCCGACCCATCACCTGGAATATAAATAGTCTAAACCGCCCCAAAAACACACAATACACACAGTAAAAAAGGTTAGCAGTGTTCGAGAAGCTTCAGTGATAATCTCTCTCTCTCCGTCGTTCACCGTCAACCGCCGTTCACCGTCGTTCAACTGTTAGGTAACTCCTTTCAAGTCGATTTTCTTCCTTAAAAGCTTTTTGTAGAGTTACATTAGCTTTTTGTTCGAAGTTTATGTAAGATTTTCCCCAATTTTTTTTTTCAAATTTCATGTCGTTTTGTACATCATTTTTGTTTGATTTTAAGTGCGACTCTTGCATTTTATGCTTTGTTTTTGTCTTTTTGCTATTATTTTCAAGTCGATTTTGGTAACATTGTTCATTTCTAGGGTTAGAGATGTTGTTGTTTGGTTGTACTTTTTGTGGTTTTTCATATTTTATTGTGTTTTTATATGAAATTTGTTATAATGCATGTTGTTTATTTTGTATTTTTCTATTGTTGTTGCTGTTTTGGTTCATTTTTTTGTTGTTTTGTTTTTTCTGTTTTGGTTATTTTCTAGGGTTAGATATGTTGTTTGTTTTTGTTCTGTTTTTTTTTTTTTTTATATATATATATATATATATATATATATATATATGTGTGGTATCTGAGTTTTGTCCTGTAATAGTTAGAATAAGATAATGTTATATTGTTGACATAAAGTAATAGATTGTTTATAGGTGTTTATATGATTATGTAATAGTCAGAATAAGATATCTTTTGAGTAATACTTCTCATTTCTTTAAGTAATAGTTGGTATTGATATAAGTAATAGTACTATATTTTGAAGTAATAGTGTTATTTTGAGTAATATTTTACATTGTTCAAGTAATATACATAATATGTAATAGTTGGTTTATAGGTGTTCATATGATTGTGTAATAGTCAGAATAATATAATGTAATAGTGTTGACAATCATTATGTAATAGTTATATATTTTTTAATGTAATGTTTTTTAGTACTAAAATTTTGTTTTGTTGTTTTTTAATGGATATAGAATGAAGAGTAACATTAAACAGTTTAGGAAAGGGCAGAGGAGATCATCAAGGATTTCATCTTCTTCGAGTAGAAAGCAGATCAATCAATCAAGTCCAGTTTCTCTTGTCATTAACTCAGATTCTGATCAATCTCCTGAACTAGGTATGTTTTTATTAAGCCTTATTTGTAAATTGTGATTACTTAACTTTTTATTCTGATTATATTTATATTATAATGTCAGTTACTCCGATGGAAAAAGGCTTGGTTGATTATAGTTCTTCTGATGATGATAAAAATACCTCAATGGAAAGATCTTTGGTTGTTTATCAACCTGTTTCTCAAGTAGGTATTGATGTGAATATATTGGAGGATACCACCGATCGATTAAAACAGCATGATGAAGCTTCTGTTAATGAAGAGAAACAGGTTGATAAACAGAGGAATGAAGCCTCTGTTAATGAAGAAAATGTTGAATGTAGTGGCGGTGGTATCGTACTTTCACTTGAAAAAGAAGATGGTAAAGTTGTTCGTATTAAGCAATCAGCAAAGAGACGTCAGATTGGGAACAAAGGTTACAAAAACAAGTTGGATGAAGAGAAAAATACCAGAAATGTTGTCACCAGATCTTCATCAAAAGTTTGTATTGAAAAAAATGTGGAGGTTGAAAAGAAAACAAAGGAAATGCATATTCGAAGAACTGTTGTTGCTAGATCTTCTCCAAAAGAAAAAGATGTTGTTACAAGATCTTCGCCGAAAGAAAAAGGTGTTGTTGGAAAAATTATGAAGAATGTTGCTGGTAAAAAGGAAAAAGAGTTGAAGAAAAAGGCTGTTTATTTGAAGGAGCAGGATATGAAGGAAAAAATTGTAACATCTGAAGTGAAATTGGAAAAGAGTTCAAAAAGAGCTGTTGTTGTTTATTTGGAAGGAAGTGATTTGAAGAAAATTAAAACTGAGAGGTTAGTAATGAGTAATATTTGTTATGTTTTATAAGTAATAGATACTGCTTCATAATATAATATTAGTTTTATAAATAAGTAATAGTTGATAATTCTTATTAGTAATATATACTGTTTCATAATGTAATATCAGTTTTTATATAAGTAATAGTTGATAATGCTTAGAGTATTAATTTAAGTTTAATCAAGTATTAACTGTTTTTTTTTTATAGGCCACCATTTGTTTCAAAAGCGTTGGTTTGGGGATAAGCGAGATGGTGAAGACATTTAATTCTGATCAAAGGTTAGCAGTTATTAGTATGGGTTTTGGAGGTCTTCTTGAGATGAAGGTGAAGACTGTTAATCTTTCTATTGCAAAGTGGATGGTTGAGAGGTTTAATGGGGTTTCTAGGATTCTTGATGCTTCTAATGGTGAGTTTATTCAATTAACTGTCGAGGATTATTGTGATGTTTTTCAATTACCCATCAGTGGTTTTAAAGTTGTTTCATACAAGCGGAATGATGAGCAACCTGAGGCTTATACTCGCTTTAAAAATGAGTATGGTCTTACTGTGAAGAGTACTGTGAAAGATTTGAGAAATATTTTGACCTATTCAAAATGATTTTAAGATTTTGTTTGCATTGTATTGTTTGTCAAGTTTCTTCGTGCCAAGGGGTAATTATACTGTTGTGTTGCCCCTGTTGAAGACTTTGTTGGATGTTCAGAATATTGCGAAGTATGATTGGTCAACTTATTGTTTTAATAAGCTATACAATTCCATCCACAAGTACCACACCGAGTCGAAAATACATCTTCGAGGGTGTTTGTTGGCTTTTACTATAATTTATCTGCATCGCTTGAATTGGAGGGGTACTGTTTCGCCAACTACACTCCCACTTATCAAACATTGGACCAGTGACAAAATCATGGAAAGAGTTTTGGAAGAAAAAAAATCAGGTTCTTTTGGTAATGGTTTCTAGGTGAAGGATGTTTATCCTATTACAAAAAAAGTGATTATTTGTGAGACAGAGAAGATGGAGAAGGAGGACATTGCTCCTGATGTTGGAGCTAGAAATGATGATTTTGTGAAAAATATTGTTGACGAAATAAACAGTGAGGGTTTGAGATTGTATGAGGAAGTTGAAGAAAAAGATGGAAGATATATTAAGTTTGGTATTCCAAAAGGTCTTCAAACAAATGAAGATATCAAAAAGTTTGCAAAGGATGTAAGTATTTTTTTTTATATTACTTTATGTATTGCCATATATTATTTCATGTTGTTTATGGATTACATTATTTTTTAACTAATAATAGTTTTAGGAACTGTTTTCATTTTGAGTAATACTTCTCATTTGTTTAAGTAATAGTTGGTATTGCTATAAGTAATAGTACTACACTTGTGAAGTAATAGTGTTATTTTTTTTTTATTTAACTAATAATAGTTTTAAAACAGTTTTCATTTTGAGTAATACTTCTGATTTGTTTAAGTAATAGTTTGTATTGCTATAAGTAATAGTACTACACTTGTGAAGTAATAGTGTTATTTTTTTTAACTAATAATAGTTTTAGAAACTGTTTTCATTTTAAGTAATACTTCTCATTTGTTTAAGTAATAGTTGGTATTGCTATAAGTAATAGTACTACACTTGTGAAGTGATATTGTTTTTTTTTTTTTAACTAATAATAGTTTTAGGAACAGTTTTCATTTTGAGTAATACTTCTGATTTGTTTAAGTAATAGTTGGTATTGCTATAAGTAATAGTACTACACTTGTGAAGTAATAGTGTTTTTTTTTTTAACTAATAATAGTTTTAGGAACTGTTTTCATTTTAAGTAATACTTCTCATTTGTTTAAGTAATAGTTGGTATTGCTATAAGTAATAGTACTACACTTGTGAAGTAATATTGTTTTTTTTTTTTTTAACTAATAATAGTTTTAGGAATAGTTTTCATTTTGAGTAATACTTCTCATTTGTTTAAGTAATAGTTGGTATTGCTATAAGTAATAGTATTACACTTGTGAAGTAATAGTGTTATTTTGTTTTTTAACTAATAATAGTTTTAGGAACTGTTTTCATTTTGAGTAACACTTCTCATTTGTTTAAGTAATAGTTGGTATTGCTATAAGTAATAGTACTACACATATAATATAATATATTATTTCATGTTGTTTATGGATTACATTATTTATTTTATCTATTACATTATATATAGTTATATACTCCCTCCGTCCCAATCTAAATGTCCAAACTTTCCTTTTTGGGCGTCCCATTGAAAATGTCTCATTTCCAAAAAAGGAAACTTTTTTTCACTATTCCACCCACTCATTCTCTCTCCTACTTTACTTTTACACTCACAACATTCTCTCTCCTAACTATTCCTCCCACTCATTCTCTCTCCTATTTAATTTTTCATACTCACAACATTTAAATTTTTTCTCTTTCCTACCTCACTTTTTCTCTTTCTTACCTCACTTTCCTTAATTTCCGCGCCGGACCCATTTTTGGACATTTAGATTGGGACGGAGGGAGTATTATATTATATGTTTCTAATTATTACTCTTAATTTTCAGAATTTTCATGAAATTTTTATGTTGATGAAGAGAGACATGGGAATAGTTTTTGATCATTATATGCACAGTTTGAAGGACAATGTTCCTAAGGTTTACCAAGTGCACTATACAGATTCTCAAGAGGAAGATAGGTTTTGGAGTAATGAAGAAGTTCTGAAGATTATAGATGCAGCTTGTGAGAGAATGAATCAAATGATGAAGATGAGCGATGATATGTCGAATTTTGAGCTGCTTTCGTCCTCAAAAGTTAGCACTCCTGTTCAGGCAAAATTCAATATTTTTGATGATGATCAGACAGTAAATATTGGTTTGTCTGGTGAGGTAGATGAATCCATGCGGGAAACCATCAAATCTGTTGAAAAGTTTGATCGGCCAAACGGATTTTATGATCCTTTGACACTTTCTACTTGTGTCATTCTTTGAAAGGATTTGATTTTGTTTCAAGTTTTATGACCAAAAACAAAAGATTTTTTGTGAATAGTGATTTGAGAGAGAAACAAATTATTGATTTTTGTATGTTTGATGTTGATGATTTCTATGATGGGTAAGTTTAATTACTATTTCTCTAATTATATTTTTGTTTTTTAAATTGAAATACTAATGTCTTATTTTTTTTTATTTTTTTTATTCAGGGAAATGGTGATGTTCATGCTTCAAGATGCTGATGAATACCCATGTTATGTATTCAAGAAAGATATAATTTCTATGAACATGAAGAAATGGGTGTTTGTTAATATCATTGATGCTTGGACTGTTATTTTAAACAAAGAGCAAAAGGATGGGAAACGGGTGTTCTTAAATCTGTCGCATTGTGTAAGTAAATAATTGTTTTACCAACTGTTTTCATTTTGAGTAATACTTCTCATTTATTTAAGTAATAGTTGGTATTGCTATAAGTAATAGTACTACACTTGTGAAGTAATAGTGTTATTTTTTTTTTAACTAATAATAGTTTTAGGAACTGTTTTCATTTTGAGTAATACTTCTCATTTGTTTAAGTAATAGTTGGTATTGCTATAAGTAATAGTACTACACTTGTGAAGTAATAGTGTTATTTTTTTTTTTTTTTAACTAATAATAGTTTTAGGAACTGTTTTCATTTTGAGTAATACTTCTCATTTGTTTAAGTAATAGTTGATATTGCTATTAGTAATAGTACTACACTTGTGAAGTAATAGTGTTAATTTTTTTTTTTTAACTAATAATAGTTTTAGGAACTGTTTTCATTTTGAGTAACACTTCTCATTTGTTTAAGTAATAGTTGGTATTGCTATAAGTAATAGTACTACACTTGTAAAGTAATATTGTATTTTTTTTTTTTTTTAACTAATAATAGTTTTAGGAACTGTTTTCATTTTGAGTAATACTTCTCATATGTTTAAGTAATAGTTGGTATTGCTATAAGTAATAGTACTACCCTTGTAAAGTAATATTGTTTTTTTTTTGTTTAACTAATAATAGTTTATATATTATTTTTTTGAAAGGCCTACTTGGACCTTATTATGAATGGCGTGGGAATTGATGTTTCTAAAATGGAGTCGAATGTAAGAGATTCTTTCAAGCAATCTCTTAAAATTGTTAATGTGGATGCGAAGATGGCTGAAATGGTTAGTACCTTTGTTAATATAGTTATACTTTTAATTTTTTTTCAGTTTTTTTTATTTACTTTATAATAAAACTTCCAATGTTTTCTTATTTGTATTGTAGATTTTTTTTTCCGATTAACATCCGAGAGCACTACTATTGTATTGTTTTGAATTTCAATTTGAGCAAGGTTCAAGTCATTGATAATCGAGATTATGATGACAGAATTTTGTTTGAGCCGGAAATTCAGAAAATATATCAAAATATTGCAAAAACAGTGGTATGTACTTTTAAATAATGTAGTGGTTGTTTTTTATTTTATTTTTGTATATTATCTGTTTAATAGTGTTTTTTTTATTATGATTAGCACAAGTTGTTGGTAAAGTTTGTTCGTGATATTAATCATCCTAAGGCCGGGCAAGTAGTGAAGTATCCCATTGAATTTTTGAAGTTTAACGGGCAGAATAACTCGGATGGAAATGACTGTGGTATATTTCTGATGTACAATATGGAATTTTTTGATGGAGAAAATGTGTCCAGTGATGATGATATAAGCAAGGTATTACTTCGTTACTTTTTAATTAGTACAACATGTTTATTAGAGCATTACTGTTCAGTTTTTTTTAATTTTTTATACTTTCTGTTTTTGTTTTGAAGGGTAATGTGAGAAGAGTTCTCAGGGCGAAGTACTTACTGAAAGTTGTTCTTCATCCAATCAATACTGTCAAAGAATTTTTGTTGGGTAATGTTATTGAATTTTGTAAAAACAAAGCCCAATTGAAGTTTAAAGTGGAAGAAAAGAAGAAAAATGCTGGAGAGTTGAAGAAGAAAGAAAAGTTGAAGAAATAGATGTGTTTGTTGAAACAATTTTTTATGTTTATGTTTTCATGGGGATATGTATATCTTTGAAGAAATAGTTGTGTTGTTTAAACAATGTTCTATGTTTAAGTCTCGTGGGAATATGGGCACCTTTGAATCAATGGTAGATTTTTTTATTTTGGTTCAAACAATGTTATGTACTTTTTAGTTTTCACTAGTAATCAATGTAAATATTGGTAGAAATCACTGAAAATATTTTTGTTCTGGAGTATAAGTTTTTTTTATTGTTTTTTTGGTGCATAAACACAGGTAAAGGTAACATTAACTGCATGTGTAATAGTTGATAAAAACTAATGTAATAGTTGAAGTTAGCTAATGTAATACTTAATATATGAAAATGTAAAATCAACTGCATGTGTAATAGTTGAAATTAGCTAATGTAATACTTACTAATTGATAGTGTAATACTTAATACATGAAAAGGTAATAGTTGATGAAAACTATTGTAATAGTTGAAGCTAGCTAATGTAATACTTACTAATTGATAATGTAATACTTAATATATGAAAATATAAAATCAACTTCATGTGTAATAGTTGAAATTAGCTAATGTAATACTTAGTAATGGATAATATAATACTTAATACATGAAAAGGTAATAACAATTGCAATAAACATAATATTAAAGTAAGATTAACATCTTATAAGTGCAGGTGTAATAGTTGAACTAAAACAATGTAATACTTTCTGAATAATAATGTAAAACTTAGTACAGAAAAAAGTAACATTTGTAATATTAATTCTAAAACAATCTAACATTTGGTGTTTTTGAACCAAATTCCCTTGGCTGATCACTTCTGTTAAGATGGGCTTCTGTACTCTTTTTTCCTCCTTTTTCGATAGCCCCTTTTATCCTTTTTTTCCTTCCTTTAGTATTCGAACCGAGCAATGGATCTAGTGTTACATTTGATGTAGATGAAACATGTGAACCTGAAGTTTCTTCTTGTTCTTCTCTATTGGTCAATGAAGAAAGAGCAACGCATAGATCTTCGTAAGCGTCATCAACTTTTTTTCTTGCTGCGTCACTGTCTTGGCACTTCAAAAATAGATTATAGAACTTTCTTGACATTTCATGCCGCCATTGAATCAAACTGCTATTCCTGTCAAAATTTTCCAAGGTGTGGAATTTATCCCAAACTGATGATTTTGCTAATTTTGTCCATCTTTTCAGTATATACTTTTCTGGTATCTTTATACGATCATTATGATATAGGACTTTCAATATATGCCTACACAAAATACCACATTCTTCAAATTTTCTACAATTGCAACTCACAAAGTCAGTTTTTGGATCCATCATGACATATCTTGTATGTCCAGAACCATCAAGTCCACAAATCTCATAAGTTTGCAGCAGTTCATCAACATCCATAAGAGTACATTTCCTTGTAAGTGCTAGCATGAATTCTTTTTCAAATCGTTGAAAGTCAAATAAAGTGTATACCTCTGAAGCGTGCTTAAGCAATCCCGTTAATAGAAGTGTAGACTTTGGAATTGATCTTGCAGTTTTGAATTCATCTTGTTCTTCTGTCTTCCTCCAATTTTCCAATATACTTTTAAAAATTGAATGAAATTCTACAAGGCTAGTTGTTTTTTTCACATTGCTCCCCATTGCACTATTTGTAACCTCACTGCGTTGTGATGAAAGTATACCAGCTGAAAAGTAATCTTTGTTCAAGGCCGTGTACCATTTATCCTTCAAAGCATACAATCTTTTAAACCACGTTTCGTTTTGTAGCTGATACTTACTAATCATTTCATTCCAACATTCTTCAAATTCAGCTTCATCATTACAACCCGACATACATTTTCTAAACTCGTCCTTGAAGACATCATCGCTCTTCAAACGGCAAAAATTTTTTATGGCATTTTGATACAAATGCCATTGGCACAACCTGTGTTTTGTATTAGGGAATGCCTGTAAAGGTAATAAAGAGTGTTTATTAATGTAGCATTTTTGTAGAATGTGTAATAGAACTGTTAAACAAAAAGTAATAGTTAATGTTCCTAATTATAATAGTATCATACAGTTAATGTAATACTTAAATATAATGAATATAAAAATGCTTACCGTTGCTATAGCATTTGTAATTGCTTGATCCCGATCGGTGAATATTGTCACCGGGCACTTGCTTCCATTGCTTTCTTGAATATTTCAAACAACCATTCAAATGATTTTGTTTCTTCATTTGCCAAAAATGCATCCCCAAACATAATGTTTTTGCAATGATTGTTTAACCCAACTATTGGAGCACAAATCAAACCATATTTGTTTGTACTATATGTTGTGTCAAAGACAACCACATCACCATAAATATCATAATCCTCTTTCATCATTGAATCTCTCCAAAACACACTACTTAATCTACCTTCAGCATCCAACATTACTCTAAAGAAAAATCAGTTTCTTCGCATTGTTGTTTATACAACATCTCAACAAGTGTCTGTGCATCCCCACTCCCTCTTTCTTTTAGTTTCAATCTATTGACATAATTTAAATGGTCCTTTTTAGTGTGACCAAGAATGTCATCTCCACCAGCCTCATATGACATATAACGGTAGGAGTCCATTGCTCTTATACCGAAGAAACCATATCTTCTATTACTTTACCTTTATCCTCCGTAATACTTCTCTCACATCTATAATACTTGGACCACTTTTTCCTTGTCAACTGATGATTATGCTCAAAAATATGTCTATCGACCACATAATGTCCTTCATCTTCTAAAAGCTTTACTTTTAATAAAGCTTTACATTGTGTGCGTGTTATATGAGTCTTTCGTTTTTTAAGTTCATTATCATCTAACCCTTCTACTCGAGATCCAGCACTAGAACAAATGAAATATTTGTGTAGTACAACTCCATCTCCTCGACATCTTGCAGTTGACTTTCTTACACCAAAACCTATTTCCTTAGCATGTTGACAATACAAGTCATACATTTCATCAATTGTCTTTGCTGTAAAACCAAATAGAGATCCACTCATGTTTGATCCTGTATCATTCTGTTCTTCTTCAATTATTATTTCATTTTCTTTGAATGTTTCTTCAGCATAGTCTTGTAGTCCCCAAGTTGGTTTGTAAACTGATCCATCATCAACTACAATTAAAGTAACACAATACATTATGTAAAGTAACAATGACAGTAAATAATGTTCTTCTAAATTATAGCTTTATATTTAAAATAATAGTTTACAATTATTGAAGTAATACTTGTTAAATATAATCGTAATAGATCATAAAGTTTCATGTATTTATACGATAGATTTAGATGATAAACAACAATGTAATGGTTTCAATGACTTAAAGTAATAATACATTCAGTCATTACATGTGTGTGTGTAATGTTATGCAAATTCAAATCAAAATTCAAGTTAAATAATGTGAAATCTAGTTTCTAGTAACAATCTTACCGTCATTAGGTTGCTGATGTTGTATATCGTTCTCCATTAATCTTCGGCGAGACGAGATCTGAAAATTTTAGATCTGGATTTTGTTCTGATTTTGCTAGATCTGAGTTGTTGTTGTTGAATAATCGACTTCGGCGACCTTTGATCTGGATTTTTAGGTTCAGTCTCCGGAATCGTGTCCCTCCGGCGACCTCTGATTTTCAGTGCGTGTTTGTGTGTGTAGATTAGCGGCTCACCTTTTACTATGTGTTTGTGTGTGTTTTCGTTAGGTCGAACTATTTATAGGTCGGGTTATGGGTCCAGGATTCGGGTCATTCCGACCCGTCTCATTCATGAGACGGATATATGTGTTCTCATGGGAGACCAGCTCTTTAAAGTAAAACGGAGTTTTGGACCTTTGTAGGATAGGAGGAGCAGTTATTATCAATTTGAAATCGCTACACTGTGTAAAGATTTCAAATTTTACTTTTTTTTAATAGCATAAATATTAAAATAAATTGAGCAAATTTAAATTAGCTACACCGTGTAGCGATTTTAACCGAAAAAATTATAAACTCGCTACACGGTGTAGCGAGTTCCAAAAATTGGTCATTTTGATAAATAGTTTCAAATGTGGGTTATTTTGGGATTTAAACTTTTAAAATGGAATTATTTGAGAAAAAAAATCCTTATTTATGATTAGGTAGTTGTAATTGTAAAAGCATTTAATTGTCTAGCGTATTTATATACTCCCTCCGTCCCGTCCGAAGCTTTATCTTTTATCCAAATTGGTGTCCCGGTAGAAGCTTCACCTTTTCTAAAATTGAAAAGTTTTATTAATATTCTACTATATATACCCCACTTCTCATACTCACATTCATAAATTATGGGTCCTACTTGTCATATCCACTAACTTTTTCTTTCTCACACATTTAAATTATGGGCCTCATTTGTCTTACCCACTCACTTATTCTCTCTCACAACCATTTTCCACTCAACACTTTCCTTAAATTTTGTGCCAACACCAAAATGGTGAAGCTTGGGGTGAAACGGAGAGAGAATTTTTTTGTTTCAAAATATTTGCAGTTTTATTTTTTTCATAAAAATATTTTTTATTGCAATTTTAATTATTTTTTATTTTTTTAAATGCTTTTTTAAAAAATAATAAGTGTTCTAATTTTCTTTCAAATAAAACTTTAAGAAAATTATAACTAAATTAAGAATGACCAAAACACCTATCATGTGACATAAACATAATCTATTTTGTTAAATTTTTAACATTCTTATAATTTAGGATGCAAAATGAAATAATTTTAAAATGAGAAACCAATTCGACACAATTTTACCATAAGATCGTTAGTTTTTTTAATGGTTATTAGAAAAAGCGGTCCAATTCAAATTAAAAGTAAAGTGCACCTGATATTTTATGTTTGGAAAGTACGTGCCAAGGTTGGTAGGCTTGGGAAATGGGAAGTGATGCATGCATGTATGCATGGGGATGGGAATATTAATTGCCAGCTAAGGAGTGGGCTTCTTAATGGGCTGGCAATAATAATTGCCAGCTAAGGAGTGGGCTTCTTAATGGGATGACAATTTGACCCACTTTCCATACCATATACTATTGTCCGTACACCTGCCTCCACTTTTCATTTCTTATTTTGCTTTCCTCATATTCCCTCTACTCCGAGTAATGCTATAATTCTTATTTTTTTTAAAAAAAATAAAAATTTTAGCATTTCTCTCTGAGTAAGATTTTTAATTTTCTTTTTTTTTATATATTTTCAGAGTAAGATTTTTATTTTGTTTTATTTTTAAACTGGATAATGAGATTCACTTATTTTTTATTTTTTATGCTTACAAGAATAATGCATTTACTATTTTCTATCAACCTTTACAATAATAAGGCATTTACAATAATACCGCATTTACTAGTTTTTTACAATAATATCGCATTTACTATTTTCTATCAACCTTTTCTTTTCCACTTTATTTTTTATATTTACAACGTTTACTTTTTTTTTAATAATTACATATAATTAAATTGAAAATTTGACATTCCTGTATATGAAATGTCAGGAAGTACAATCAAATGTCAATCTTGAAATAGCGTTAAAGATATTTAATTTAATAATAATAATAAAAAAAATATCCAAATCCGGTTAGAAGAAGTAAGCCAAATATAGCAAAGGTGGCGAAGATGCATAAAGGAGACTTAGAGAAGTGAACTGGCAAATAATTTGGCCTGCCTACCAACCAACCAACCAACTTGCCACATAAATAAAATAAATAAATACTACCAATGGTCTCCTGACCTAATGGTATCTTGGATGACTTTCTGTAGGGGAGGTCATCAGTTTGATTCCTCCCAAGGAGAATTTTGTGATTTAATTATTTTTTTGGGTTTCAGGAGCCTTGGAGTCCCCCGGGGCACATCCGTGCAGTTAAGGAAGCAGCATTGCTGGGCTTGTACCCTCAGTGTGGGAAGTTCAAATCTTGGCAATTTCTTGATGATGTGGAGCAGCCAATCTATTGGTGTTGTGGAGCAGCCGTTTGGTGATGTGGAGCAGCCAATTCATTGGTGTTGTGGAGCAGCCAAGTAATTGCCTTGTAGGAGGGCTCCCTTGGGGCTCTGGTATAAGTGAGTCTTTGCCGCCACCCCTACGCATGCGTAGACATCCCGCGATTTACCTCCGCCAAAGATACCGAGGGGCCGAGATCGATGGTCCAGGGATTAACCGATTAAGGCTGGGAACCTGGATAATCAAAAAATAAATAAATAAATAAATAAATACTACACTCTCTAATTAATATTCATTTCCCTAAGATAAAGCCGAATCACATTCTCGATACCTTCTGGCGGTGTGGGACATTATAAAAAAATAATAATAATAATTTATATTATAAATCACACATTGTTTTGAACAGTGGTGTGAATAGTTCCATCCGCAGAAATGACCATTTTGCCCTCAATATTCACTCCCTTTCTTATTTCGCTCTTAAAAAAAATTAAAATTAAAAAAAAAAAAAATTAAATTAATTTTTTTTTTTAAAAAAAATAGTTTTAAAAAAATGTGGCCTTGGACACGGGCATATTTAAAAAACAAAATTGGAAAAATAAAAAATAAAATTAAAAAAAATAAAAAACGTGGCCTTGGACACGGACTTATACTAGTATTCATATATTCCAAAACAAATACTCCCTCCATCCCAATAAGAGCTTCCCTTTTTGTCATTTTGGGTGTCCCGCTAATAGCTTCCACTTTCCCTTTTTGGACATCAAATATTAATATTTTAATGGTGGGACCCACACTATTAACACTAATACAACATCACTAACCACTAACCCTAAAATAATTAATCCTTTCCCAAAACTAATTAATCTTTTCCCAAATTATTTTTCCCACAAATTCATTTACACAAACAAAAAACAAACTGATCTCTCTCCTCACTCCTACTCTCTCTCCTCACTCTCTACATCGTTCTTTACGAAGAACGAGCCCTAATTCTTTCTCTCTCTATTTCTCTCTCTCGATTTCACTGGAAAATCGGTTGATGTTTGTGGGATTTACGAACCCTAATCCTTCTCCTTTCCTCATGGATACCGATTTATCAACCAAATCGTACTCTCTTTCCTCACTACCTAGATCGGTCTTGCTTGCTTACGAACCCTAGTTCTTTCTCTCTCTATTTCTCTCTCTCGATTTCACTCAGAAATTGGTTGATATTTTAGGGATATCATACATAATCCTTCTGCTTTCTTCATGGAAACCGATTCGTCAACAGTTACGAACCCTAGTTCTTGCGAAAAAGGCGAATCGGTTCAAGGGGAACCCATTTCTTCAAATTTCTTGGAGGAAAGAGAAGAAGATCGTAACATTTTTGGGGAAATTCTTACGAATCCACCTCGAAGCACCGTTCCCATTTCTGTTTTCAACGAACCATGGTGGTCTCTCTCAAAGCAGCTTGATGCCATCAATGGAGGGAATAGTCCCCAAAGCTACAAGCGAAAGGTAGAAATCCACAGAAAGGATTTGTTAATGTTGGGTTTGCACTGTCCGGCTATACAATCTTGGCTTAAGGAGCAGGTTTACGTCTTCTTTCTCATTCTTTGTCATTCTCTGTGTTTGAAATGATGAATACCTGGCTTGTTTGAGTACATTTTGGGAGTTGGGTGAATGTTATGTGTGAAATGATGAATATGGCTTCTTGACCTAATTTGTGATTGCTACCTTTAATTGCTCACATCAATGAATTTGTTGATATGAACTTTGTTTGCCTTGGTTTTGACCTAATGTGTGCTGCGATTGGTATTGTGTGCTTCAATTAAGTTTGAATTAGTGAGATGCATGTTGAACTTGTTTGTACTGTTGTTCATTTGATCTTGAGTCAAGTTGGTTTTGGCCAGTAAGTTGCATCCTGACATCTTGAATTTTTGGGTATGGAGTTTGGAAATTTTTGGATATGGGTTTGGCCAGCTTGCTGCTTGTTGATGGCTGTTTGTATTTTTTTTTGGTTGCCTGTTTTATGATGATTCTTCAAAGTTTGGATTGGTGAGATGCATGTTTGAACTTGTTGACACTGTCTTTCTATGATGATTCTAAAATCTGAGAATGAAACTACATTACTTTGTACCATTCATTGACAGTCAACTTTTACAAAAAACTGTCTTTACAAAAGTGACCCTTCAAAAACTACTCTATGATGATATTTTTCTGAGAGTAGATATTTTTCTACAAACCATTGCCTAAAGACATGTGCACAAGTTCCATTTCATCCATCATGCCTTCAAACTTTGCTGCATGGCCTGCTTGTTGTAGATACCTAATGCAACATTGAACTAATTCTTTGTTAACTGACAAGTTTTTTGGAAGTTGACCCCTTCTTTCTAACGAATCCTTTCCCAAATGTTCTAAGGAGTAGTTGTTCGCACCCCTAACACTCATTATCTGTCTCAAAGTTGATTGCAAAGTCAGGAACAACTTATTGAGTGTGTATGGAGTTAACCTTTGAAATGCTTCTTGCACTCCATTGACCAACTCATCCACATTCTCTGCCTGAATGGAATTTCTCATAGCATCTAATGAGTTGAACCAACCTAAGTCATTGATGTTTGTGTCTGGTGAATTACATTTTTGAAATTGCAGATTTGTATGTTCAAGTTTTCATCGATTCTTTCTTTGCTCTAAAATCTGCATCATTGTTGTTTATGTGTGGTGGTGCATTATCCCACTGGATAATGATATTTTTGCTGCTTGTTGATGGCCATTTTGACTTGATTGCTGGAATAACCTGTAATAAGAAACAAACTTAAATGAACCTGTACTAAAAAACAAACTGAAATGAACTCTGCTGCTCTATTCTTGCTGGTTTTACAGTCTCTGTTCTGATGCTTACCTGGGTTATCAACATTGCCTTGGTCACTTCTTTATTGACTGAGTTGATTACTTTGGTGACTGTTGTTCCAGCAGCTCTATTCTTGCTGTGTCTCTTTGCTGGTTCCTTTGTAGTAAATGGCCAAATACCAATTTTTCCATCAAAGATAACATTGCCAAGCCAATCATAAATTGGCCTTGCTACGGCACAAAGAAACATCACTTTTGTGATGAATCTTTTGCTTTGGCATGTCCTATGTGGCTCTTCTTCACCTTGACAAATGTAATACCTTTCGGATGTTTTGGTTATGTAAAACCATTTCTCATCTAAGTGTATAACATTATGCATGGAATTAAAAACTACTTCATCTCTTAATGGATGAAATGTGATTGCTTCAAGGCTAAAAATCAGCCTTGCTATTCTGTTTTCATATGTTAACTGAGGTTTAATTGCATTGGTGTGAGCCTTGATCACACCAATTTTTTTCCATCTCCCAAGTGTACTTTTACTTATACCCAAAGCTTGACTTAAGTTTCTAATTGTTCCTCTCTTACGAAAGTCTAGTTCTTTCATTTTTTCTTCATCTAATTTCACCCTTTTACTTCTTAATACTCCTCCTTTGTTTGAATGAAAATGGACAGGTTTACCTTGGTCCCGTTGCTCCACCACCTTCTTCCAATAAGTGAAGATCCTCCTTGGTGAGATACCAAATTTTGAAGCAGCTTCACCTTTAATTCCTCTTGGAAGCTTCCCATTAACAGCAGATTGAAGCAAGAACTGACCCAAGTTGTTCATTTGTTCTTGAGTCAAGTTGGGTTTGGCTAGTAAGTTGCATCCTGACATCTTGAATTTTTGGATATGGAGTTTGAAAATTTTTGGATATGGGTTTGGCCAGCTTGCTGCTTGTTGATGGCTGTTTGTATTTTTTTTTTGTTGATGTTTGTGGGACTCAATTTTCGGAATAGTCTCAGTTTATGAACAAGTTTATTATCTGTAAAAAAGGAGGGAACTTAGCAATGGAGGGAAAATGTAATTTTGACAAGGATTGTAATCCTTGTTTAAGTGAAGTACAGTTTGTTTATGTGTATCTCACACACGACTTTGTAATTTGAAAATTTGGTGGGAAATTAGCAATGGAGGGAAAATAAAGATTTGTCTCCCTTAATCTTCATTAACATATCCCTTTCCCATTATTTTATTCTATTTATATTCTCTCCTTAATTTGCGTGCACAAAAAGTTTTGGGAAGCTCTTACCGGGACGGAGGGAGTATCTTTTTTTAATCCCAAAGTAAATTATTTCTCATTTTTAAAATAGCCAATACTTTTTAGTGTAATTTTATTGTGATATAAACAATGTATAAAAAAAGTAAGGAGAATGTCCCATAAATTTTTTAAAAAGTTTCATAATACCACATAACATATTATATTCCATATTATATTATTATGTAATAATATTGCATACAGGATAATACATAATACTGTATACTCATATAATATAGCATTATAACAAGTGGCACCGGCGGCTGACGACCGTTGACCGAATTTCGACAACTGTTGACGTTGAGAATGTTGTATCATAATTTTTAAATATTTCATATAGAATACAATATAATATAATATTGTATAAAAACTTATGAGGCATTTAAATTAATGAGAAACTTGAGGGAAAGTGATTTATTCCAAAAGAAATTTATACTCCCTCCGCCCAAAAATATTTGTCTCATTTGACTTTTTTGTTGAACTTTAACCACAAATTTATGAGAAATTAATCATGTTCATGAAATTCTAAAAGTTGTTGTTGATAATATTATTAACGGTGATTCAATAGGATTTTTTAGAATTTCATGAACATAATTAAATTGCCATATATTTGTGGTCAAAGTTCAACAAAAAAATTAAATGGGACATTTTGAAACGGAGGGAGTAGTTAAAATTCTCAAAAAAGTAAAATTTACTTTTTTAAATATTGATAGATTAACATTTATTATTACCCGAAAGAATAAAGTGAGTGAATTACTTGGATAATTAAACTTTTGGAGTTTAAAAAAATATGACATATTCCCTCCGTCCCGATAGAACCCGCACACTTACTGTTTGCACAGAAATTAAGAAAAAAGTTAGTGGAGAAAATATTGTAAGTATGAAAAGTGAGGTTGAAGAGAGAAAGTAGGATAGAAAATAGTGAGTTGATTGGTGTTGTGAATATAAAAGTAAAGCAGAAAAAAAAAATTAATGGATGAAATAGTAAAAATTCTTTATCATTTTAAAAAATGTACAATTTATAATGAGATACCCAATAAATAAAAATTTACATCTTATAGTGGGAAGGAAGGAGTACATATTAAAGATATACTCCCTCCGTCCCGTTCGAAAAGACACAAATTTTTTTTTTGGGTGTCCCATTTAAAAAGGCACTTTTCCAAAAAGGAAAGTTTTTATTACTATTCTACCCACTCATTCTCTCTCCTACTTTACTTTTACACTCACAACATTCTCTCTCTTAACTATTCCTCCCACTCATTCTCTCTCCTATTTAATTTTTCATACTCACAACATTTAAATTTTTTCTCTTTACTACATCATTTTTCTTAATTTACGTGTGAAATTGATTTTGTGCCTCTTCGTTCGGACGAGACTGAGGGAGTAGTAGGACTAGGATTATGGATTAGGTTGACAGAGATCATTTCTTTTCTCATTATCTTATTTGTACTAATGTTTTAATGATTAAATGAAATGGTAGGTGAGAGAAAGAGACATAAAAGAAAGAGTGTGAAAGACCAATAATCATGAAAACAAAAGGCACAAATGCAAACATTACACATATATTTTTTTAAGTTGAAGTTTTTCTAAATAAAATTTGATAATTATCACTTTGGTTGGTGATTAGTTTGGTCAAAGGAAGATGGCTAACTTGCTTTGGTACATGTAACTAGTGTCCCAAATAATACAATACTCCCACCCATTACACTCACCCATTACAAAAGACATAAAAAAAACTACCAATTACAAAAGGCATAAAAAACTACTACGTATTATTTAGTGTCTTATTATAAAATATACAAATCATCAAAATGAAAGTTTTAATAATTGTTTATTCATTAAACTCAATTGACATATTTACATTATTTATTCACTTACTATTTTATATCTCACTTTCTCTCTCATACCTGATTTTTCACACTCATAACACTTATTGTATTATACATTTTCCTTAATTTTTAATTTTTGTGCAAAATTCATTTTGTTCTTTTTATAATGGGACATAGGGAGTACGTTCTCCTCCCCAAACGATTTATTCATTTTGTCCCAAAATATTTTTTCTATTTTTTTATGTTACTATAAATGATTTTGAACAATAAAAAAATTGATTTAATTATTATAATAAAAATTTAAAATTTGTTATTGA
This sequence comes from Adenophora triphylla var. japonica, assembly GCA_022495995.1. Taxonomy (NCBI): domain Eukaryota; kingdom Viridiplantae; phylum Streptophyta; class Magnoliopsida; order Asterales; family Campanulaceae; genus Adenophora; species Adenophora triphylla. The sequence continues at coordinate 301,936 of JAFEMH010001849.1, read as the reverse complement.
TAATGTTGTTGATGATATATCAATAATAAGTTAAAAAAATTTAATTTGTATAATCAAATTAGCGTAAAATTACTGTTCAAAGTTCTTTTCTATTAATGGCAAAAAAATGGAAAGATCATTTTTGAGAAATAGAGAATACATGGAAAAGAAATTAACATAATTTTTCGTACTTTTAGAAGAAAAAAAAAAAAACTACAACCTCCGTACAATTCTTACGTGTCTTAAGGCTCTTAATTATCTTTAGGGTATATTTGGCAATCTCAATTTCAAGATTTGGATTTGAAATTGAAAGAACAAAATAAATTCTGTGAAACTAATTTAACTTTTTCAATTCTAATTCAATTGATTGGAATTGAATTGCCAAACATACTCCTATAAAAATTACGGATAATCATTGACGGATATTGATTAAATTTGTACTACAATTTAATTAATTGTTGGTGAATCCTGTCATATAAAGTACAGTATGGATTATTAAATTATTTGTACTAATTATGTGTCAACTATGAAGGATAAGCGTCTTCCAAATTCAAAGTCTAACCAGCTGTGTTGTGTGCCACAGCTGTGATATCATTAAGTAAAGTCGGTTTCTTCAAAATCATAGTCAAAAAAATAAGAGCATAAGTATTAAGTAGTATAAATGCACTTCGGATTCGGAATAGTGCAATTGAATTGTATAGCATAAAATAATTAAGTTAATATTTGATAAATTAATAATTTTTAAAATAATAATTTGTTTAGTTTCGATTTGGGTCGTTTGAAAAATATAAAAATTAAGGGAATTTGTCCCATAAATTTCTTTTGGACAAATCACTTTCCACTAAGTTTCTCATTGTATTAAAATGATCAGAAAGTTCTTATGCAGTAATACATAAAACTGCATGCAATATTATTATATTCACTCATATATGAATATAATACTGCATCTATAATACAACATGGTGAAGAAACTTCTCGAACATTATGATATTTTTTTAGAACTTCCCGGTCACTCTCCCAAAAATTAATACGATAATAAGATAATAATTTTTTATAAGACCTTTTACAATTTTAGTTCTCACTAAAATTATAAATTTATAATTCTTAGAAATGAAAAAAAATAACTATTACAATTTAGATAAAATATGACTCTATAGTTGTTTGTTTTATTTTATATTTCAAATCTTGTATACATTAAATTCAAAGTTATCATCAATTTACATTGTCTTTCAACTTATTATGTACATATTTATACGAAAATCTAAAATTTGTCGAATCGGTTAAAACTCTTCAAATTAATAATTATTAATTTATCGATAAATCACTCTATAAATTAATAAATTTCACTGGTCCTAACAATTATAGATTTTTTTTATGTATATTAGTAGGCATATATACTCCCTCATAGTTGAATTTTTTTTATGAATACAAGTAAACTTTGACTAAAAATTAATATCAATCTAATCATATTGATAGAAAAATTTAAAATTATCATTTTAAAAGTTAATATTTAGAATTTCATTAGAATGATCAGATTAATATTAATATTTAGTCAAATTTCATTTGTATTAATCGAAAAAAATTTAATGTGCTCAATATAAATGGAACGGAGGGCGGAAGTACTAATATGGAGACAAACATAATAAAAAGGAACACGCTAGAAAGAAGAACATATGACATAAATTTTATTACTCCAAATTTATTTACAATATTATCGCTTCAGACCAAGCTTTGATATTTTTCATACAAACGAGAAAGGAAAATAAAATAGGAAAAAAACAAACAAAATAAAATTTTTATTTTATTTGTAATTTATCAACACCAGTGAGTCAAACACGATTGACCAAAATAAAGATGGAATATATATATATATATATATATATATATATATATATATATATATATATATATATATATAAATTAAGGACATTTCTTCTTGTTGCCTCTGGTGGTCATGTTGGCATAGCATGCACAAGATTCATAATTTCCATAAGTGCCAGGAGGGACACAATTGCATCTGGCACAACATGTTCCACAAGCTCTCTTGCACAAATTTGGCCTTGATGATAATGCGCAACGAACTTTACAAGCACCTCCACAATCTAAAACAAATTTAAATATACAGTTACGTGCGAATTCAAACAATTCAGTGACAACAGTAATTTTTTAAAAGAGTCAAAATTGCTTGACGGAGTAGAATTGATATCATAGTACAATTTTCACCAATAGCACACGTAAAAAACATTACGTTCGCTTTAGATATATACCTATTTTCTTGTCAGGAATATCATCTGGGACGGAGCTCTCAGCCTGTATATTTATGAATAATAACTTTAAATCAATAACAGTTGGAGAGAATGTTAAAACACAAATGGGATATATATATATATATATATATATATATATATATATATATATATATATATATATATACATGTTTAATTAATTACCTTTGGATTGGCTTCAATTGCATGAACAAGTTGTACAAGTAGTAGGGATACCAAAAATGAAGCAACAAAAGCTTTAGAGATAGCCATTTCTATACGAGAGAGAGAGAGAGAGAGAGAGAGAGAGAGAGAGAGAGAGAGAGAGGAGGGGGGGAATATCTATAAGAAAGAAGTGTAGTGTTGAAACAAGTGTGATTTAGATGTATTTATAGTGGAGTACGTGCATGCGTGGTGTGTGATGGGGGTGGGTGGATGGATGAGGGGAGAATGGGGGATCATACTCATACAAGGTTGGCAAATGCATTACAAAATAGTGTTGCTAGTCAAAAAAGTACTACCTTCGTCCCAATCTAAATGTCGACTAAAAATTGATAAGTTTGACTTGAACATAAATGCAAATCTAATCGTCCTATTAAACTTTTAAAAATTGTTATTGATAAATAAATTTATTTATCAATAACAATTTTTAAAATTTCAATAGGATGATTAGATTTGCATTTATGTTTCAAGTTAAACTTATCAATTTTTGGTCAACTGGATATTTAGATTGGGACGGAGAGAGTATGGTAGTATATGATTTTTCACTTGTTCGATATTGGGTTATAATGTCAGAGACTGTTTGACAGTATTGAATGGTGACTGAACGAAATTTGAGGGGTACAATAGTCTTTTTTTTAATACTCTCAATAATACTTTTTTCCTTTTATGTCTTCTTCTTATTTTTTTTGGTATACTTTTTTCCTGTTTTTTTTTTTTGTTTTTGTGTGTCCTAGAGTATTCTCGCACTTTATTTTATATTCCCTCGGTTCCTGAAAAATTGTCTCATTTGTCATTTTGACTTGTCCCAAAAAGTATATCTCATTTCTAAATTTAGGCATGAATATTAGTGCAAATCTACTAAGGTACAAGAAGGTGAAGCTCTTCCTTAATTATTGCAAAATGTACAACGGGACAATCTTTTGGAACGGAGAGAGTACTATATACTCTCTCCGTCCCAATAAAAGCTTCACTAATTTCCTAAAAGGGCATCCCGTTAGAAGCTTCAGCTTTCCTAAAATGACAAAGAATCTTTACTATTCCACTCACTCATTTTCTCTCCTATTTTACTATTATACTCACAACATTTTTTAAATTTACTATTTTCTCCACTCATTCTCTCTCCTGTTTTACTATTACACTCATAACATTTTCTCCACCCTTAATTTGCGTGGCGGATAAAAATGATGAAGGTATTATTGGGACGGAGGGAGTACTAAATAATATACTCCCTCCGTCCAGTTACATACTTCACACTTTCTATTTTGGGCGTCCAATTACATACTTCACTCCTACATTATTTTAATACTCACAACACCATTATAATTTACTATTCCCTCCACTCATTTTCTCTCCTATTTTACTTTTACACTCACAACATTATATCATTATTTTTTTTCTTAATCCACACACACGTGAACAGTAATCGTGAAACCGTGAAGTATGTACTTGGACGGAGGGAGTATTTAGCACTAGTCATTATTACTTGGTAGGAAAGAAAAGAAGCCAGCTAATAAGTTGGGCTTTTCAAATGGGCTGGCAATGTGGCCCACTATCTATTTTTCACTTGCCTAACCTATTTGTATTTTTCCACTTTATTTGCTACCCTCCAATCTTAGAGGTTCTATTTTAAGCTTGTTGGTGATTGTAATGGTCAACTTATCATGCCCACCACAATGAGGAGAAACTCCAAATAATTATGTCGATAATTTGCATATATTAATAACATATGGATGATGAAATTAATTTATATTTATTTTATTATTACTTTTTGAAATTGCAAAAATTGTCATTTACTTAAAACTATAAAATTCTAAAATGACAAGTTTTTAATACTTTTAAATAATGGGGCATAATTGTCATAGTCACAATAACTAACTATATAATATTCCATATTTCCCGCTTTCTTTCTCGTAACCTATTACCCACACTAACAATAACTTAATATTATATACTTTCTTAATCACCGTGCCTGACTTTTTTTTTTTTTTTTTTTTTTTTTTTTTGCAATTTCAAATGGAAGGATAAAGTATTATTTTTTTAAAAAAATATATTATTTTATCGATATATTTTTTTAATATTTTTTCCAGTTTTTCTTTCGACCTATTTCTTATTTTTCCTCCACCCGCAATAACGATTCATGTTAGAGTGCGTCTGCTGAGAAACGCGTTTCTCCATAACTATGGAAAAACGTGTTTTTCATAGCCAGAAGCTTTACATTTGATAACCAGAAAAAAAAACCCAAGGCCAAGACCAAAAGCTTCTGGATATCCAGAAGCTTTGCATTTGATAGCTAGAAGCTTTGCAGTTGATATCCAGAAGCTTTGTATTTGATAGCCAGAAGGATGTGAAATGTATATCCGTAAAAAAAAAACCCAAGGCCAAGACTCGCAAAAGCTTCCTGGATATCCGTAAGCTTTCAGATTTGATAGTAGAAGCTTTGCGGTTGATATCCGAAGCTTTGTATTTGATAGCCGAAGGATGTGAAATGTATATCCGTAAACTGTTAGGTGCATATCCGTAAAACCGTTAGGTGCATATCCGTAAATGTGTTAGGGCATATCCAGAAATCGCTATTGAAGGTTTCGGATATCTGTAAACCTTCAATGTATATCCGTAAAACATTTTGAAGGTTTCGGATATTCATTTGAAGGTTTCTGGATATCACTTTCATAGGTTTCTGGCTATCTAGCTCATTGTCGCGCGACATGTCGGGACCCGTTTCTCCATAACTTATGGAGAAACGCGTTTCTCCCTAGATTTTGTGTTCATGTTAATAGATACCAAAATATTTTAGTACTAAAACTTGGTTGTTATTATACTCCATCCATTTGATAATCCCACTTTTTTAGAAATTAATATGATTAAAATTTGATGATTTTTTTAAAATATTCAATAAATTATAAATTACCATATATAATATACATTAAAATATTATAAATAACTATTTTTGAATTTTTATTTGAATATTTTATCAACATAAACCATTATTCATTATGACTTTTCCTTTTGTCTTAAAAATAGGTGGATGATCTTAAAATTTGAGCTTTTACCTTAAAACTAATTGGTGATAATGGAAGAGACTCATGCATGATTTTTATATGTTATAGGCAAGACTTACAACGTGTACTTATTTAATCGGGTGGCGCAGATAAACATCGTGAGTCGTTTGGCCTTCGCGTGTAATGAATCTGCTTTGATACCATCTTAAATAATGGATGAGGTTCCACCTTAAAACCACTAGTGTTAAGAAAAGTGTCTCAAAATCTTTATATGTTATAGACAAAATTTATCAATTTCCGGTGTTTTATAATATCTCTAACAAATGATACTCCATGTATAGTACAACTAATTATTTTTTATTTGAGATCGACTTTCTTTCTAAAGTAAACCAATTAAAATAAATAAAAAAAAAGCCAAAAGAATCCATGATATCTATGATCTAAGTGGTACCAATGATGAAGTAGAGCTCTTTCAAAATGTGTGAACATACTAATTGAAGAATAAGGACCACCCAAGTCTAAGCCAAAAAAAAAAAGGGGGAAAGAAGACAACACACAAAAGAGTAAATCTTATTAAAAATTAGTTTTTTATTTACATAAAAAAATTAGTTTTAAAAATACACGATGACATTTTTGTAATTAACTGAAACTTCAATTAAAACGTGCGATATCATTTTTGTAATTAACTGACAGTTTTTCAAAAACAGTAACAGTATTTTTCATTGCCAAGTCTAGTGTAAAATCGTGGAGTGCGTCTGCTGAGAAACGCGTTTCTCCATAACTATGGAGAAACGTGTTTTTCATAGCCAGAAGCTTTACATTTGATAACCAGAAAAAAAAAATCCAAGGCCAAGACCAAAAGCTTCTGGATATCCGAAGCTTTTCAGATTTGATAAGAAGGCTTTGCAGTTGATATCCAGAAGCTTTGTATTTGATAAAGGATGTGAAATGTATATCCGTAAAAAAAAAAAATCCAAGGCGAAGACCAAAAGCTTACGGATATCCGGAAGCTTTGCATTTGATAGCCAGAAGCTTTGTAGTTGATATCCGAAGCTTTCAGATTTGATAGCCGTAAGGATGTGAAATGTATATCCAAACCGTTAGGTGCATATCCGTAAAACCGTAGGTGCATATCCGTAAATGTGTGGCATATCCAAAAATTGCTATTGAAGGTTTTCGGATATCAGAAACCTTTCAATGTATATCATCCAAACATTTTGAAGGTTTCTGGATATTCATTTGAAGGTTTCTGGATATCACTTTCATAGGTTTCTGGCTATCTAGCTCATTGTCGCGCGACATGTCGGGACCCGTTTCTCCATAACTTATGGAGAAACGCGTTTCTCCCTAGATTTTGTGAAAATCGTGTCAGTTGTTGTTTTTCTATTGCAAGTGTTATTGTTTAATAAATCAATAGTATTAGTGTTAAAAATGATCATGTACGATGATAAAAAGTGTTAGTTTTAGTGATAAAAAGTGTTAGAGGTGTTAGTAAGTTTCGGTTACTAATGAAAATGTCACCACGTCATTTAAAAAAAAATCCAATTATTTGCAAAAATGCCACCATGTGTTTTTTTAAAGTTTCAATTAATTATGAAAATGCTCCGCACTTTTAAAATACTAGTTTTCCAAATTACTTGGGAAAAAAATCTGATTATTTTATAAAATTTTGAGCACATAAAAAACTCTTTTCTCAACCTAAAATGTATGTATGCATAAATATATAAGAAGAAAATAAAATTACTTCATAATAAATACTCCCTCCGTCCCGGCCGACTTAGGATTTTTTGAAATGGCACGAAGATTAAGGAAAAGGTAAATGTTGTGAGTGTAATTTAAAAATAGGAGAGAGAATGAGTGGAGGGAATAGTAAATTATAATGGTGTTGTGAGTATTAAAATAATGTAGGAGAGAGAATGAGTGGAGATAATAGTGATTTAAGGTTTCCATTTTGGGCCGTCCTAAGTCGGGTGGGACGCCTAAAATGGCAAAAAGTCCTAAATCGACCGGGACGGAGGGAGTATAATTTTTTTATTTATCTCAAAGAAAAGTGTTAAGTTTTAAGTAAGAATATAATTATAGCATAATTTTATCATGATATGAACAAAATATATATTATAAATAATTTAATAAGTGAACTGTAACATTTATGTCGGAAAAAATATACTCCTTCCTCCATAAAATTTGAAATTGCAAAAATTATCATTTTGGATGTCCACTTAAAATTGCAAAATGCCAAAATGAGAAGTTTTTAATACTTTTTAAATAATGAAACTCACTTATCATATACACATCAATTATTCACTTAATATTTTCTACTCCACTTTCAATTTCTTATCTTATTATCTACCTAACAACATTTTAATATTTTATAGTTTATGTGTGCGACAAATTTTTGCAATTTAAATGTGACAAAAGAAATACTATACTCCCTCCGTTTCAATAAAAGCTTCACCAATTTTTCAAAAGGGCATCCCGTTAGAAGCTTCATCTTTTCTAAAATGGCAAATAATATTTACTATTTCACTCACTCATTCTCTCTCCTATTTCACTTTTATACTCACAACACTTATCAAATTTACTATTCTTTTCACTCATTCTCTCTCCTATTTTACTATTACACTTACAACATTTTCCACACCTTTAATTTGTGTGTCAAACCAAAAATGGTAAAATTATTATGGGGACGGAGGGAGTATACTCTATATAATGATTTTAAAAGTAAATAAATACTCCCTCCGTCCCAATAAGAGCTATCCAAATTTTGTCTTGCACGCAAATTAATAAAATGGGTGGGAAGAAAAAATGTTATGAGTGTAATTTGAAAATATGAGAGAGAATGAGTGGAGGAAATAGTAAATTATAATGGTGTTGTGAATATTAAAATAATGTAGGAGAGAGAATGAGTGGAGGGAATAGTAAAGATTTCTTTGTCAAAAAAAAAAATGAAAGCTATTAACAGGACCCTCAAAATGATAAAATGGGAAACTACTATTAGGACGGAGGGAGTATAGATAAGATGGTGATCCAGATGCACGCAGCCTCCTAAGTAGATATGGTTCACAGCTGTGAGTATATTCTGAAAGCGTCACCACTTATTATTGGCCAATTAGCCAAATGAAATTATTGGTTTGGTTTGGGAAAGCAAAGCATATTAGAGTTTTTATACTTATTCCATGTATGGGATTCCCTCTGTCCCACCCACAAGGTACAAAAATGACATTGTATGAAAATTAATTAGTGTATTAATTGTTATAAGTATGAAAAATAAAATAAAAGAGAGAAATTGGGATAAATGATAGTAAGTGAATTGTTTTTGTAATTATAATAAGTTGTCCCATAAATAAAGAATTATTAAAATGTTTTCATTTTGAAAATGTGTATTTTTAAATGAGACATCCAAAATAAAAATTTGTGTGTTTTCGAGAGTGAGACGGAGGAAGTAAGTGTATATATACATATATATATATATATATATATACTCCCTCCGTTCCATGTCAATGGACACCAACTTTTTTGGGTGTGGGAATTAAGGAAAAGTAGGAGAGAGAAATAGGTGGAGGAGGTGTTTGTGAGTATGAAGAATTAAATAAGAGAGAGAATAAGTGGGAGGAATAGTTAGAAGAGAGAATGTTGTGAGTGTAAAAGTGAAGTAGGAGAGAGAATGAGTGGAGGGAATAGTGAATATTCTTTTCCATTTTGGACAGTGTCAATTCACGTGAGACGTCCCAAAAAGGAAATAAGTGTCCATTCACGTGGGACGGAGGGAGTATATGGGATGGATAGATTTTGTTTTTATTTGGTTTGGTTTGACTGTTGCCAGTGAAGCTTCATTTGACCATTTAGTAGAACTGACTAATTTGGGAACAAGACTTCAATGTCCCTTTAAAAAAAAAAAAAAAAAAAAATGAATTGTTTTTCCTGTTAGGTTGTATACTTGTACTTTCTTCAGAAGGATGATTTTATGTTCATTTTGATTTTTGATGATCAACTTATTTGACTTTGATCAATAATTTATAAAATTATAATTACATAATATTAATAAAAATTGCAATCTGATGTTGCAAGAACTTTCATTATTTTATTATGGGTAAAATTTAAAAAAGATTATCAATAATGATTTATAATTATTTATTAAATAATTAATTTATTGCCAAAATTCATGTAAATTGACTATTAAAATTGAAGTTAGTCAATAATTTGGAATGGAGGGAGTATGATAAAGTGAACATCTCAAAGCCTTTGGAGCATGGTGTGTTTTTACAGGACCTTTTCTTTTTCATCTACTTCTTTGTTCTCCAACTATGCCATCTAGGATTTATTTATTTTTAATTTAAAGATTAGAAACTCTCATTTCGTGGTTACTTTTTTTTTTTTTACAAAAGATTATGATAATAAATTAATGAATAATGAAATTTATAAATATAACATTCAATCATGAATTGACAACTGTATTTATATAAAAAATAAAAATTATAACTTTAATTTTAGTCTAAACCAATTTCCTAAATTGTGTTACACCACAAAATAAATAAATGGCATTTCTTGAGAACTCTTAGTTCCGTTTATTCTGTATATCCACCACCCCTACCTATTCCAAATCCAAAATGGCCCTTCTCTCTAATGGTAAAAGATTTGGAATGTGTTCCTCTCAACGAGTTTGTCACGGATTTGAGATTATCTTGAATCCGTCACGTTTAAGTCGGATCCATATGATAAATACATTTATGAATAATAATTTCCTAAATATTGAAATCAAAATCTATAAAAAATGTGTTTTTTAAGTTAAAAAAAAATGAGTTTTAAGTGTCAGTTTTAGTATAAAAAAATGTCAGTGTAAAGAGTGTCAATGCATGTATTGTTAAGTGTCAGTGTTAGTGTAAAAAAATGATGATGTAAATAGTGTCACTGCATGTATTATTAAGTGTCAATGTTAATGTAAAAAAATGTTACTGTTAGTATGAAAAAATGTCAGTGTAAAAGAGTGACAGTGTATTTATTATTAAGTGAAGTAAAAAAGTGTCATTATTAGTGCAAAAAAATGCAGTAAAAAAGAGTGTAAGTATATTTATTATTAAGTGTCAGTGTAAAGATGTTTTTTTCTTAAACGTATAAAAAATTTAGTTTTTTATAAGATCAACTCAATATTGAATATATTTATATATTGTTTTTATTTATATTAAATGAGGTCATCCATTTTTTATTTATATAAATATTATTATAGATCACAAAATTTTAAGGAAAAAAAAAAAGAAAAAGAAAACATAATAACATTGTATAATGAAATTTGAATACTCTACTTTTTACAAAGCCGTCCCATTTATGATTCCGGAGGGGAGCCACAGCCACAGCCACTCCTTTGGAGAAATTGTCACGCCAAACTCAATTACAATGGACCGGTACAGTACCCACACGGAAACCATTTGCTGTTTATAAAATTGTTCAACAATAATTATCATATACTCCCTCCACACGGAAACAACTTGCTGTTTATAAAACGGACCCTTAGGATTTGTTTGGATACATTGATTTTGAATTCAATAAATATTTAAATTTTATAGAATTTAAATAACTTAAAATTTACTTTCAAAATCATGGCATTTTCATTATTTGGATAATATGTGGAATTCAATTATAATTATATGATCGCGCAGGAAAGCGTGTGGGCTCAGTTCTTTGTGTCCAGCAATGAGTGAGCTAGCTTTGGATCTGCACAGCACAAGAAACAAGGGTGAAACTACGCCGGGGATCTTCCGGCAAGCCCCTCCGGCGTGAGAGTAAGACGATGGACTGAAATGAGGTATAGATAGTATGGTATGTGTGAGGGTACGTAAATGTGTAGTAGAACATTACCTGTGTCCATGTTGTTACTCTCTTATTTATAGCAGGAATAGTAATGTTAGGGTTTTCACCAGAGCCGTTGGATTGGATGGTCTCCAATCGTTAGATCAGCTCTGTCTTCTAGGCGTACATGTGTCACGGCCAGGATTGGTTTGTACATGTAAGGACAGCTGCCGACCGGCATTGATAAGCGGCTTGCCTTATAAGGGAAAAGTCAACCTGCGCACCTTTTGTAGTTATTGCGGTGCATGATTGCACGTGTAACAAGGCAGGCCGCAGGTCGACATTATCCCAAATTAGCTAATTAACCAAGCTTGTTGAGGAAGCTTAATAGAAGAGACGACCTGGAGCTGTATGTCCAGGTGGGTCGTCTCCTTGAGGTATGACTCGACGAGAGAAAGTTAGTCGTTCAATGACGACGCTCACTCTTGGACGAGTGCCGGTTGGAGTCGAGGGAAGGCTCGTCGTTAGATGGGCCTAGCCCATTGTCGACGATCTCTTCTTGGTGTATCGACGGGCTAGAAGTTAACCCCTTTTCTTAATGGTACAATGGCTCGTCGCTTGGATGGGCTCGGTCGCTCAGCGGCGACGGCCCACTTGACCCGGTGTTGGATGGGCCATGACCCAAGGCTTTGATCTGATCCTTTGTGGTTGGTCCTTTGATGGGCCTATTGGGCCCCCAGGCTCGTAGGAAAGTATTGGGCTCGGCCCATCACAGAATATTCCGTTCAGTGGCCCCCAACTCATGGTCGTCTTGACGGGCCGGGAGTTGTCATTTTCCCTCCAACATAATCCGTACGACCTTTAATTTGAATTTTGAATTATGATGATGTCAGCGTTGGTGACGTGGGCGGCTGAGATCTCTTCTTTGGTTGACACGTGTCCCTTGATGGGACATTCTCCTCGGAAGTTGCAGAGGGTATTTAATGCCCCTCATCTTTCCGCCTTTTGGGTTCCCCAGGAACAAACTGTTCATCTTCTCCCCATATAAAAGCTTTCTCCCCCCAACATTTCAAACTTTTCATACCCTTGATCAGTGAGAGCAAAGTAAGAGAGGCGATTTCCGGCCACCATCAAAAAGAATTCCGGCAGCAAGAATCACTGTCTCCGGCAACCATAACCGCTCTGGCAACTCCGTTTGTGAGGTATCTAGGCGCCTGGATAAGAGATTTCTTTGAACTTCCGCCGAAAAACTCATCGGAAAGAGCATCTTCCAATCCATTACCAGGTAATATCTTCATCTGTTCTTCATTTTCTGGGTTTTTTCATTGGGTTTGTAGAGGTTAGTCAAATGGGACCAAGAACCATCAGTTTCGAGAGAGGTGTCAAGTTTGACTTTGGGTTGAATCAAAGGGTTTATAAATGTGCCAAGGGGATTTGAAGGGAGATTCCTTTATCTGAGTGTTCTTCAATCTTGGAGAAGTTCAACTTTGAGAATGAGCCCTTGGGGTTCCCGGAGGGAGATATCTTAGGGGATTTTGAGGACGGTGACCCAATGGTAACTCCCTTCAGGTCAATGAACGATCTGCCCACCCATATTAGGACCCACTATTCTTTGTTCCATCGTGATTCAACTAGGGCTTTGGTCGTAGGGGAATCTAGGTCGCAACTAGGTAGGTCGTCGCCTACGGATGTTAGGACTGATTCCCCTCTCTTATCTCCTTGTTTTGTAGAAATGGATCACGACGGGCGTCCTAGCCAGCCGGCCCCAGAAGTAAACGAGGCCAGCACAAGTGCTGGGGGTGATCAGACGGCTAAGGCCTTTCACACATTTGTACAAATTGGATCAAGTGACAGCGACTTTGGAGGTGGAGTCGGAGGGAGATGGGCTATTCCCAAGATCGAGCTTAAGAAACCGGATGTGGGTAAGCAAATGATCGACGCTCTACGGGGGTCATTCAGAGTCCAAGCTTCGACCTATAAGCTGGAGCATCTCAGCTTAGCAGAGTATGGGCCTCGTCGTCAATCCTTACTGACCAGCAAGGAGAAGGTGGGCTTCTTCTATAAACAGTTTGAGTTCGGCCTAAGATTGCCTTTAGACCCCTTCATCAACGAATTCTTGGAGGACTCCGCCTGTGTGCCCATGGAAGTCAGTGCCAATACCATCAGAATTTTGTCTGGCTTTGCCGTCGTATGCAGATTCCTTGGCTACGAGCCATGCAACAAAGTATTCCGTCAATACTATCGGACGACCCGGAATACTTCCAAAGGGAAAACGATGGTTAGTGTGTCTTCGATCAGGAACGCACGAAACTTTTTCTTGGACATTCCTAATAAAGTGTATGGATGGGAGAACCACTTGATACTGGTGGAAAGCCGAGTGGGGTGGCAATTCCCTTTTCCAGAGGGCAATAAGCCGGTTGATGAGAAGTATATCTTCCAGTCTCCGTGGGCCAACGAGCTAAAGAAAAGGTTGGATGATTTGTTGGATCTCGGATGGGTCTCGTACAAAGACATAGAGGCCTCACAATGGAGATATATCAGGGCCGGCATGATGTCTAAGCCGTTAATGGGGCCTGAACCTTTAGTGAAGATTGACCTGGATGCCCGCTATCCTGACTGGGTCATCCACCAGGAGTTCATTTTTAAAGATAATTGTGTGAACTGTGCGACGGCACGAACTGGTCGTATTGAAGAGAGCTGCGACCACCTTGAGATGAATGGGGGTTGGGCTCCTGCTATCTTTTTAATTTTGATCATTTCTTGTCTCGTCGTGAGTAAAGACTAATCTCTTTTTACTTGGTTGTTTTGCAGTCCTGTAAGTACCCAAATCTGGCTCATGCCTTCCGGTTAAATTTCCCGGCAATTTCGGTAAGTTTTCCGGTAATTCCCCAGACCTTCCCAGCGTTCCGGAAACATTCCGGAACTGTTTTTAATTAAATAAAGGCTGAAGGGAATCCTTCCTAATTAAGAAACACGTTTTTTTAATTAGGAGGGAAGATTCTAGAATAAGGCCACCTTGCATGGTTCTAGAATGCTGAGTCATAATGGATAAGACCGCACGGCCTCATTTGCAAAGGGCCTGCAGCCGCACGGCTTCATTAGCCTTATCCAGACTGCCTATAAATAGAGCCCTCCTCTACCCATTTCAAAACAACAATTTCCAACAATACCACACATAATACGAAGAAATACTCCCAAAAGGCTGTTGAAGATCCAAGAAGGTGAAGAAGAAGGCCAAGAAGCTCCCTCCCTCCTCCTTGAAGATCCAAGACCAACCTCTCCTCCTAGCTCCGTCCGAAGAAGCGAAGGAAACGATTGGTAACCTCGCACGCCCTAACCTTGCATTTTAATTGATATACTTGCTCATTGCATTCATATATCTTGCTTGGGACTTGGCATTTATTCATAAAGATCATTTCTTTATCACCCCCTTCCCCTTTTGCATGCATTAAGACCTCATTTGTCATAAAAATGTAGTCTTTTTCATAAAGGTGCATCCTTTGCACCTAAAATCCCCATTTTCAAATAAAAATGTTATCTTTATGCATCATTTGCATATAAAGATCAACTCTTTTTCAATAAAAATGCATCCTTTGCAATCAAAACCCCTTTTCAATGCATCATTTGCATAAAAATCCTATCTTTACGCATCACTTGCATAAAGATCATTTCTTTCAATAAAAAAAAAGCATCATTTGCTAAAACCAAAATGTCATCTTTTCATTAAAGATTCATTTTTCATCATGCATTTCCCCTTTCCCCCAACCTTGGAACGGACCGGTGTAAAAGTTCTCATCTTTGCATCTTTCCTTCCATTAAAGGTTCATGATTTCTTTAGGAAAAGGATAACCTTGAACCCTATATCTCCGATTATCGCTTAAGAATGAGTATGAAGCCTCTATACGAGCTCGACCGTCTTAAAGCGTAGGATTGATGGGCTAAGGACATTCCTTCCTAAGGAACCTCATCTTTGACCAAAAGAGAGTCATTTTCTCGATCACGCAAGTCCCGAGGGTCCCGAGGTTAAAATGCGATGATCACAAGTCATAAGATGAGGACGGGATCATAATCCCAAATACATAAATTCCAAGGAATCCCGACCGACAACCAACAAATGGTTTGTACGTCCGGAAGACAACTTGGGACATTCCCCCCTTACTCTCAAACACATGCACACAAAGAAAGCACGCAAGCAATCACGATTAATGAAATCTTGGGAGACTTGCTCCGGCAAGGCACTTTGGGTGAACGCCAAACGTTCTTCCCAAGGGGTAACTTAACCTCCGAACCCATAAAACCTTTTTTTCAAAGTTTTGAGGTAATCAAAATGGCGTGGCGACTCCGTTTTTCAAATAACTCGGATGTCTTCAAACTCGCGTGAATTCCAACAAACAAAAATTTGGGGGCACACATTCACAGTTTGGCGACTCCGCTGGGGATACCCAAAGGAGAAAAGCTTTATTTTCAAAACTAAAGTCGATACTTGGTATATAGGTGGACCCCACTTACCCTTCCTGTATCGCTCCCTAACCCGGGGCTTGGGATAACCAGGTGGTTTAACAATCCCACGTACCAGTATTCTTTTTTTCAAAAAAAAAAAAACAATTTTGAAAAAAAATAGAAGAAAGCTTTTCCCTTTGAGCGGGTTAGACTCCCATCGCCGATTTCATTAATCGTGCTTGCTTTCTTTACCATGCATTGCATCATTTGCATCTTGGAATCTGTGCATACTTTGAACGGGAAACAACCCGAAAATAGCAAAAGGAGTGGAACCCGGAAAATTGATCCATGCGGTCGTGCGGCTAATCCTCATTGGATTCGACCGGGCGACCTCAGTGGCAATTCCACCAGGAAAAATCATGGTTAATCTGGCAGCCCTAGCACTTGGGGCTACTCGGCTCCACGGCGGACTGGGGCTCCCAGGAAAAATTTACGTGCTTATGTGTTGCATTTTCCCCCGTCCCGAAAATCATTCCTTTAAAACACATTTATGAAAATTTCTGTTTTAACTCAAAAAGGAACAATTTTAGGAGACCGCACACTACGCGCACCTGATATATCCTGTACACTTTTGCACGCACGTCCTTCAAACCCGAGGGTGGTTCCAGCTGCAGTCACGGACAGCCTTACGATGCTCCCGGGCGCGCACGGAATCATCCCAACCTCCCCATGGCAGCCAGTGTCGACCAATGCACAGTCCGTGTCACACGTTTCAAAAAACCGTGACTTTTGGTTGGTTTTTGGTCTAGTCCGTGTCATATAGCCCAGTTGCATACCCACGTAAAGGTCAAGCCTTAGCTCATAACGGAAGCCAAGATTTTCGCTCAAGCGAAATTCTGCCGAAATTCCGACAAGGAAAAATCGGTGGAATCTTGACTCCGACATTGACTATTGACCTTGACCCGCACGGAATGCGTAAGAGTCAGGACCGAGTCTTTGCCAAAAAATCAAAAGATCTTTCGCTCAAGCGAAGCTCTGCCAAAAATTCCGACAAGGAAAAATTGGCAAGATCTTGACCGGCATTGGCTTCGATTCCGACTCACGCACTGCGTATGCAACGAAGTTCAATGTGACACTGTGTCATCCGGCTTTTGCCGCCCGACCCATGCCTATTATTCTCTCGGACATTACCGAAAGTCAAAAAACCGTCAATTCGCTCAAGCGAAACTCTGTCAAAGATCCGTCAAGGCAGAGAGACGAGACTTTCCCGGTATTGCCTTGACTATAATCCGCATCGCTCGTGCGTTGAAAGGTCCTATGACCCGCTAGACCCGATAGGAGCGTTCTTTACTCTCGGTCGGTGGGATCCGCGTGCCCTATAGGACCCTCGCCCGGGCCGTCCACCCCGGGAGGTCGAAATACGGAGGTGGAATACGAGGGGCTTATAGACGTAGTGACGGAACCCACTGATCCATGATCTAGAGTAGTTGAAAAAAAGAAGGGCAGAATCCCTTTTCCAACCAAATAGATATTAATAAAAGACACTGTTTTAAGTAAACTTGAAGATTCTAATTTGCATATTGCCTGAGCCTTCAGCCTAAACACCTACCCCGAGTCTAAACCTTTCCTATCCCTTTCCCGCAGCGAGAAAGAAGTGGATGAGAATACCGGGTCAGCGACTTGTTAGCGCAGAATCCTCGCACAGCCGCTGTAATCCTCGCTTTGTCGCCTTTTCGGTGTCAAAATGGCCAACATGGTAATCCACAACGGTAATGACCAAGCGGTTGGAGGGGCTATCCCGGCTCAACCTAAGCCTCACATCCGGTATGATGTATGTGATTGTGAAGACCGCTTAGAGTATGAGTATCAAGAATGGATCAAAGAGGACGCTCCTTCAAGGAAGAAGAAGAAGAGAAAGTCCACACAGAAGGCTTAAGGAAAGATACGAAGCCGGGGACAAGAGCGTAGGAACTTTGGGAGAGCCTTCGGGCAAGTTCGACTACTATGTCAATTATGCCAAGGAACCCGTCAAAGAACCCGTCACCCCAAGCACGTCCGGCTGATACCCCCATATATAGTGATCCTCTTGAAGCGAGAAAATGCAGAATTTGTGGCCATCGTGAAGTTCAATGAGAAGGCTAGCAAATCTAGAAGCAGAATACAGAAAGCCTATTGAATACGTAGCCAGTCAAGGAAGAATTAAGATCCCCTCTGAAGAAGACTTTATTAGCATCATTCAAGCCAACCCTCCTATTGGCTGTACTGACAAGGTGGTGGTATCAAAGATTGGCAAGGAAAAGATGACCTATCAGCAGTACGTCGACAAAATGAGCCGACACTTCACCAATGAGTCCGGTCGCTACGGAAGAGCTAGCTGAAAGATTGCAACAAGTTACTTTAGTTCCCTCACCATCTTTCCACGCACCGGCCCGTCAATGATTTCCGGCAAGCTTTTGATCGAGTTCGAAGTCTCCAACTTTCGAACAACGCCGGCAAGACCGCTACTCCCTGTGGCAACAGCAAGAAGGAGTGAGATCCCTGTCCAAACCTTGTCAAGTCCCCCTCGAGTCAATAAGTAGCGTAGGGTCCAGAGTCAGTGTTGTCTTTTCAGTTGAGTCAGGAATCTTCGAATTCCAGTCCTCAGAGTCATCCGAAGGCCTCACGCCCGAGGATTATGAAAATGTAATCGATGTCATCTTTCCCCTTATGTTGAATGAAATGACAAATCTTTCTGATTATCCTCTTATTGCCAACTTAACAAATGATAAATTAACTCAAAACTTAACAACAGTTAATAATGAATCATTTGAACAAGATGCAAACACACTAAACGAACAATACATTAAAGAAATCTTTAAGCAGGTTTCAGAAAAAGAGGAAAACCGGGCCCAAGCTGCCGAGGAGGTTTTGATAAGTGTGAACTTGGGTACTATTGAGGAACCTAAGGAGACACAGATTGGAAGCTTCTTCCAGGGGGTTGAAAGGGACAGATTGATCGAGCTGCTCAGAGAATACGTCGACGTGTTTGCATGGTCATACAAGGATATGCCGGGGCTAGACAGTTCGATAGTAGAGCACAGAATCCCTCTAGCACCAGATGCTAAGCCAGTAAAGCAGAAACTGAGAAAGATCAAGCCGGAATGTGTTGGTGTTATGCCCTAGGCCTATGATTGATAGACTTATGTGTTGACATTATTTATTATTATATGAGATGTTTATTATTTGATTATTATATGTTTTGTATATTTGTTTATAATAATCACTGTCCCTAATTATTAAGAGAATAGATTAGTATAATTGTCAATGGATAATCATGTGATGATTATATGCATAAGAGATGCACATTGAAATTATGGGTACTTGTTAGAGAACAAGTGACTGGACATGACCCGCATGAGATTTATGTAATGGTCAAATGTTATACTTAAATCTCATACGGTTACTTCATTTATTTCCTAGACCTGAGACTATCATAACCTTACATATGATGAAAGCCATGTTTGATTTTAGTCAAACGATATCTTAACACGATATCTATAAAGGCTATCATTGGCATGATCGGATTCATGATGGGAAGGATGATAAGTCAAGAAGGAGTTTGTCCCTCGGAAGAGAGATGTTATGCTTGGGCCCCTCGATGAGTGATAATGATGAAAGTGTATGGCCGTACCCCAATATGATTGGAATTATCATTATACTCAAGAATCGAGAAAGCATTGAACAATAACAAGTCGACAAGGACCATGACTTGTGTTCAATATAACATCGTGAGACAAAAAGGGATAAATGGAAGTACACCGTTGGAAACGTGAACTCTTACGTTACATCATTTGGGTAGACATAATGGCTTGCTAGAGTCCGCTTATGTCTTATGAGGTTCGATATGATCGATCTCATTGCCAACATGATGTAATCCTATTGGGTCACACACAACTAGAATGAATTGGTTAAACCGGAGGAAGAATGATTGAGAGGCACAGAAAATGGCTACTTATGTCACGCGACATATCAAGCCAATGGCTTGATATACCGCGCGACATAATAGGCCAATACGTGGTATTGACAGCCTGTCTCTCCTAATTTGATTAGAAGAGGTATTTACACTATTTGTAGTATAAATACAGTGGTTCCGTCGACCTAAAAAACCTAGCCGAAATTTTAAAGCAAAATTCACAATCAAATTCTCTCAATATTCTTCAAGGTTTAGATCTAGCAATCAACAAGAAATTGTTCTTGGATTCATTCAAAGGTGTGGATACCAAAAGAGGGTCTTCGCTCGTTCATCGATCAAGACCTAGAGTTCAAGCAAGTTGAAGAACGAAGTTTGTGATTCAATATCACATAATCAAATCGTTCGATAGCTCAAGACCGGAAAGCGTTTCAAGGTTGGTTTAATTCTATTTCATTGATATTCAAATTAATTGTATAGAACGGATCCTAGGGCTGCTTGGGTTTTATGTTTTTAATGCTTAATTCCGCCGCGCATGGACCCGTAAAACCCAACAAAGGGTATCGTGAGCCCCGTTCGTATGATTAAGTTTGAATTAACATGCTAGGTTTAAGATATAAATTGTTTATATGCTTATTGCATGTTTTATATGTGATAGAATTTTAATTGTTTATGTGAAACAATGTGAAAATCGTTTTCAATTTATGCCGAATTAAATCAGAAAAAGGCTGTTTTATGTGATTTAATTGGCCGTAATCCGTATTGGTTCGAACGGAAATCCCGTTACTTGGCCGCTTTAGTCGCGCGACATGATGAGCCATGAGGAATTCAAAGGTTATCTCGGCATGTTAGGTCGCGCGACATATTAAGCCCATGGCCGATGTTGTCACGCGACATAACAAGCCAAAACCGGCGTAACTGTTTGTTCAAATTTTACTCGCTATTCTCGTGATTGTGTTTACAATCCGATATGTTGATATGAAAACTGGATGTTATAAAATTGAATTTATAAGTCCGCGATAGATTGATTCATTGATATACATGATTAATTGATTAAAATATGATTTTAATAATTATTGCAATGTGTATGAAAAAAACTGGATGTTATAAAATTGAGTTTATAAATCCATGCTAGATTGATTCATTGTTTATGCATGCTTAATTAATTTAAATGTGTTTTATTAATTGTTGCGATGCATGAATTATTTGTTCTTAATTGTTAAGAATTATTAAATTAGATGTTTAGTTGAAACATGATATTTAGTTTCCTAATATGTTTAGATTTAGACATTGTAAATTTTGGATCTTATGATTGTTTATGGAAACAAGTCATAAATACGCGAAATTTAAAAGGAAACTGATTGTTTATAAAAGGTAAGGATTATGTTGCCTAATCGTAGTTGATTTCTAATTATGCATGTCTAGGAGAGTTCTTGTCTAAGGAAGAGTTGGTACTTAAGAAGTCCTTGCGGCTCACCTATCTTCCCGGGAACTTACCCGGTGCATGATTTTGACTATCTTTCCGATATGCTTATAATTTACCTTTAAAGAACCTTCATTTAACTTTTAAGTTCTTTATGCCAATTCATGATTAAAAACACTTGAGACCATTCGGATAGTTTTGGGTGGGCTTGCCATAGCAAGGTGCTTTGATTCTATTCGAATGCGAGCAAGATGAGGAAATGGTGGTTCCTATACGTTTTAAAGTGAATGAACTTAATTGGGTTATCAAAATGGTTTTGGACCCAAGGCATAAGATGAGATTAAAATATGCCTAGACATATGATGTCTTGAATTGATCTCATAAAAGATCTAAGAGTCATATATGTGATATGATTGATGTTTTCTACCTAATTAATTTAATTTTGAGCGGTTTGCCATAGCAAACTTGAAATTGAATTAAAGTTGGATCTTAGCCCATTAAATGTATATTATGCTTATTTGCATTTGAAGGTGTATAATTTAGTGGGAGCATTTATTTAAATGCACTATACTTCTCATATGATATGTTTACTTATATGTGTTCATATTTTATGTATATCTTTTTGTAGAATAAATGGCATCAAACAATAATCACTTTTCACTGCGATCCGTCCTTGAGAAGGAAAAGTTGGAAGAGAATGGTACAAACTATATGGATTGGATCCGTAGTTTGAGAATTGTTCTCAAACAAGAGGAGAAACGTACGTTCTCCGAACCTATTCCACCGAACCCGCTTTGCCAATGCCGCTAGGGCAATAAGGGAACAATATCTCAAGCACAAGCGTGACTCTACGTATGTTAGTTGCCTTATGCTCTCCGCCATGTGCAAGAGTCTTCGAAGAATCTTGAGCACTTGGGGACAATGACTTAAACAATCGGCTGATGGAAATGTTCCAAATTCAAGCTAGGCAAGAAAGGTACAACACGCTTGCATCCTTGACCTCATGCAAGATGAGTGAAGGACAAGCCGCTGGTCCCCATGCTCTCAAGCTAAAGGGCCACATTGAGCATCTTGAAAGGCTCGGTTTTCCAATTAGCCAAGAGTTGGCTACCGACATAATACTGAATTCATTACCTAAAAGTTTTAGTCATTTCATAATGCACTATAACATGGGTGGAATGAATAGAAACCTTTCCGAGTTAGTTCAAATGTTGACTATCAAGGAAACCAAAGATTGTCGAGAAGAAGACCGATCAAGTGCTAATGGTTAACAAGGGGAAAGGGTTCAAGGGTAAAGGAAAAGCAAAGGTTGCTAATCCTAAGGCAAAGGTTGCCAAGCCCAAAGAGGCCTCCAAGCCTAAAGAGGCTAAGCCTAAGTCCCAAGAGGACGCACCGCTTCCATTGCAATGAGATTGACATTGGAGGAGAAATTGCGCAAAATACAAGGAAGCACCGAAGAAGAGCAAAGGAGTTGCTTCAACTTCGTGTATCTTTGTTATAGATATATTCCTATCTACTTCTAGTTCTTGGGTATTGATACCGGATGTGGAACTCACATTTGTTTAAATGTGCAGGTCTAAAGAACGAAGGATGCTTAAGGAAGGTGAAGTGGACCTACGTGTGGGGAATGGAGCAAGAGTTGCCGCATTAGCCGTAGGAACTTATGAAGTTACTTTACCTAGTGGACTAATACTTGTTTTGAACAATTGTTATTACGTTCCCAGCCTTTAAGTAGGAATATTATTTCGATTTCATGTTTGGATAATGAAGGTTTTAATTTTCTTATATGTGATAAGAAATTTTCTATTTACAATAGTGATATGCATTATTGTATCATTGCTTTCATTCAATGGCCTTTATATTCTTGATGTTGAAAATCGCGATAATGATGTCTATAACATTAACAAGAAATCTAAACCCAATGATGTAAACCACACTTACTTATGGCATTGTCGTCTTGGCCATATAAACGAGAAACGCATTTCTAAACTCCACAAAGATGGATTTTTGGACTCACATGATTATGAATCATATGAGACATGCGAATCTTGTTTACTTGGCAAGATGACTCAAGGACCCATTTACCAAAACCGGTGAAAGGGCGGGCGACTTGTTAGGACTCATACATACCGATGTATGTGGGCCTATGAGTAGCGATGCTAGGGAGGATTTCGGTACTTCATAACATTCACCGATGATTATAGTAGATTTGGATATGTTTATCTAATGAAACATAAGAGTGAATCGTTTGAGATATTTCGAATATTTCAAAATGAGGTACAAAATCAACTTGGCAAAACTATTAAGGTACTTCGATCCGATCGAGGTGGTGAATATTTGAGCCAAGAATTTGACAAATATCTTAAGAGTTGTGGAATCGTTTGAACTCTCTCCACCCTAACACCACAATGGAATGGTGTGTACGAAAGGAGGAATAGAACTTTGTTGACATGGTTCGCTCTATGATGAGTCAAGTTGAGCTTCCTTTATCCTTTGGGGACATGCACTAGAAACCGCCGCTTTCACTATAAACAGAGTTCCTACCAAATCGGTTCAAAAGACCCCATATGAGATGTGGTATGGAAGAAAACCTAGTTTGTCTTTCATGAAGATTTGGGGTTGCGATGCATATGTCAAGAAGTTAACTTCCGACAAGCTAGCACCTAAATCTGATAAATGTGTTTTTGTGGGATATCCTAAGGAAACCAAAGGATACTATTTCTACAACCGAAACGAGAACAAAGTGTTTGTTGCTCGAAATGGTACTTTCTTAGAAAAGGAGTTTCTTCGCAAAGGAACCAGTGGGAGTAAAATAGATCTCGAAGAAGTTCGAGAACCCAAAAACAACATTGAACCAATGGTAGAAACCGAACCAAGTTCACAAACCGTGTGGAACCGGTTCAAGATGCACAAGTTCCTCGCCGAAGTGGTAGATCACGATCCGAACCCGAGAGATATGGATTTCTCGTTACGGAAAGTGATGAAGTGGAGTTAATCGAAAATGATGAACCCACTTGCTATCAAGAAGCGATGTCCGCTCCGGATTCGGAAAATGGCAAGAAGCCATGAAGTCCGAATTACAATCCATGGCCGATAATCAAGTTTGGAACTTGATTGATCCACCCGAAGGTGTAAAACCATAGGGTGCAAATGGGTCTTCAAGAAGAAGACCGACATGGATGGGAAGGTGCACACCTATAAGGCTAGGCTAGTAGCTAAGGGGTATAGGCGCATTCATGGCATAGACTATGATGAAACCTTTTCGCCCGTAGCTATGCTTAAGTCTATTAGAATTTTACTTGCCATAGCCGCATATTATGACTATGAGATATGGCAAATGGATGTCAAAACAGCTTTCCTTAATGGGAAGTTACTTGAGGATGTATACATGATACAACCCGAAGGTTTTGTCACCCGTAAAATTCTAACAAGGTGTGTAAGTTGCGTAAACTATTTATGGATTGAAGCAAGCTTCAAGGAGTTGGAATCTACGTTTTGATGAAGCAATCAAGGAATTTGGCTTTATCAAGAACGAAGATGAACCTTGTGTATACAAGAAAATTAGTGGGAGCGTAGCACTATTTTTAGTGTTGTATGTCGACGATATCTTACTCATTGGAAATGACGTTCCCGCACTAGAGACCGTCAAGTCTTGGTTGGGAAAGTGCTTTTCAATGAAAGATATGGGCGAAGCCGCATATATCCTGGTATCAAGATCTATAGAGATAGATCCAAGAGGATGATTGGTTTAAGTCAAAGTACTTACATTGACAAAGTCCTTAGAAGATTCCAAATGGAAAATTCTAAAAGAGGGAATTTGCCAATGTTGCATGGTATATCTCTTAGCAAGAATCAATGTCCAAAGACTAATGATGAGCGAAAGAGAATGAATGGTATTCCATATGCTTCGGCAATTGGGTCTATCATGTATGCCATGTTATGTACTAGACCCGATGTCTCGTGTGCTCTAAGCATGACGAGTAGGTACCAATCTGATCCCTATGAACCACATTGATAGCGATAGCCAAGAATATCCTTAAGTACTTACGAAGAACTAAGGATGCATTCTTGGTCTGAGGAATGGAAGAAAATCTTGTAGTCAAAGGCTACACAGATGCTAGCTTCCAAACCGACAAAGATGATTTTAGATCGCACTGGATTTTTGTTTATGCTTAATGGAGGCACCGTGAGTTGGAAAAGTTCCAAGCAAAGTACCGTCGCCGATTCTACAACCGAAGCCGAGTACATAGCGGCATCCGATGCAGCCTAAGGAAGCAGCTTTGGATCAAGAAGTTCATTAGTGATTTGGAAGTCGTTCCAAGCATCGTAGATCCTATTGAACTTTACCGTGATAACAATGGGGCCATTGCACAAGCAAAGGAACCAAGATCACACTGTAGATCCAAACACATACTTTCGACGTTTCCACATTATCCGTGAGATATGTGAAAGGGAAGACGTTAAGATATGCAGAGTAGACATCGATGACAACGTGGCGGACCCACTAACTAAGGCTCTCTCACAAGCTAAACATAATGGTCATGTTAGGTCCATGGGTATTCGATACATGGTAGATTGGGCCTAGTGCAAGTGGGAGACTGCTTGGTGTTATGCCCTAGGCCTATGATTGATAGACTTATGTGTTGACATTATTTATTATTATATGAGATGTTTATTATTTGATTATTATATGTTTTGTATATTTGTTTATAATAATCACTGTCCCTAATTATTAAGAGAATAGATTAGTATAATTGTCAATGGATAATCATGTGATGATTATATGCATAAGAGATGCACATTGAAATTATGGGTACTTGTTAGAGAACAAGTGATCGGACATGACCCGCATGAGATTTATGTAATGGTCAAATGTTATACTTAAATCTCATACGGTTACTTCATTTATTTCCTAGACTCGAGACTATCATAACCTTACATATGATGAAAGCCATGTTTGATTTTAGTCAAACGATATCTTAACACGATATCTATAAAGGCTATCATTGGCATGATCGGATTCATGATGGGAAGGATGATAAGTCAAGAAGGAGTTTGTCCCTCGGAAGAGAGATGTTATGCTTGGGCCCCTCGATGAGTGATAATGATGAAAGTGTATGGCCGTACCCCAATATGATTGGAATTATCATTATACTCAAGAATCGAGAAAGCATTGAACAATAACAAGTCGACAAGGACCATGACTTGTGTTCAATATAACATCGTGAGACAAAAGGGATAAATGGAAGTACACCGTTGAAACGTGAACTCTTACGTTACATCATTTGGGTAGACATAATGGCTTGCTAGAGTCCGCTTATGTCTTATGAGGTTCGATATGATCGATCTCATTGCCAACATGATGTAATCCTATCGGGTCACACACAACTAGAATGAATTGGTTAAACCGGAGGAAGAATGATTGAGAGGCACGTAAAATGGTTACTTATGTCACGCGACATATCAAGCCAATGGCTTGATATACCGCGCGACATAATAGGCCAATACGTGGTATTGATGTACTGCCTCTCCTAATTTGATTAGAAGAGGTATTTACACTATTTGTAGTATAAATACAGTGGTTCCGTCGCACCTAAAAACCCTAGCCGAAATTTTAAAGCAAAATTCACAATCAAATTCTCTCAATATTCTTCAAGGTTTAGATCTAGCAATCAACAAGAAATTGTTCTTGGATTCATTCAAAGTGTGGATACCAAAAGAGGGTCTTCGCTCGTTCATCGATCAAGACCTAGAGTTCAAGCAAGTTGAAGAACGAAGTTTGTGATTCAATATCACATAATCAAATCGTTCGATAGCTCAAGACCGGAAAGCGTTTCAAGGTTGGTTTAATTCTATTTCATTGATATTCAAATTAATTGTATAGAACGGATCCTAGGGCTTCTGGGTTTTATGTTTTTAATGCTTAATTCCGCGCATGGACCCGTAAAACCCAACAATGGTCTCTACAGTCAAAGAAGAAATTGAGAAGCTACCGCGGGTAGGGTTCATCGTAGTTATTGAATACCCGACATGGTTGTCCAATATCGTGACCGTAACCAAGGCCAATGGGAAGGTGCGCCGCCGTGTGGATTTCCGAGATCCGAACAAGGCCACCCCAAAGACGACTACCCTCTCGCCAAACATAGACATCCCGGTGGACTCCACCGCCAACTACGAAGTCAAGTCCTTCGTTGATGGTTTGCGTGCTACAACCGGATCAAGATGGCCGAGGAAGACCAAGAAAAGATGCCTTCACCACACCGCTGGGGACCTCTTGTTATACAAGAATGCCATTCGGGCTCAAGAATGCCTGGGCTACTTACCAAAGTGCGGCCCGACCGCGCTTTTTCATGACATGATCCACAAGGAGATTGAGGTCTACGTAGATGACATGATAATCCACTCCAAAGGAGAAGGTGGGCAAGCACTTTGTTGACCTACGAAAATTCTTTGAGAGGCCGAGACAAAGATTCCATGAGACTAAACCCCGCCAAATGCACCTTCGGAGTGACAAGGGGAAAAGTGCTTGGGTACATGGTCACGGAGCGAGGTATAGAAGTTGACCCCCGAAAGATCAAAGCCATCATGGATATGAGGCCACCTCAAACCTGCATGTAAGTCAAGAGCTTCATGGGTAAATTGCAAGACATCGCCCGTTTCGTCAATCGGTTGACCACTATGTGCGAGCCCATCTTTCAAGCTCATGAAGAAGAATGTGGACACAGTAATGGACAAGAATGCCAAGATGCCTTTGACTGCATCAAGGCATACTTAGTACATCCCCGCACTATGCCTCCCACATAGACGGTAAGCCTCTTACGCTCGCATCTATCTCACCGGTCACACACGGCGGTTGGGGCTATGCTTGCTCAGAGAAGAAAGACTCTCGGGTAGAAGACGCCATTTACTTTGTCATCCGGAAGCTACAAGGAGCGAGCTCAATTACTCAAAGCATGTGAAAAGACTTGTGCAGACCGGTCCGGGTAGTCGGAAAATTGAAGCATTATATGCGAAGCCCACCCCGTGAATTTGGTCTCGAAAATGGACCCCATCAAGTACATCTTTGACAAGCCTTCCCTCTCGATGCGTCTAGCGAAGTGGTCTTTCTTCTTGGCGTAATACGACATCAATTATGTGACCGTAAAGGCCATCAAGGGTCAAGCATTGTCGATCACCCCGCTAATTTCCCCGCAATGAAGACGAGAGGGCCCGAACCCCAATTTCCTGATGAAGGGATCTTTGCGGTTGAGCTCGAAAATAGATGGCAATTGTTCTTTGACTGAGCCGCTAACAAAAGAGGAAATGGTGTAGGAATGCTATTGGGTCGATCCTAAAGATGAGCATACCCCATAGCCCTCAAGTTGAACTTTCCCGCCACGAACAATGTCGCGAGTACGAAGCCCGCATTTGGTTTGGAGAGGCCGCTTAGAAAGAAATGTCAAGGAGCTCGAAGTTTACGGGAGACTCGGCCACGATCATCAACCAAGTCTCCAACAAGTGGAAGACTCGTGGACCCTAATTTGCAACGGTATCATGCCCATATGGAGGAATTGATCGGACAGCTCAGAGAAGTGACTTTCCACTACTTGCCGAGGGAAAAGAACAGATTCGCAGATGCCCTAGCTAGTCTAGCCTCATTGGTAGAGATCCCCGAAGGAAAAGCCATAAAGCCCTTCAGAGTGGGTAGAAGAGAAGCCCCACCTTCTCGTTGTGAAGTGGACCTGGGACCCGAGCCTATAAAGGAACTCGTACAATCGTATTTACCAATTCCTCAAAGACGGAGAGTCGCCTTTCGTGAGACGAAGAAGGTAGACCAAAAGAAGGTGTCGAGCCAAAAGCTTGCGAGCCCCGAAAAGGTTGGCTTCCCATTATGTCATTCTAGGAGGCAACCCGTATAAGAAGTATCAAGGACCACTCCTCTTATGTGTCACTCAAGAAAGAGCCAGAGAGTTGATGACCGAAGTCCACAATGGTCCCTCGCGGTCCTCACATGAATGCCGTGAGCCCCCGATGCAAGTGATCCTCGTAATGGGTTACTACCGGATCTCCATGGAAACAGACCGTGTTCAAGCACGTCCGAACTCCGCGACAAGTGCCGAGCTTGCACAACCTCAACCATCTCCCACCTCATGACCTGTACTGCATGACGACTCCTTGGCCGTTTGCAACTTGGGGCATTGACGTGATAGGGAAAATATCCCCGACCGGGAGCAATGGGCACGAGTTCGTGTTGGTAGCCATCGACTACTTCACCAAATGGGTAGAGGCCAAGTCCTACAAGGTCCTCACTTCCAGAAAAGTGGGCCCAGCTTCATCAAAGAAAACATAATGTGCGTATATGGGGTGCCCAACGAGATCATTTCGATAATGGGTCACACTTCGAAGGAGACTGCGATAGACCGTCGTCGGGACCCGCAGTTACTCGCCACAAGTCGTCCCCCGTACATGCACCTCGCACCAATGGAGCCGTGGAAGCCGCTAATAAGACACTCGAGCGGATCATCCTGAAGATGGCCACCGTGGTCGTGATTGGCCCGAAAAGCCGCACCTAGCACTCGGGGGCTGCTGCACGTCTGTCGAACAGCCACAGGAGAAACTCCTTTTGCCCTAACTTACGGGATGGAAGCAAAGTGTTACCGGTGGAGTTGGAAATCCCGGCCATTAAGGGTCCTCCCGGGAAAACAAGTCAATGAAGTGGAATGGTTGCGCACCGACATAATGAGTTAGCCCCGCTTGACGAGAGAAGGCTAAAAGCCATGGAACACACCCGAGCCTACTGCAGGCGAATGGCCGAGCGTTTGATAAAAGGTCAAGGCCGGGACATCAAAGAGGGCGACTTAGTGCCGAAAGTAAAGCCCCTACCGTAGACAACCCCACGGGAAAATGGGAACCCGTCCGGGATCGGCCCTTATGTGGTGCGTAAGATACCGTCGGGAGGAGCAATGAAGCTTGCGAGACTTGGATGGCAATCCCTTTGTCCACCCACCAACGGTGATAAACTCCGAAGATACTATGTCTAATAAAAAAAAAAAAATAATAATAATAATAAAAAAAAAAAGGGTGCAAAAGAGTAATACCCCTAGGGCCGAAAACCCCAAAAAGGGCGGTCTAGGCAAAAGACATGTGGTTGCACATATAAAATAAAAAAAAAAAAATCTTAGTGCAAAAAGAGTAATGCCCAAACTAGGCCGAAACCCCAAAAAGGGCGGTCTAGGCAAAAACATGGCCGCACATAAAAATTATTAGTTCACCGTAATGAACTACGTAGACTCGAGCCCCTAAGCCTTTTTTGTAAAAGGGGAACGTAGGCAGCCATATATGGTTCGGTCTAAACAATAAAAAGGACGATTAAGTTTCCATGAAATATGTCCTGATCAATAAAAAAAGAAGACATTTGAATTTCCATGAAATGTGTCTTGATTAATTTCTAAGATAATATGCCTTGTTCATTACAAGTTAAAAACTTCTTGATGAGTTCAAGCACGGTCTACCTCTTAACTCTGCTAACCTGCTAAAAAGATCTAAAATACAATAAAATGCCTAAATAAACTAATGTGTTTGCAAATGGCAATAAGAGGATCTTGAGAAAAGACTTGTCACCGTCATTTGGCCGAGTCTTCTTCGCCTTCTTCCCTTTTCCTCGCCTCGTCGAGTCTTCTTCCTTTTCTTCTCAATAATGTTGGTATCCCTCATTCCGACCTCCTCGGTATCCTCACCGGAGCCTCTACCAACCCCGTGTCAATGAGTGCTCTCTCTATCCGAGCACGAGTCCGCACCTCCTCCTCCGAGCCTCGGTCAAAGGAGCGACCTCGGACAACCTCTTGTACCGAGCCTCCATATCTCTGACCAAGTCACCTCGACCGGTTATGGCAACTCGCCTTAGCCTCGCCTCCCTCGTAGTCCTACTCGAGTCACGATCGCCTCCTAATAAAGCTCGACGTCTATCCTCCAAGATAACCCGAGTCGCTCCCATCTCCCTCTCGTACTCAGTCCAAGTAGACAGTGGTCAAGATGGTGCTCTTCCCGCTCCCGAAGATAGCTCCCGTGGGAAAGCAAAGATATGTCCAAGCCCTCGAGAAGAAAGAGAAGTCGGGCCGGATCACTCATGTCCAATGACACCACCTCCATGGTCCTGGGATGTCCTCCCAATCACTCAAAGGCTCGTAAAGCCCCAAACCGCCCGGATACTAAGCAGGGTATGTAGAAGGACGACCGGCAGAATCCCGGAACCCTCACAACATAAGACTCCCGAAATATCCTCCGGGTCCGCAACCTCCAGTGTGGTATCCACCAACGGATGTCCGAAGTGGATAGCCTAGCCATCATCGCCTCCCAGCCTACCCCGTTCGCCGCTGCCTAGTCGCACCTCTCCGAGAAATCACCCAAGGGCACCGAGTCGGCAAAGCCCCGTGCAAAGCCCCCGAGCCTCTCGCAGCCCACAAAGTCAACATAGCCGGACTCCTGACCTCATGAAACGGTCTCCCGAGCCATCCCCGTCGATCCCATGAAATGTCTCTCCCAAAACCGGCGGACAATATCCTTCCCGCCCGCAGCCTCGACCATGTCCAAGAGGCCACTATAACAGATCCTCACGGACTCAGCAGCTGGAACAAAACAGAGAATACGCAGAGAATGAAAGCATCCATAGCCACCGTGGTCGCAGCCATATCCGGGAGACCCAAACTCCGCCCGGGATATCGAAAGGTCAATCCTATCCGTGGCTACCATCATCCTCTCACCTCTCCCAAAGGAATCTGCAAAAGATGCAAGCTTTACCGTCACCGCACGTCTCCGATCAGCGGAATAGATATAGCCTCGCCCTCGGGACCCCAATCAAGGCTCAAGTCTTCGTGGCGTTGGGACAATTTCGTTGTAAGAGAAGCGCAGAACATGTCTCCGACGTCCCGTAACTTTGTCATGGCTCTCAACAGTCCCAATCGGGCGGAGATCCCTCAAATGCCATAAAGACTTGATCTTGAAGGAAGAATCAAGCAGTCTTTGTGATTTTGGAAGTTATATCTCACCCAAGATTGAAGACCGGATAGAAAATGGTCTCGCTTCCCTTTGCAACTGACGGGCTTCTCCATCGCAAAGTGTTCAAAGATGGTGCTTTTCGGTCCAAAATATGCTCTGGGAACAATTGGGACAAGTCTAGAGTGAAAATGAAATGAAATGGCCAAGCCTTGCTTTTATTCGTAAAATAACAGCACTGCACAGAACCGTGAGCCGCACGGCTTCATTTGCCCTCAAGGCCATGCCGCACGGCTACATTAGCCCTCTCGCAGAAAATTCAAAGAACCAAAGTTGCTGCCCAAGGGAGTTTTCACCCCACTTTTTCAACCAAAACGTGTACAAAAACATATCCGTAAGCCATTCAAGCATTTATATACCATTATAAATCATTTTGGCCCGGCCAAATTCCAAGCAAAAAAGTCGCCCCAAGGCTCAGATAATATGCAAATTGAAAAAGCATAAATTAGAAAAGTAAATAAAACATAAATACAATGTTTTCGCCCCATCGGCGCCCAAATAAAGCAAAAAAAATAAACAAGTTATGCATAAAAATTGTTCATTGTTTGTTTTCGTTCCAAATCTATTCTAGAGACCTCCTAGGCCTCCGATTCTTCTTCCTCCTCTGCCTCGTCACCTCGATAGCATCTCCCAGCAAAATCTCCGGATACCTGCCCCAAGGGTAGAAGTCCACTCCGTCGTGCCCATCCCTGTTGATGACCGGCCTCACCATTTTGTAATCGAAGGTAATCCGGGTCTTCCCCGTGAATTTATCTCTCGCATCTCCTCCAAATAACCATAGTGGGAAGATGGTGACATCACTCATTGGGTTCCAAGGGAAGAACCCGATCACCTCGCAAAACCAGGCATGCATGTTCAAAACATCAAAAGGTCATTCTCTCTCTTATAAAAGTCTCAAGACAGAAAAGAAAGAAAGAAAAAAAGGAGACTACCTCAAGGGCAAATGAGAAGTCTACGGAAGCAAACTTTGTTCCGACCGTACATGTCCAATGAGAAGTACAACTCCGCCAATCCGGCCTCGCCCCAAGAGACCGTCCCTATCCCAATCCACATCCTCCAAAGAGTCGAGGAGGCAAGTCACGGCTGTCCCGTAATTAGCAAAATGGTGATCGATAGCATCAACCATATGAATGCTCTAGCCAAAGCTGGCAAGCCACATCATTAGCAAAGAAAGTTCTCGCATGCAAATCTCGAACCGCCACCTCGACATTCCGTGTCTCCATCCCCACTCGGGGAATCAGCTCAAACCCTACCAAAGCCTGGAACTCCTACTGTAATATGGTCTCTCCAAGTCACGGGCCTCCGTGAACCGTAGGCCGCAATAGCCGTGAAATCGGGCCAGAGTCACTGTCGCCTCTCCTCACTGTGTGGAAGCTATGTGTACCGTCCCACCGTAACTCGTAAAGGGCCCGGACCAAGCCTCGCTCTTAGAGGTGATGTGAACACCCCCGCCGATGGCCTCTACAAATGCATCCAGCGCAGCCCTCACCACCGCTTGGGATTTACCCCATTCTTCTCAAAATCCGCATCCTCCGCCAAAGCCCGACCGCTATCTCGTATGGTCCTCTAGACTTGTTCTCCTGCAGACAAGCACAACAAAAAGAAGCGTCAGTCCTTCATATCATTTCAAAAGCATGCGTATATTCAAAAGTGCACATATTTTCAAAAGAAAAGCATTCACAAAAGTTTTTTCTAGCATTATTTGCATCAAAAAACGTGACTTTCATCATTTGAAACACGTCAT
Organism: Adenophora triphylla var. japonica; assembly: GCA_022495995.1. Classification (NCBI taxonomy): domain Eukaryota; kingdom Viridiplantae; phylum Streptophyta; class Magnoliopsida; order Asterales; family Campanulaceae; genus Adenophora; species Adenophora triphylla. The sequence goes on along the minus strand of JAFEMH010001849.1, from coordinate 268,101 downwards.
TTTAAGCACGTTGCTTTCCTAAAGCACAAAATCACAATTCTTTGCACATAAGCATTATTTTTCAAATAAAACGGCATGCATGAATCATTTTCATCTTCCAAAATCATGTTTTCTCATTGAAAATCAGAATTTTGACCTAGTTCTAGCACAAGGCAAGAACTTCGTCTCATTTAGACAAATCTCATTCTTACTTTTGCGAGAAAAAAGTGAGTCATTCTCATAATTTTCATCAAATAAAATTGCACATGCATATTCTTAGCCTCATAGGTTGTCATGCATCTCAAAATCATTCAAAAATCCTAGAAAAATCCTAAAATTCGGGTCAAGCCCTAAATCATTCAAAAATCAAGCAAAATCATCGGATTTGAGCAAAATGAGAATGCTTACCCCAACCGATCGCGGGTTCGTTGATTTATGCTCCCTTCTCCCCGGGTAAAGCTCCGATGGAGGCGTAAGGAAGTCATACTTCCTCTCCGTCCGAACGAGCTCCTTTCTCCTCCTTCTCGCAGCCGCGGAGATGTTCCTTCTTGCTTGCCTCGGTATGGGATTGCCCTCCGGATCCATTCCAATCAATAGAAGCAAAAAGGGTCAAGAAATCTCGAATTCTCTCTCTCTTCTCTCTCTCGTGAAGTGGGCGGCAATGTAATGCCAATGGCCCGTTCAAATCCGATTTTAAATAATCTGGAAAAACAGTCTCTAGCCGTACGGCTCCTTTTTTCCCCATCTCATGCCGGGCGGCCTCATTCGCTCCGAGCGTAAAATTACAATCCCGCCCCCGGACCTTCCACTTGGGCATGCAATTTCCGTTATCCTTTAACCAAGATAACATCTTTTCAGAAAATATCCCTTATCTCTTTAGCAATCAAGCTCTATTCCCAGTCACCTCCGTTAATTCCGTTATAACGGGATAACACTAGGTGACAACCTCCGAATTGTCAGAACTCTAAACTTGTGCTGCCTCTATCCGTGAATAGTGACGTATGCCCAAGTCATTCCAACTTGTGCTACCTCTATCCGCGAATAGTGACGTATGCCCAAGTCATTTCAATTTGTGCTACCTCTATCCGCGAATAGTGACGTATGCCCAAGTCATTCCAACTTGTGCTACCTCTATCCGCGAATAGTGACGTATGCCCAAGTCATTCCAACTTGTGCTACCTCTATCCGCGAATAGTGACGTATGCCCAAGTCATTCCAATTTGTGCTACCTCTATCCGCGAATAGTGACGTATGCCTAAGTCATTTCAACTTGTGCTACCTCTATCCGCGAATAGTGACGTACGCTCAAGTTTCCTAACTTAAGTTACCTTTATCTCCGTCATAAAGAGATAGCGCCATAAGCTCTAGCTTCATCAGGTGACAGCCTCCGAATTGTCAAAATCTCAAGGATCCTAGACATCGTTCCTAACTATCTAGTGATGCTTGAACTACGATCAAGGCTTGATTCCTCCTGGATACGTAGGTAGCCTTTTATAAAAGGTTCAGCCATTCGACCACTTTGGTCACCCCGTTTCTTTGTCACTCCTCGCTGATAAAGCGCCCCTCATAGAAGTTCGTATATCCGACCACCCGGGTCACTCCTAGCATATCCCCGCAGGATCAATTGCTTGACCTCCTAGGTCATTTTCTCTTCTTTTTCCCAAAGAAGAGACCAGCTTCTCTTCTTCCTTCCAAATGGATCCTAATTCCGAACTACGGCCCGGCTTGATTCCTCCGGGATACGTAGGTAGCCTTCCAAAAGGTTCACCCACTCGACCGCCTTGGTCACCCAATCCGTCTCGGCATTCGCCAGATCGGATCCTTTTCTATCGACAACCCCACTCGCCTTGCAAGTGACGTTGCCAAGGGGCTTCTGTAAGTACCCAAATCTGGCTCATGCCTTCCGGTTAAATTTCCCGGCAATTTCGGTAAGTTTTCCGGTAATTCCCTGTATTCTTCCCAAATGCTTCTAAACATTCCGTAACCGTTTTTAATTAAATAAAGGCTGAAGGGAATCCTTCCTAATTAAGAAACACGTTTTTTTAATTAGGAGGGAAGATTCTAGAATAAGGCCACCTTGCATGGTTCTAGAATGCTGAGTCATAATGGATAAGACCGCACGGCCTCATTTGCAAAGGACCTGCAGCCGCACGGCTTCATTAGCCTTATCCAGACTGCCTATAAATAGAGCCCTCCTCTACCCATTTAAAAACAACAATTTCCAACAATACCACACATAATACGAAGAAATACTCCCAAAAGGCTGTGGAAGATCCAAGAAGGTGAAGAAGAAGGCCAAGAAGCTCCCTCCCTCCTCCTTGAAGATCCAAGACCAACCTCTCCTCCTAGCTCCGTCCGAAGAAGCGAAGGAAACGATTGGTAACCTCGCACGCCCTAACCTTGCATTTTAATTGATATACTTGCTCATTGCATTCATATATCTTGCTTGGGACTTGGCATTTATTCATAAAGATCATTTCTTTATCACCCCCCTTCCCCTTTTGCATGCATTAAGACCTCATTTGTCATAAAAATGTAGTCTTTTTCATAAAGGTGCATCCTTTGCACCTAAAATCCCCATTTTCAAATAAAAATGTTATCTTTATGCATCATTTGCATATAAAGATCAACTCTTTTTCAATAAAAATGCATCCTTTGCAATCAAAACCCCTTTTCAATGCATCATTTGCATAAAAATCCTATCTTTACGCATCACTTGCATAAAGATCATTTCTTTCAATCAAAAAAAGCATCATTTGCTAAAACCAAAATGTCATCTTTTCATTAAAGAGTCATTTTTCATCATGCATTTCCCCTTTTCCCCAACCTTGGAACGGACCGGTGTAAAAGTTCTCATCTTTGCATCTTTCCTTCCATTAAAGGTTCATGATTTCTTTAGGAAAAGGATAACCTTGAACCCTATATCTCCGATTATCGCTTAAGAATGAGTATGAAGCCTCTATACGAGCTCGACCGTCTTAAAGCGTAGGATTGATGGGCTAAGGACATTCCTTCCTAAGGAACCTCATCTTTGACCAAAAGAGAGTCATTCTCTCGATCACGCAAGTCCCGAGGGTCCCGAGGTTAAAATGCGATGATCACAAGTCATAAGATGAGGACGGGATCATAATCCCAAATACATAAATTCCAAGGAATCCCGAGCGACAACCAACAAATGGTTTGTACGTCCGGAAGACAACTTGGGACATTCCCCCCTTACTCTCAAACACATGCACACAAAGAAAGCACGCAAGCAATCACGATTAATGAAATCTTGGGAGACTTGCTCCGGCAAGGCACTTTGGGTGAACGCCAAACGTTCTTCCCAAGGGGTAACTTAACCTCCGAACCCATAAAACCTTTTTTTCAAAGTTTTGAGGTAATCAAAATGGCGTGGCGACTCCGTTTTTCAAATAACTCGGATGTCTTCAAACTCGCGTGAATTCCAACAAACAAAAATTTGGGGGCACACATTCACAAGTCCTTACCCAAGAAGACGTAGACAGAATTGAGAAAAAGATAATGGACGGAGCCATCAGAGCTAGTGACAGGGGCACCAAGAAGAAAGAAAGGGCTACGACCCGTGCCATACTTGACCGTCAAGAGAAGCAGACGACGATGAATGAGCAACTTCCCAAGGATCCTATGGGTGCCATCCCAATGATTGAGAGGGAGCCCGTCGTTGAGGGGCTGAACACTGGAGGCCGTCAGGCCATTGTTGATGCGGCTGAGAGGGCGGTAGGGATGGAGATTGATCCAAATGTGGAAACTAGTGGAGCTCGAATGGCCGCTGCCAATGAGGCCGAGCATATTGAGGTGGAGAGCACGGATTCAAACCCCGAACTTCGTGAGCCCGATGGTCGTGCCTCCAAAAAGAGAAAAGGGCCTCTCGTCGACCCTCCTAGCATGTCGGACCCCTCTACTCCAAGGGCCGATGCTCCAGGCTCGTCTTCAGCGGTCTTGTCTAAGACCAAGGCCAAAGAGATGGCGACCTCAATTGCCAAAGCCTCTCATATAGCTGGGATCCCTTATTTGCAGAGAAATGGCAATGCGCTCCTTCTGGGGACGGCTCTGACAAGGCGTGGACGGGATGTTGAGTTGACCCGTCGGATGAAGGAGGCCAATCTTACCCCTGAAACCTACCATGCCCGTCTAGGGCTGATTCAGACTGAGGTACTTCGAATTAAAGTTTATGTTTTTCTCCGTCTCTTTATACTTGTGCTAATAATTTAGCATTGCTGTATCGTCGATGATGGACGCCATGACGTCGGGTTATAGGGAATGTCTTGATGCCGAGCTTCGGGGCAACGAGCAGCTGATGAAGGCCGTCGGTGATAAGGGGACGGCTGAGCAGAAGTTGAAGGAGGCGGAGACCAACGTCGGTGAACTCACTCTTGCCCACGAGCTCTTGGTGAATGAAAAGGATAACCTTCTGAAGGAGATGGATGCCTTGAAGGAAGGGAAAGCCAAAGCTGAGGCTGACTCGAAGGTGTTCCGGGACGGTCTTCGCGTTTGTGAGAACAAGCTTCAGAAGGCGACGGCTCAGATTGAAGCGATGAAGACGAGCCGTGATGCTGAGTTGGCCCAAGCCAGGCTCGATGCTGTCAACGACTTCCAGAAAAGTGCCGAGTGCCTTCAACTGGTCACCAAGCATGCTAGTGGGTTTTTCAAAGATGGGGCTAAGCACATGGCTAGGCGGCTTTTGTTGGACCCTGCAATAAAAGATCTTCTCTCCGTCCGAAAGTTGGCCGACCTTTGCACGGAGGAATCTCACGACGACGAAGCACGCTCGGTCCATCCCCTCGTCCCCTATACTGACAATGATTTCCTTATCATAAGGGAGGACGACGCCAAAGCCGGAAAAGACGAGTGGCCTATCCCTGCCGTCGTCCCGGGGAACTTCGACGCCTATTACAAATACTTTGTTGAAGACGGCCCCGACCCTGATGCAGCTCCTTCAAACGCCGGTGGTGCTCAGTAGTTTATTTCGTTGAAAAAGTTTTGTAATGTTCCTAAACAATGTTTAGTTTGATTTGGTTGTGGTTCCAAACATTGTCTCAAAACAATTTTTATTTTCTGTAACGTAGTCGGCCTGTTTCCTCATCGTTTAGAGGGGGTCGTACGTACAATATTTGCTTTATGTTTAAGTTATTCAATGCCTTTGTGTTCTGCTTGTTAATCTGTGTTAACGTAGAGGGCATGTGATAACTCATTGAACGAGTAAGTTTGAATACAAGTGTGAATGGTCGTTTGTAAGAGATGACCAGAACTTGGGTCGTCCTAATGTGGTCGCCCTTTGTTCAAACTTGTATTTTCTCAACTTCTCAATGGCTCGTAGGAATAGTACGAAGGTTCATAGGTTTCTTGCTCGTAGGCAAGATTCTATGGACGAGTCATCTTATTCCGTTATAGCGTTCGACGAAGTCTGGCTTCGTCTAACCTTTATACTTGGCTAAAGTGAGTGTAAGTGTCGAAGTCTTTGCTTCGACTGATCTTTATACTTGATCAAAGTAGTTGTAGGGGTCGAAGTCAGGCTTCAACCGCCTTAAGCTTTGGTTTGCAATGAACGAGGTTCGGCGAAGTGGTGAGTTTCCATTGATATCTTCTGATTAACAACTGCGTATTGACAACTCATTTACTTCCTACGACCTGGGGACTTATAGGTTATCCCTTACAGACTTCAAAAATTACAGACTTCAAAAACTTCTCACAAAATGACAATCAAAAGTCTAAATTAAGAATTACAAAATGGGTGCCCTGAGGGCGCTGAGTGTTGACGACGACGATCAAAAGTAATACTTCATCAGATGATTGGCGTGCCATGGATGCTTGAGATGTTCACCGTTGGGCTTAGCTAGGCGGTAGGTTCCTTCTCTGACCACACTTGTGACAATGTATGGTCCTTCCCAATTGGGGGAGAGTTTGTTTTGGCGGGCCTTGAGTCCCGTCGCTTCGATCTTTCTGAGCACATGATCACCTACTTTAAAGAACCTTCTCTTCACCTTCTTGTCATGATAAGCCTTGGTTTTCTTTTTGTAATTCTCCATCCTTAATTGGGCGTCCAATCTCCGCTCGTCTACGAGGTCCAGATCGACTTGTCGATTATGGGTGTTCTTTTCTACCTCGTATAAAGCAACTCGGTCCGTCGGCAGCTGAAGTTCGGCGGGAGCCATGGCTTCTGAGCCGTAAGCCAAAGCGAATGGGGTTTCCCCCGTAGGCCCCCGGGTGGTTGTGCGGACAGCCCAGAGAGCTGAGGGTAGTCCGTCCAACCATCTTGTATCTCTTCCCTCCAGATTTTTACACAAAGCAGACAAAACAAGCTTGTTTGCCGCTTCAGCTTGCCCGTTGCCTTGGGGATAGGCAACTGACGACTTGGAGTGTTTGACCCCCATCCTGTTCAACTCTTGCTCGAACTTTCTTGAAAACTGCAGGCCATTGTCTGAAACGATCACCCTTGGGATTCCGAAGTGACACCATATCGAATCATGGATGAAGCTTAGGGCGTTGTTTTCAGTGATTTTGTTTAAGGCCTTGGCCTCCACCCACTTCGAAAAATAGTCAACTGCCACGATTACATACTTGACTCCTCCCTTGGCCGGTGGAAAAGGCCCAATCAGGTCAACACCCCACATATCAAACGGCCAAGCGGCAATGACAGGGGTTTGCTCGGTAGTTGGTAGCTTGGGGAGGTCGGCGAAACGGCGCGGGTATCACACTTTTTCACAAACTGTTTGGCGTCTTCACGGAGGTGGGGCCAGTAGTATCCCATGGTAATGATCTTATCAGCCAATGTGCGGGCCCCAGGGTGTCCCCCGCATTCTCCTTGGTGTACCTCGAACAATAACTGAACGACCTTGTCAGGGTGGACGCACTTCAATAATGGTCTGGTAATGGATTGTCGGTAGAGCTCTCCCTTTACGACCGTAAATCTGGGGGACTTTCTTTTGACTTGCCTTGCCAAAACCTCATCTGTTGGCAACTCATCCCGTTCAATAAAAGCTTTTAGCTCGTCTATCCAGCATCTTGGACCGTCGACGTTGCACATGACTTTTACTCGCTCGTAGGCTGGTTGTTCTAAGTAGGCTAGGTGATGGCCATGCTCCTCCTCTGGGAGTTGGTCCGTAGCCAGCTTTGAGAGCAGGTCGGCGTGTTCGTTGTTTTCACGAGCTATCCTCTGTATGGCCCAAAATTCCAACCCCTGGATCAATTCTCCGACCAATGAATGGTACTTCTGCAGGGTGGAATCGACGACTTGGTATTCTCCCCTTACTTGATTCACGATCAATTGAGAATCACAATAAGCTGCGATTTTGGTAGCTCCAAAACACTTGGCGTACTCAATGGCTGCTATGAGCGCTTCGTACTCGGCCTGGTTGTTAGATGCTTGAAACTTGAACCTCAATACTTCTTCAAAAACTGTCCCGCTTTCTGGTTCAACAAGAACGATCCCTGCTCCGCTCAGTTTACAGTTCGACCCGTCTGAAAAGATCTTCCAACAGCCTACGGGCAAAACTAACTCCACTGGCTGTTCAACGACCTCCTTTCCTTTGCTTGCTTGCTGTAGCTGCCTTTGATCGTCGTCGATGGTGAACGACGTCTCAACTAGAAAGTCTGCTAAAGATTGTGCCTGTAGGGTCTTTCTCGTCCTATATTCAATATCAAACTCAGTCAGCTCAATGCTCCAGTTGAGAAGACGACCAGAGCTTTCAGGACGGTGCAAGATCTTGCGCAGTGGGGCATCCGTATAAACGACGATGGGGTGAGCAGAGAAGTATGCTCGTAGCTTTCGTGCTGTGATGACGAGAGCGTAAGCGATCTTCTCCGCGTTGAAGTAACGAGTTTCCACATCCGATAAAGCCTTGCTGACGTAGTAAACTGGCCTCTGTGTTCCACCTTCCTCCCTAACCAATACGGCGGCGACGGCCTTATCACTTGCCGAGAGATATACGTAAAGGTCTTCTCCTGCTACGGGGCTTTGGAGGAGTGGTGGGGAGCCAAGATACTCTTTCAGCTGTTTGAACGAGAGAGAGCATTCATCCGTCCATTTGAAGTCTTTTGCACCTCGGAGAGCTTTAAAAAACGGAAGCGACCTCTCAGCAGACTTGGCAATGAAACGACCTAAGGCCGCTATTCGTCCATTTAAGCGCTGAACTTCCTTGATGCTCGTAGGTTCGGCCATGTCTATCAAAGCCTTAATTTTTTCAGGATTGGCTTCAATTCCCCGTTGAGAGAGCATGAATCCTAGAAACTTTCCTGCTGCAACTCTGAAGGCGCATTTAGCTGGGTTGAGGACCATGTCATTGGCTCGTAGATTGGTGAATGTTTGCTGGAGGTCGTCGACATGCTTTCTCTTTCTACTTTTTACGACCATATCATCAACATACGCCTCTAAGTTGTCGCCGATCTGGTCTTTGAATACCTTGTTTATCATCCTTTGGTAAGTGGCCCTGGCGTTCTTAAGCCCGAAAGGCATCTTCGTATAACAATAAGTTCCCCCTGCGGCCTGGAAGGCCGTCTTCGGAATGTCTTCTTCAGCCATCTTGATTTGGTGGTAGCCAGAATAAGCATCAAGAAAGCTCAAAGTAGTGTGACCGGCCACAGAATCGACGAGCTTGTCAGTGCAGGCAAAGGGTAACTGTCCTTGGGGCACGCCAGGTTTAGATCGGTAAAGTCGACACACAATCTCCACTTCCCATTTGGCTTTTTCACAAGAACCACATTAGCTAACCAAGTTGTGAACCCAGCGTTCTCAATAATTCCAGCCCTCAGCAACTTCTCAATCTCTTGCTTTATAGCAATCTCTTTTTTAGTTGAAAAAACACGACATCTTTTCTCTTTGAATTTCATGGTGGGGTTCACTCCAAGCCTATGAACTGCCACGTCATCTCTAATCCCCTTCATATCTTCCACCTTCCAAGCAAAAACATCGAGGTTTTGTTTGAGTAGGGAGATTATCTCTTCCCTCTCCTCAGTGCGTAGCGAGACCCGGCTTGATTTTCTGCTCTGGATAGTCAGGGTTAATGACCAGTTCAATTAGCTCGTCGGCTGGCTTCATCTCAGGGGCGTCGTCCCTAAAGTCCATGGATTCAATGACGATCTCTTTAATTTTCCTTCTTGCTTCAGGTGTCAGATCTGGTACCTCGTTGTCAATCAATTTATCCAGCTCGGCCCCCGATTCTTGGGCGACCAAAAGTTGTGGCTTTGCAGCTTGGTCGTCCATGAATACTTCCACAAAAACCTTGGGGTCGTCTATACACTTGATTGTCGAGATGCCGGCGTACGATGTCGTCGTTTGCTTGACAGTTTTAGAGAGCTTCACGATGTGATCTGGATCGTCGATTTCAATGGTCCGTTTGCCTTCGGCACGTGCTCTAGGAATTGCAGGGCCGTCCCCGACACACATCCTACTGAGGCACGGGAAGGAAATTTAACTCGCTGATGGGGCACTGAGGCGACGATCCCCAAAGCGGCTTGACCGGGTTGGCCAAGGATAGCATGGTAGTCACTGACGACGTCGATCACAATAAAAGTTACTGTTTTGATTGTTCTCAATGGGTGTTCCCCAATGTCGGTGGAAGATCGATCGGCCTTTCGCATCTACCCGGTGATTGGTGAATCCTTCTAGACGACCTAAGTAAGGACTTAGACGGCTATCAGGAAGACCCATTCTCTGGTAGACGTTGTAAAACAAAATGTCCTTGGCCGCTCCAGTGTCGATCAAAATTCTCCTTGATTCGCAGTTATCGATGAAGCCAGGTATGACTAGAGTTTGTTGGCGAGCTAATGGATTGGTGCCCACTCGTAGGGAAAGAAACTTATCACGTCGTTTGGAGTTTCTGATTTTTGGGGGACATGTGGGGCCTTCTTCAGATGGTAGATGGCGCTCTTAATCTGATTCTTGCTCGTCTCCTCAGAGATTACTAACACCATTCTTGGATTCCTCTGTGGAGGGTCGTCGTTAGCAGCTCGGGTGTTGGCCGCCTGACGATCCTTCCTTACATATTCCCCAAGTCGTCCATCGTCGATCCATCTCTGAATGATCTTTTTCAAGCTGAAACATTCCTCGGTATCATGTCCTTTATCTCTGTGATATTCGCAATACTTGTTCATGTTTTTCTTCCCCTTCCCGCTGGGATTCATCTTTGGCGCCGGGCCAAAATCAACGTTGCTCAAAATTTCTGCTCTAGACACAGTGAGTGGAGTGTACGACTCCAGGATTTTTTCTGCTTTCACTTTGTTTTTTCCCTTTTCTCCGACCTTATCTTTCTTGGATTTTGTCGCTTCAACCTCGTCGACGGCCTTTCCCTCTCTTTGCAACTTTCTTTCTTCAGCCTCGGCGACGGCGTACGCCTTGGCATAGAGGTCTTTGCGGGACTTGGCCGGGTGTACTTGAAGCTCGTAGTCTAGAGTGGGGGAATGACACCGTGCTGAAGCAATTTATGATTTCTCTGTCTGTTAGGTCTTCATCAATCGATCTACCGGTTTCTTGAATCTCTTGAAGTAGCTCATCGAGCTTTCGGTGGCTCCTTGGGATATGTTGCTAAGGTCGTTGTGAGTCTTACGACGCTCTCCCGCCGTAGCAAACCTTCCTAAAAACTTCTTTCTCATCTGCTTCCATGATTCGATACTCCCTTGGGCAAGCCTCTAAACCACCTCAAAGGCTGCGTCGACCGGTGTGCTCGTAAGAGCCTTGCACATGACGTCGTCGTGGCTGAAGCTTTGCCACTACGTACATCTGTGCCTCAAGGTGTTGTATGTGGTCGATGCGCGGTAGAGCCGTCGTATGGTTTAAGTTCGGGTAGCTTAAAGCTGGTTCTGGGGGTCTGTTTCCGGCATCCGTGGTGCTGAGGGGATTCGTAGTGCCGCCCGTCGTCATCGTAGAATGCGTCATTGTCCGTTTTCTTTCTTTTGTTCGTCAATTCCTCCACTTGGCGCCTCGGCCTTAAGAACTCTCTCATATCCACCCCTCTGCTGGGCCGGCAGGGAATCCTATCTTGACCGGGCCCCAGGGTAACGGTGTTAGACCGTTGCCTCTCGGTGGGGGCGGAGTCGTCGTGAGATGGATCGCTCCTGTAGCTAGGAGGGAGACGGCCTATAAGATCTTGACATTTCTCGTTCATGACGAGGTGGGGTACGAGTTCTCTCTCTTTGGCTCTGCGCTCGTTCATTTCTTGATGACGGAGTGCAGCAGACGACCACGGACAATTTGATTCGATTTGCTTCGGGATTCTCGACGGCTAAAGCTCTGCGAGGCTCTGCTTCCCCGGCTCGTCGTTGCTTTGTGACGGTGCTCCTTGGCTCCGTCTCTCATTAATGTGATCCCTTAGATCAAGGCGTGTGCAAACACGCTCATTCCCAGTGGGATCCCTTCACGACGACCAAAGATTCTCTCTCTGGTTTCTTCTCCTCCTTCTGACGAGATTGTTTGGTGGGATGCACAGGGAGCTGAGGAGCGGCCATACGAATGAGCTCGTCTTGGATTTGCAAAAATTCTTTGAGGGCGTTGGCTCTTTCGACGAGGAAAGCCGCTCTGTCGAGATTAGGGTTAGAGGGACCTCCTGCATATCTTGCCGTTGTCTCAGGCCTCCTTTCCAGTGGAGGTCTCCTCTGGCGCTCAGCAGCGGGCCCTTTCTCTCTTCTCCTGGCCGTTTGAAGGCCTGTATCGTCAACCATCATCCCATGTGACCTGGTAACCCTTAAGTTAGGGTTCCTAGGTGGTGAGGGTGGCCTAGGATTTTCTTGTTGAGGTGGTACGCCTTCATCTGCTGTAGACTTGCTGGCCGTATGACCATCTGACACCATTTTTCAAACTCTTACATTTGTATTCCTTCTACTGGAGATCACTAACACGTTTCCCGGCAATGGAACCAATCTGATCGCGCAGGAAAGCGTGTGGGCTCAGTTCTTTGTGTCCAGCAATGAGTGAGCTAGCTTTGGATCTGCACAGCACAAGAAACAAGGGTGAAACTACGTCGGGGGTCTTCTGGCAAGCCCCTCCGGCGTGAGAGTAAGATGATGGACTGAAATGAGGTGTAGATAGTATGGTATGTGTGAGGGTACGTAAATGTGTAGTAGAACATTACCTGTGTCCATGTTGTTACTCTCTTATTTATAGCAGGAATAGTGATGTTAGGGTTTTCACCAGAGCCGTTGGATTGGATGGTCTCCAATCGTTAGATCAGCTCTGTCTTCTAGGCGTACATGTGTCACGCTGGGATTGGTTTGTCTATGTAAGGACACTGCAGCTTCTGACATTGATAAGCAGCTTGCCTTATAAGGGAAAGTCAACCTGCGCACCTTTTGTAGTTATTACTGATTGCATGATTGCACGTGTAACAAGGCACTGTAGCAGGTCTGACATTATCCCAAATTAGCTAATTAACCAAGCTTGTTGAGGAAGCTTAATAGAAGAGACGACCTGGAGCTGTATGTCCAGGTGGGTCGTCTCCTTGAGGTATGACTCGACGAGAGAGAGTTAGTCGTTCAATGACGACGCTCACTCTTGGACGAGTGCCGGTTGGAGTCGAGGGAAGGCTCGTCGTTAGATGGGCCTAGCCCATTGTCGACGATCTCTTCTTGGTGTATCGACGGGCTAGAAGTTAACCCCTTTTCTTAATGGTACAATGGCTCGTCGCTTGGATGGGCTCGGTCGCTCAGCGGCGACGACTGCCAACCAGTGTTGGATGGGCCATGACCCAAGACTTTGATCTGATCCTTTGTGGTTGGTCCTTTGATGGGCCTATTGGGCCCCCAGGCTCGTAGGAAAGTATTGGGCTCGGCCCATCACAGAATATTCCGTTCATTATACATTATACATAAAATAAAAGTTCAATAATAAGTCAAATATCTAGTTTAATCTAGTGATATATGGTTGTTAGTTATTATAATTAACAAGTGTTCAAACCTTGCTAACAACAAAAGTATAAAAATTTTATATTTTTTAAAATAAATAGTATATAGTGATGGTGGTTAACGGCGGTGGTAGGTGGCAGCCGGCGGAGGTAGTTGGAGGCGGTGATTTTCGGAAGCGGCAGTGGTGGCGGAGAGTGACCGGAGGCGATTACCGGCGATGGCGGCCGGTGGTGGGGCAGTTTCCGGCGGCGGTGGGCGGTTTCCGGCGTTGGCCGGCGATGGGCGGTTTTCGGCGGCGGCGGTGTCCGGCGGTGGTCAGCGGTTTCCGGCGGCGGCGGGAGGTGGCACAAATGGTGGTGATTGAAAGTTGTTGAGGTGGTGGTAAAAAGAATGTGAGTTGTTATTAATTGATCAAAATTTAGAATTTAAATTATTAGGATTTAAGATGGAATTAGTTTTGTGGAATTGAGTAATTTAGAAATCCAACACAATTCCAATTTCAAATTTTAGTTATGTTCCCAAACAATATAATTGATTTTGAAGGCCCCAATTTCAATTCCAAGCTATAAAATTGGTATCCAAACGTACGTTAAGAGCTATGTCAACATTATCACCTTTCAATATATGAAAATGATCATTATTTTTCCCACTAAAAACACTAATTTTCTCAATTTTAACTCTTTTGGTTTAGAATAATACCACAATTTTTGACTCCCATTCATTAAAATCCTGCCTTTTTCACAGCTAAGTGTCATAAATTATTATTAACAGGATGCCTTTAGGACTGCACTTGTATTTTAATAAACAGATGCATTTGTGGAATTCTAAATCAAACATTTAAGTAGAGCCCTAAATTTGGTATCATCCGTAGGGATGTCCCGTCCCAATATACAAATGGGATGGGATTGGACGGTATATTCTAATTCCGTATAAAATCGAGCCTATTTGGGATATCCCGTTTGAGATTCGGGACATCCCGTATTTTTATAATTTTAATTTAAATTTTAATTTTTTTAATCTCAGGTATTTTAGCACTTAATTCTATATAAAAAAAATCAACTATCCATTGATTTTTTTGTGTTAATTAAGCTATTTTATAAATTTAACAAGTTTTTAATTTATAGAATTGCAAAAAAATTAATCTTATGTTTTCAATTTAATGTTTTGACAACATCTCACAGTTAGATTTTAGTTTTATAATATTATTGTCTTCTTAACCCGAATTATCCTGTGTTCCGAAGTGGGATGTGACGGACAAGGATTTTTTATCTGTCCCGCGAAGAATTCGGAACATCTCATCCCATAAAATTGCGGGATTTTATAGTTCCGTTTCGTCCCATCCCATATTCCCGAATTTACAACTCTACATTTAAGTGGTACATAAGGCCAACGCAATTTTGCCAACTCTACATTTAAGTGGTACATAAGGCCAACGCAATTTTGAAATCCAAATAAATTAATGATGTGCTAACCACAAAAAGTGAACATTGAACTCACAAGGATTATTTCTCTACACCCAACTTTGCAGTCCAAAATGCATTTTCCAGGTTTTGGGAGCATTGTTAGAAGTTGAAGATACTTGGAAAATTGAGCTGTCTATTGTCAGAAACCTCAATAGAATGTCAGTTACCCTCAAATTTAGGGTTCAATATGAGTACAACATAGGGATTCACCTTGCAAGAAACAGCAAAAAAAAAAAACTGATAGAGAAGATGTTTAAATTAAATGGTCCTTTAAAGTATAAAATCACCAAATTTACAAACCGTCCACTTGATTTCCGGGCATTAGAACTTGGAAGAATTCGAGACCAACATGGACCATGTAGCTAGCCAATAAAACTAAATAAGGCAACTACAAGTGTGTTTACGTTAACTTTCAATAGCAGCACGCTGGTATAACCACACCATTAAACGACCCCAGAAGGAAGACGCAAAACGAGTTGTCCTCCAAAAACGCTGTACAAAGAAATGATATGGGTAAATGGACTCTAATGTAATCCCTCCGTCCAAAATACAGAGTAAATGTTGCATTTTGACTTTTTTGGTCAACTTAATTGAGCTTTATCTTAATGTGATTCTATAATTGGTTATTGATGAACCAATAGAAACACCATCAATAACTATTTTAATTTTTTTTTTGTAAGAACTATTTTAAAATTTCATGAAGATAAATAAATATTCATAAAATCTTAGGTCAAAGTTCAATCAAGTTGACCAAAAAAATCAAGGTGCGACATTTATTTTGGGACGGAGGGGGTAAGAGATTAAAAGTGGTACTTGTACAAAAAGGCTTTGGATTATTGATGTGAAGAAATGTATTAACCTTTTGACGTAGTAGTAACAGAAATCTGCTAATATGAATGTTTGAACTACTTCTGAGATGAGGACCATGGAAGGCCACAACCCATAACCAAGAGCTGTCAGCAAGTGGCCACGACTGTCCAAAACCTATGAAATGCAAACACCAAAAAGGTTAAGACAAACAGGAAGAGAGTACAGATCCTACCAAGAAATACCCTAGAAGAAAGTTGCGATATGAGTAATGTATTAAAGCTGACAGTTAAACTTGCAGAATATACGAATATTTCGGTTCTACTGTCTCCACAAAGATTCCACTTGTGATTGCAATTCGCCGTTCCAACTTTACATTCATCTATGCAATAAATGAGTCAGGCACAACAGAGGAATTTTCATGTACGGGCTATTTTAGTGCTGCATAGATTATACCCCATATCTTAAATAGTTCTTCCTTGCCACTCAAAGATTTCCATTAGAAGAGACCACCTCTACCAAGGAGGAAGTGATGATCATGATGATTACAGCAAAGTCGATCATTACCCAAAAAAACTTACTATTATAGCCGTGTGAAAAGAATGAAAGACCTATTCCTTTCACGTGTATACATTAAAAAAAAAAAACTTGAATGGTATGAAAACTGCAAGTTTAACTTCCAAGTGAGTTTTTCTAGTTCATCCTTAAAAAGAAAGTGGGTATTTAAGAGCAACTGAGGGATTATTTCAATATCAAACAACAGTATATATCAAACCTGGAGAACCCAGTGAGCACAGCTCAAGAACCTTGCAACACCCAATGCAAATACGTAATGAGCTGTAAATGGTTCCACAATCTGAAAAACGAACCAAAACGGTGAAAAGATAACAGTCAGAAAAGATCGAACTTAATAAGGCTCCAAGACAATCATTAGACTTGATGGGATGACTAAAATAAAAGACCATGGTCTAAAAGATCTTACCTTAGTGTTCTGCATGACCCGCAATTGGGGTAGAACAGAAACCGCTTCAAGATATACACAGAATGCCCAGAAAATCCTGTTGATGAAATGGTGTGATGTAGATGGATGAATTAGGAAAGCGAACACAGCACATGGAACAACCTGCAAGGAAAGGAAAACTTTAGCATTATATTCTGAAACCATTCATCCGCCACATTGATATTTTTTTGATAGGAAAATAGAAATATTTTCTAAAAAGAAGATTAAAGTACAAACAAATGGACAAGAAGTCCATCAATTAAAGAGATCAAAACAAAACATGAATCCTAAATTAAAAGATAGCAGCAACCCAATCTCTTTTCAAGTCATTAAGTGATAATCCTCTGAAACCTCCATTCGCATAGGTCCAAAGTGAAGCTTATCTCACAAAAGATGCCTCGGTAGATACTGATTTTTTGAATGTCCTCGCGTTTCTTTCCAACCAAATACACCAACAAATTGCAAAAACCCCACTCCCACAAGCTTTTTGAATCTTCTTATTAACCAAACCCTCTATACTGAATCTCAAGAAGAGAAGAAATGTGATCTGGACTCACCCGCACTTCAATCACGAGGAAATGTGTACGAACATTAACGACCAGCACCATGTTTTCAAGCATACCTTTCAAAGTATGACACAAAGGTTTAAACACTGATAGGGTTCACTGACAAACTTAAAGGTTACAGAAGATAAAAGTAGAGCTGGAATTATCTGCTCTTAAGGGGGAATAACCCCACTTCCTCAAGCTTTTCGAATCTTCTTATTAACCAAACCCTCTATACTGAATCTCAAGAAGAGAAGAAATTTGATCTGGACTCATCCACACTTCAATCAAGAGGAAATGTGTACGAACATTAACGACCAGCACCATGTTTTCAAGCATACCTTTCAAAGTATGACACAAAGGTTACAACACTAATAGGGTTCACTGACAAACTTACAGGTTACAGAAGATAAAAGTAGAGCTGGAATTATCTGCTCTTAAGGGGAATACTAATGGTTGCTTCTTGCTTGCACTTTATTTGAGCATTCTAGTCCGCATTTTGTATATTATGAGGGTTATCTGTATTTTTCTTCTCAAAAAAAAGGAAAGAGGCTTTACTTTGCTCTTTGGTACTCATAATCGCAATATAAATGGTCTTCTGCAGGAGGCACCCTATTTTTCAAGCTACTTCCATATTGGCCTGTTATGTGTAAGGGTGGCAAAATGGGTGTTTCGGTTATCCAATGGGTGTGTGTTATTCATTAAAAATATAATGTTTTTACCTATTGTACATCATGATACAATGTACAATAGTTTAAAGCGTGATAAAATTACAGCATGATAAAATCATAGGAGTAATGGGTATACCCATTGGTTAGAAATTGCCACCCCTAGTTATGTAAGCAGCAATCTGAACCTCTTTGTCATCTTTTTATTCATTGCTTTGGTGCCTTGGCAATCTCTGGCATATGTCAGGCCAACCACATTTCTCCTACTTCAATTCAGGGACTTTGGTGGAGGTAAGGATGAGCGACTTCTTTGCCAAGCATATGCAAGATGAGTATGGTTACTGATAGGAGATCAATTACACGCAGATAACTGATGGAGCATTCTCAATTAAAACTAACCCTTGAACATCTTATTCCCCAATAATGAAATGTATAGAAAGGACAAAACAGCTTGAAACTTATTCTCCATCCTTCCTTTCATCCCTGATTAGAATTATACAAATCTGGTTTGTATGGGTTTCAGAATCTGGTTAAGATTGTCCAATTTAATGTTGGTAGAGTTGAGGTTAGTTTAATTTGGGTCAGATCCGATCTGGCTGACAACAGGCATTCAGATAAGCCACATAGCCAATGCTGGGGAATCCTCTACATTGAGAACTCAAGGCAAGGATTGCTTGTCGAGGTCAATGAACAATGATAACATCAGTAGGCAGGTATGTTCTGGCGTAAAATCCATAGTCAGCGGAAGGCAGTGTTGTGTACACATTCACAAAGTGAAATAAACATTGTTAAGGAAATAGAGAAGTACTTCAAGGAACTCGGTAAGCAGAGCTATGCCTCTGATATCAAAATGGACATAACACTTGTCTTACAAGTATCCAAATTGAAATAAAAAAAGGAGGAAATATAAAATGCCTTGACAAAATGAATTTTCATGACTAACCAATCCTATATACAACAACAACATCATTACCCCGGTGCCGCAAAGGCTCCCACCTACCGTGGGGTAGGGGGATCGGATGTACGCAACCTTGCCCATGTACTAAAGCATAGAGAGGTTGTTTCCGGATGACCCATGATGAAAATTACGTCAAAATTGCATGCACTGACTGTTGCTTCATAACAAAGAAGTGCAGACAGTTTAGTGAGCCATTTGTTTTATTCCATCATATTCCCGAGCAAAAAAAAATAGTGAGTCTTTGGCTCCATCCTATATAACCATCACTAATTAACCAAAATGCCAAACATAGCCTAAGAGCGGAACTAAACCAGAAAACCCTTACACGAAACAATCTATAATATTTAAGTCCCAAATCATCTCATCTTGTGCTCGTGTTCTGCTCCAGAAATGGATGGGGGAAGCAGCAAAGGAATCTTCCAATTCTTTAAACAATCAAAAGTCGTTTTCTAATAATGGATAGTTAAGTCAATAATTTTCAATCAAGGATGAAGGAACCAATCCTGGAAAAAAAAAAAGAGCTACAACTTTTATTCGTCCTAAATGAAATACTATCACAAACAGTAAGCATATTCCGGAACACCACATGACATTGATATACACGGTGATGCGGGGAAATTCAATAAAAGTTCACATATATATAAAGCTACTGGAAGTCTGGAACCCCATGAGCTCTCAAAGAGGAGTGTTTATCAGAGACAAGAAAAATGAGTGAACAAGATGACCAAGTGTAAATACAAGCTCAAAAATAAAAAAAATAAGCTTCGTCTCGATGGAAACTAAATATTAAGACTCAAAAGAAGGCATCATAATCCTAGTTAAAAAGCCTTTTTCTTAAACTTCTATTCGGTGGTTTAGGCTCAAAAGTAGAGCTAGATTACCGGACTCCCCCGTAGACCTAGATTACAACCCAAAGACTAAAATTTTCCTTAATAAAACAGGGGACATGATGTACAATGGAGGCAGTTGCCCTCATTTGTCTAAAAAAAATTACCAATCCAATTTTGTAACGGTTAGGGGTGTTCAGTGCAATATATTAAACTTTCCCCTCCTTTGTGTACAAAAAAATACACTTAACATTTTTTTTTGCCCCCCCTTTAAAATCTGAAAAGGGGTTTGACTGTTCCAAAAATTAAAAGGTTCAAACAAAAAATATTATGGAGGTGAAATTACGGAGACAAAAAAAAAAAACCCAAACGATACCAGAGAGTAGAGACGTTGACGGAGATGAGAGGAGAGTCTTCCGATTGAGAGATGCCTCTCTGTATTTAAAATCAGCCGTGGGATCGCTGTTGCAGAAGGGCTTTCCACTCTTATTTTCCTCTTTTAACAATCTCCAATCCATTGTTAGGTCAGAAATTTTCTCTCCCTTCTCTATTTTTTATTCTTGACTTAAACTACATGGTTTGTGCCTTCAGATTTGAAGTGTTAAAGTTTTATTACTACTTTATAGAACATCCACCGAGGCACCGACTGACAATGATAGTTGGCACCACTTTGACCTTAATACTTAATTGTAAAAAATTGAGATTTATGTTTGTTTGTTTGTTTGTTTGTTTTTAGTGTGCAAAATTGAGATTTAAGTTATTTTAAATGATGCTACCTCTGTCCCAAAATGAATGTCCAAAAAAAAATCACATTTATTCTTGATGACAATCAAGTGAGACATATATTCTTAATGTGAAGTCCAATGAACAATTTTTCGAACTAAAGGGAGTTAGTGAGCTTGATACCGAAACACCTGCGAGAATGACTGACCCAGAGAGATAATAAAAGAGCAAATGTAGTTTTCAAAGTGAAAACTAACTTTCATTCAACAAAAACCAAAAAATTGTCTGACCCATTACTCCTAGCTAGCATGACTATATACAAATGACCTAGTAACTACCCACTAACAACAAGGAATTAAAAGAAATTTGAAAATACGAAATTTAAATTCAGAAAACAGAAAAATGACGTTTTTGCCCCTCAAACGATCCCGGATGATCACGTCTAGTCATCGTAAAGCTATGACCCGATATCTTGAGCACATTTTGCATGTCCATGCCAAATTTCTTGGCATTTCGAGATCACCAGTTTTCGGACCAACATTACACTGCATCATCAGAGCTTGGAGAGAGAATGGTTCTTGCTAGAAAGAATGACATCTACCAATTAGTGTATAGGCTTGTTACTTTGACATTGATCCTTCCTATTGCAACGACATCAGCTGAAAGAGCATTCTCAGCAATGAATCTTGTGAAGACTTAATTGCGCGACATAATTGGAGAACGGTGGATGTCGGATAGTCAAATGGTGTATGTTGAGAAGGAAAACTTTGATAGTATTGACAATGAAGTAATTTTGCGAAACTATCAAAAGATGAAAAATAGACGAGAGGACTTGTAAAGTTTTTTTAGGTCACTTGATGGATTGAAATATGTACTTTTGTGGATTTTTCTTTGTACAAAACCTTGTAAAGGTTAATAGATCTTTTGTGGTCTTACACTTAAATTATTTTTGTAGTGCATCTAATATTTTGGGTTATCATTAATGGAGTACGTACAATTTGAGCTTTCATTGTACGGCTAAAGAAATTATGCTATGCATTTTTTGCCCCCGTTCACAAAAATCCTAGCTCCGCCACTGCAATAAAGTACAAGTAAGAAACACTCACCATCATCAAGGAATTTCCTTGAGATGAAAAAAAGGACTATATAAACGCATAATACATATGAGGAATAGCATGACATTTTCCACCGCATATTGTCTCCTTTAATGACAACCTAAAAGACCAACTTGTTCAATGATACCTAAACCCTCACGGTTGAATTATATCTATTTCCATATATTGAAGGACACATGTGAGAAGCATCATATGCAGTTGAGTGCCATAAATAAAAAAAAATGAGGATTATGCATGAAGGAAGGCTCACCACATAATACATTGCAAAGTTGTCTTTGTCTTCCATATAGCTTGACTTCAATCTGAACCGAATCATGAAAATAACCCACAAAGTTGTGGCCAGTGTAGCTAAATCAAGCAAGGTATGAATGTCATATTCCATGACAAAACTACAGTACAGTCTAACAGCTAGAAATATTGCCGTTAGCTCCTGCGATTTAAGTGAGAGCCCTGCAATCATTCAATATAAAATACAATATAAATGTGATCAATATTCATTTGGCCTGATAACAAGCGAGAGAACACAGACCAATAACAAAATAGAATAATCTCAGAGAATTATACTAGGATAAGCAAAGTGCTGCAAATCTGAAATAAAGAGAGAAGAAGAACTATTAAACAGTTGGCAACTTCAGAAAAAAATGAAGAGTGTCTAAATCTTTGGATAATGCAAATACTAGAAAGTCATGACAGATCAGATGGATCAAAAACAAGATGAAAAGGTACAAGTGTCAAAAGAGGTCTGTACTCCTACGTGTCTTTCCTGCAAGATATTCAACAAAAAACATGTGAGATCTGATTGCTGATGTTAGACTTAGTATATACTATATTCAAAACAGAAAAAATCATGGTGTCAGGAAGTGAATCAAATGCTTTCTGGTTTGTTCCAGGTAGCTTACCCTACCCATTCAAAATAAGGCTGAAGTTCAAAACCAATGTTAACGAGGGAATCAACAGCAGAAGGGAGCCTGTGAGTTGAGCTTGCCATGACAAAAATAATGCAAGCAATGTGAACTACTTATATTGCAGCCTACCACAGTGAGCAATAAGAGTTACAATATCCAACTTCCAACGGCCTTTGAGCCTCTCAGTCACGGAAGTGGTCAGAAAAATGTGTTTCCAAAGTACGATCCTGATCTAATATGCACATAATACATACTTGCTTACAACATAGGCACATAATATGCACATAATACATACTTGCTTACAACATAGGCACATCATAATAGTCAGTATTATGTTCTTAGAAATCAGTCAGCCTAATGAGCTAAAACTAGAAAGATATAAATGGTTGCTGAGAAAATGAAGGAAAACTAAATACTCCCTCCAACCCCAAAAAGAGAGTTGAATTCTCTATTTTCATATGTCCCAAAAGAAGAATTGTCAGTTTCAAATTTAAAGCTTCAAAGCTTCAAAAAGTAATTCAAGCATTTTTTTTTCTTTTTAAAGATATACTCCCTCCGTCCCATCAAAACGGATACTTATTTCCTTTTTGGTCCGTCCCACCAAAACTGATACTGCCCAAAATGGCAAAGGAATCTTCACTATTTACCCCACTCATTCTCTCTCCTATTTCACTTTTACACTCACAACATTCTCTCTCCTAACTATTTCTCCCACTCATTCTCTCTCCTATTTAATTCTTCATACTCACAACATTTTCTTTCACTTTTTCTCTCACTTACTTTTTATTAATCCCCGTGCCCAAAAATTTGGTATCAATGTTGGTGGGACGGAGGGAGTAATAATTATCTGACGCTGCATACGGGAAAATATATCACTTTGATTATTTAGAAGAAATTACGCAGCAAAAGTATGATGGTAAATTGTTGTACTTGTCTAATGGGACTACTTTTTTTGGGATGATGGAGTTATAAGAAGGCCGGTTTTATGACATATAAATCATGCCAAACTATCATCTCCTCTTACCATATATAGCCTCAAGAAACAGACCAGTTCTGACAACCAAATGCACACATTCCATGAGGAAACACGGCATAATACAGTTGATGTTCACTTTAATTATGACCTCAAATTCTTTATCTTTGTCTAGTACCTATTTAGGCACCCAAAGCGGAGTCGATAGATAATGTTTTAACAGCATTCCAAAACCAGCTGTCTATTGCAATCTCCATCTCCCTCCAAGGTTTCAAAAATATATCAGCACTCATGAGATCATAGTGGAAGTCTTACTTTATTAAATATGTCATCTTTCAACCCCAAACTACATATAAACAGCTACAATTTCAGCTCATAAATCTTACATCACATAAAGGAAATAACCTGCTTTACTCTTTCTTTTTCCTTCCTACATAACACCTTAGCTACCACATTGACATGCATAATCAACCTGCTACCGGAAATAACTGAGCTATCAGAATTTTAACTCAATGGTCAATCCAAATAAGACAACCCCCCACAAAACCCTAATTTTAGCCAAACAAAAACTCCACAAGATTTGCATTTATTCTTAAAAAGAACAAAAACCCAATTGACAACCAAAAAAATCGAATTAAAGTAAGATCTTCCCCAATTCCCTAATAAAAAAAGCACTTCTTTGCAACCCAACCACGATCAAAAAAACAGATCAAAACAAGAACAGAAAATAAATCAATAGTTACCTGCACAAGTTTTTTCTTTCATTAGCTTGTAGATAAGGACGGAGATTCCAATAGAGTGAACAGCTTCGGCGGCGACGAAGAGATTATCGTGATCGTGTACGATGACTCGGAGCAAAACCAGGGTTAACATGCCAGTAACAACGGCCAAAAAAGCCTTTACCTTGGGGGGTTGCCGCCGTACCCATGTTGATACTACCTGGATCGGCCTCTTCGGTGGCCTCATACTGATTTTCTCTCTGTTTACACCCGAATTTCTACTCCGGCGAGTTGATAGGGACGGTGACAGGACAGCGAGAAAGTGAGGGAAAATTCGAGATCGATTTGGGCTATTAGTTGGGGGGTGTGTGTGTGTGCAGGAGTTCAATTCCCTTTGGATTGCAGTGACCGAAATAGAATTATACGTCAAATTGCATTCCCATTCTTGAAAATGTATTCGAACTAAAAAAACTAGAATAAGCCCGTGTTCGAGGACACGGTTTTTTTTTTTTTTTAATTATGCCCGTATTTGAGAATACATTTTTTTTTTTAATTTGAAAAAAAAAATTAAAAAAAAAATTTAAGGACAAAATGGGAAAGAAACAACTTAGTGAGGGTAAAATGGGAAATTTGACACTTGTAATTGTTCATACTACTGTAGATAGTGAAGGTGTGATTTATACTATAGATATTTTAAGCCCAAATCCCTCCGTCCCAAAATGTTTGTTCCATTTGACTTTTTTGCTGAACTTTGACCACAAATTTATGAGAGATTAATCATGTTCATGAAATTCTAAAAGTTGTTGTTGATAATATTATTAATGGTGAATCAATAGAAATTTTTAGAATTTCATGAACATAATTAAATTGTCATATATTTGTGATCAAAGTTCAATAAAAAAGTCAAATGGGACAAACATTTTGAGACGGAGGGAGTATAATCTATTAAACCTTGTAAACCCAACAAACATTGTTCTTCGATCCGCTATTAAGATATAAGAGCGGACTGATTAATAATATTATTTTTTTTATTTTCTTTTACAAAAATAATTTTATGTTCTTCTAGTCTTACACATTAGTTATGGGAACGGACTGATTAATACAAGTATATGAATTTTATGAAATCTAACGTTGCTCCTCAGTAGCTTAGTGGTAGAGCGGTTGACTGTTAACTGATTGGGCCCCTAAACCGCTCAGTGATAAAGGAGGTAGGGGGTGCAGAGACAGGCAGGAGGTTAAATCATCATAATCAAACGGGTTAAAGCGAGCAGCGTTCATCCTGAGCCAAAGACGGACTACTCTAACTCTAAGAGCACTCATCCATAAACCGGTTTTCGATTCGTATCGAAATTATTAGAAGAATTCTTTGATTTCGTCCATTCATTAATAACTTGTTAATTTTTTTAAGAAAATATAAAAAATTGTACAAAAAAAATTACTCTTAGACATATACATGAGGTATAAACGTAATTTTAGTTTTATATCTTATTCTCCCTCCGTCCCACCAAAATTGATACTTATTTCATTTTTGGTCTGTTCCAGCCAAACTGATACTTTTCAAAATGGCAAGGGAATCTTCACTATTTACCCCACTCATTCTCTCTCATATTTCACTTTTATACTTACAATATTCTCTCTTCTAACTATTCTTCCCACTCATTCTCTCTCCTATTTAATTTTTCATACTCACAACATTTTCTTTCACTTTTTCTCTCTCTTACTTTTCCTTAATTCGCGTGTCCAGAAATTTGATCTCAATTTTGGTGGGACGGAGGAAATATATATATAGGAGCGGACCGATAAAGCGTGAATTTATAGAATTTTAAATATGTTGTGAGTTTTATAAAAATTTTTATCTAATTGAGGGGCCCTAAGGTTAGAAACCCTATTCAAATTGAAATATTATTATTAGAAGTACTATTTTGCTTTAATTAATCATTATCATCATACATTATTAATTTTACAAAGTGATTGTGATTCATATGGGTACTTGTAAATGTTCGGTCTCTGACACATGAACATCGAAATTGAATCTTTTAACATTATTTAGGGGCCGTTTGGCATTGCGTTCTAGCAGCCCAAACACGCGTTTTAAGATCAAACGCAAGTCCAGCGCTGTTTGGGAAAGAAATTGGGTTTGCGTTCAGAAGGTGGAGGACGCGGAAAAAAGCGTTCTATGATAATCTGCTCAATAGGTGCTTTTAGAAGAATCACTTCTTGGATAATCTCTATTTAAATTCAAATCTATATTATGCCCTTAAACATTATTTAATTTTACCACAAATATGCCTTGAATTATCCTTTTTCTTTTCGCTGCCTATGTTTTTTGACGAACACTTCTTCAATTATGAGGTCAATTTCTTTCATCTTCTACTTTGTTATTCAATAATGGTATTAATGTTTCTTCTATCTTTCTCTGGTTTACGATTGGGGATCTTCAATAATAAGGAAGAGGATAATGGGGTGTTAATATCCCTTTGATTAACGCACATCAAGTGTTTGTGTTTTTGTCTGAACCATGTTTAGTTGGTGAAATGCTCACCCTCTCTTAATGCATTCTACTTGTTTTGGTATTACAAATTGCAACATCCGGTAGTAGTTAACATTGAAAACGCAAATTTTATTTTATTTTTAATTTTCAAATTAATATGTTATCTTTTTTTTAATTTAGGAGTACTCTTATGAGTTTAAATGTGTAAGGGTATTGTAGCCCTTATAAATTTTATAATCACTTATATAGTGTGGTAACCAAACATATTTTAAAATCACTTTTGACATAAAATCACTTTTCAAAATTGTAAGTCAAACACAGTATTGAGTTTTGAACAATCACTTTTAATAAAATCACTTATTGAGAATCACTTTCAAATAATCAGAAGCAACGCCAAACCCACCCTTAATAAGGGTTAACATCTTTTAAAAAATTTCAGTGATAATGTTAATGTTAGTGTAAATATACTCCTATGTGCTTAAAAGTATTATCGGTGACAATATTAAACAATATCAGATGTATTAAAACATGCAAGTGGTAGTGTTAAAAGGGTCTCATCACGTGTGTTGAAAAGTGTCAATTGTAATGTTAAAAAGTATTAATGATAATGTTAAATGATCGTTAGAGCATCTTCATTCATGCCATTTCAAAATTGTTTCAAGCCATCCCTCTTCTCTCCACCTCAAATTCACGTCATCATTCATCAATAACACAAATTCAAACAATTTTAAAAGTCATCAGTTTCTCTCTTCTACTTTTTATTATATCCCACCATATTTTCTCTTTCCTACTCATTTATATTACATTTATTACTACTATAAATAATTATTAATTATTGTACTATCTAATTAATTAATTATAAATTTCATTATAATTAATTATTTTATTTATATTTATTAGTTTTATTTATATTATTTGAAGAAATTTATATCTAATAAATTATAACATGAAAATTACATACGAAAATAAAATACATTAAGGCTCCGTTTGTTTCGCGTAAAACATTTTTCGAAAAATGTTTTCATGTAAAATGATTTCATGTAATGTAAAATGTTTTCATGTAAAACATTTTCCTTGTAAAATATTTTCTTGTAAAATATCATGGTCTTGTTTTCAGTTGTTTGGTAAATTTGACGAAAATGTTTTCCGAAAAACATTTTCCGGAGTTTGGTAAACTGAACAACTTAACTTTTTTTATTATTATTATTTTTTATTTTATTATTATTACTATTATTATTATTATTATTATTATTATTATTATTATTATTATTATTATTTTATTATTATTATTTTATTATTTTTTATTTTATTATTATTATTATTATTATTATTATTATTATTATTATTATTATTATTATTATTATTATTATTATTACTATTACTATTATTATTATTATTATTTTATTATTATTATTATTTTTTATTTTTTATTTTATTATTATTATTATTATTATTATTATTTTATTATTATTATTTATTTTTTATTTTATTATTATTATTATTTTATTATTATTATTTTATTATTTTTTATTTTATTATGATTATTATTATTATTTTATTATTTTATTATTTTATTATTTTATTATTATTATTATTTTTATTTTATTATTATTATTATTATTATTATTATTATTATTTTATTATTATTATTATTTTATTATTTTATTATTTTATTATTTTTATTTTTTATTTTTTATTTTATTATTATTATTATTATTATTATTTTATTATTATTATTTTATTATTTTATTATTATTATTTTATTATTTTTTATTTTATTATTATTATTATTATTATTATTTTATTATTATTATTTTATTAGGGCGAACGGAAGAGTTGTAAAATGATTTACGAATTACAAATTGGTAAATCATTTTACAAAGAAAACCCCCTTTTTTTACATTGACCGAAAATATTTTACATTTGACTTTCTTTTACAAGTAGTTACCAAACACTCGAAAATGGGTAAAACATTTTTCGGAAAACATTTTACTTAAAATAAACACCCGAAAACAAGGAAAACATTTTCCGGAAAATGTTTTCCGCGAAACAAACTGAGCCTAAATTACTGTTGTGGCTAATATTGGAACATTTTTATTTTATTTTTTCTCAAATGAAAATCGAGCCCGTGACTTCCTGACTTTGGATTGTTTGCCCGTGACTTTGGTCCCACATGTCAGCCGTCATGACCCGGCATAGGGCAAAACCAAAAAAAAAAAGTCATGATAATCTATACTTCCTCCGTGTGCAGCTTGTAGCTAGAGGTGGCCGGTCGGTTAAACCGCCGGTTAGCCGGTTGAAAACCGGCGGTTGAAACCTCCAAAATCCCCAACCGGAACCGAACCGCCTAACCGGCTAGACCGGTTACGGTTTAGGCGGTTCACGGTTTTAACGGTTATCCGGTTAACCTCCGGTTTGACGGTTTGGATATGCTCGGCCGAGTCCTTGGTGTTGCTCGGCGAGCAACCCTTTAGGGTTTAGGGTTTTGAGGGTTGCTCGGCCGAGTCTTTGGTCGCTCGACCGAGCAACCCTTTTAGGGTTTAGGGGTTGAGGGTTGCTCGGCCGAGTCTTTGGTGTTGCTCGTAGAGCATATCATTTTTCAGCTTAATTTTTTAACGATTTTTTGAAAAAAGTTAACTTTTATTTTTTTTCAATTTTTTTTTTGGATAGATAAGACTATTTTAAACTTAAGTTTACTACATACATTTTTTACAAAAAGGTTTATAAAAAAAGTTATGAATTTTAAAAAAAATGAAAGTTAACGGTTTTTTGAAAAAAGTTAACTTTTATTTTTTTCAATTTTTTTGGATAAATAAGACTATTTTAAACTTAAGTTATCTACATACATTTTTTGAAAAAAGATTTATAAAAAAAGTTATGAATTTTGAAAGAAAGAAAACTTAACTTTTTTTTAAAGAAACAAGTAGTCGTTTGGAAAAAAGGGACGGTACCCTTAAATTTTATTAATTAAAATACAATTACAACGAGGGTATTGGTAGGAGTGGTGGTGGTAGAGGTGGTAGTAGTGGACCTAGTGGTATTGATAGGAGTGGTGGCCGGTAGGAGTGGTAGTAGTAGTGGTAGTAGCGGTAGTGGTAGTGGTGGTAGTAGTAGTAGTAGTGGTAATAGTAGTTGTGGTGGTGGTGAATGGTGATGGTGGTGATGTAGACCGGTAGTAGTGGTAGTGGTAGGTAGCGGTAGTAGTGGTGGTGGTAGTAGTAGTAGTGGTAGTAGTAGTGGTGTTGGTGATGATGGTGGTGGTAGTAGTAGTAGTCTTTAGTAGTAGTGGTATTGGTAGGAGTGGTAGTAGTAGCGGTAGTAGTAGTGGTGATAGTAGTAGTAGTGGACCTAGTGGTAGTAGTAGTAGTGGTGGTGGTGGTAGTAGTGGTGGTGGTAGTAGTGGTGGTGGTAGTGGTGGTGGTGTAGACTAGTAGTAGTGGTATTGGTTGGAGTGGTAGAGGTGGTAGTGGTAGTGGTAGCGGTAGTAGTGGTGGTGGTAGTAGTAGTAGTGGTAGTAGTAGTGGTGGTGGTGATGGTGGTGGTGTAGGTGGTAGTAGTGGTATTGGTAGGAGTGGTAGTAGTAGCGATAGTAGTAGTGGTGGTAGTAGTAGTAGTGGACCTAGTAGTAGTAGTAGTAGTGCCGCTACTGTAGTGGTGGTGGTGGTAGTAGTGGTGGTGGTAGTAGTGGTGGTGGTAGTGGTGGTGGTGGTGATGGTGGTGGTGTAGACTAGTAGGAGTGGTAGTACTAGTAGTAGTGGTAGTAGTGGTGGTGGTGGGGGTGTTACTGGTAGTAGTAGTAGTAGGGGTGGTGGTGGTGGTGGTGGGGAACATAACGGCTAGTTTGAAAAAGTAGCCGTTGGAATGAGTTTTGGCGTTACGCTCGGCAGAGCAACTCATATGACTCGGCCAGAGCATGACCGTTATTGGAAATTAACACTACTGGAAGGTTATGCTCGGCCGAGCAACTCATATGACTCGGCCGAGCAAGCCAAAACCGGCGGTTAACCGGCGGTTGGCCGGTTTTTCAAAATTTCAAACCTTAACCGAACCGGCCAATTACCGGTTTCGGTTAGCCGGTTCCGGTTAACCGCCGTTGACCGGTTTTGACCGGTTTTGGCCGGTTTTCAACCTTCCGGTTGGCCGGTTCGGTTTATAAAATGGACACGTCTACTTGTAGCGGGACGAAGAATTTTACTTTTTTTTTTTTCAATTTCAAATTCCATTTAAAATTGAGATTGCAAAACATACTCTTTATTTTATGGAATATTTTTATATGGTTTTCTAAATGGTATGGATAGAAAGTAGAAACCCTCTAGTATTATGCATAATGATTGGGGTTTACATTAGGGCTGAATAAAAAATTCGACGGATCGGATCGGATCGATAGAATCAGATCAGACCAATGAAAATTGGACCAATTCAATAGAATTGGTTTGTTTTTGGTCCCAAATTTATTGGAACCGATTATTTGGGTTGGTCCTGATTTTTAAAAAAATATATATGATCCTGGACCGAACTCGGACCGACCCGATTATGTATAATATATATATATATATATATATATATATATATATATATATATATATATATATATATTTATTCATAATTTCAAATTCCTAATTTCCAAAAAAATAAAATAATTTTGATGTGACCTTATCCATTCAGTGACATTACAAGTTTACAAATCTCCAATAGAAGGTAATGATTTAATGAGATTATGATGTTATTTTCTCAGTCTCTACCTCCAATTTACTCGTATTTTCTTACAATTTTGCATCTGAATTTAGTTATTAGGGTCTGAATCATGTTTATTTTCTCAGTCCAAATTTATGTAATGTAATCGTCCTATATTTTTTTTATTTGAACTTTGTTCCTCTATTTCAGTTAATTTGCTGTATGTCTGAATATTTTATTTAACTTTGTTTATGTAATCGTCCTATATTTTGGTTTCATGAAAAAAAATAGTTGTTGCATGTTTTATCTTTAGAAAAAATATATAGTAGTGTAACTTGTGGAACCGATGGAACCGGACATGGATCGAACCATTGGAACCGGACCAATGTGACCGGTCCTGTAATGTAATGGTCTGGTCCTGGTCCTCAATTTAGGCAGAACCGAACAATTGATCCAGTCCTATTTTTTAAAATTTTAATAAAATCCGGACCAATTTGAACCGTGAACACCCCTAGTTTGCATCTATCATTTTAATAGCATAGATGATATATTTTCCTTTGAATTTCATGTAATAACATAATACCACATCATTTTTAGGACATTTTAATCATTTATATTATAAAAATTGTTACATGCATCATGCATGCAACCCTAATTGATCATAATAGACTTATGTTGTTACTATAATATTCGCACCATCTAATGGCATGCATCACGCTAAATTTTTATAGGTAATGTAAAATTTCATAAGAATATTTATATTTCGTAAATTTTTTGGTTAAATTTTAATTAAGTTATTCTAATAAATAATTTAATATAATGTTACAAATTACAATAATTAATGAAAGGATAAAGAGGAATTTAAATGTCTTTGAACCAACAGTAATTGTTATTTTGGATTAAAAAATTTATTCAAAAGTAACAATTTTTTTTAATAAAAGATGAATTTAAATGTTTTTTTTTACCTTAAAGTGATTTATTTTGGACCAATTTTTTTGACCATAAGTTATGTTTATTCCAGACCAAATGGAGGGAATTTTTTTTCAAATAGTTTCTTTTTAAATTAATATTTCTCAAACTAACAACCCTATCAAACTATTTATCAAAATGTCCATTTTTTTGAAACTTGCTATTTCATATGGCGAGTTTTTACTAATTCGTTTAAACTCGCTACGCCATATAGATAGTTCATTTTTTTATTGTACAATCTATTTAACCGAAATATAAATTTTAATTAAATTTTAAACTCGTTGCACCAATTAGCGAGTTTAAGCGGGATTTTGAAATTGCATATAAGGTTGGGGCAGATTTGTTTATAACCCTAAACACACATAATTATTGAGAAAAAAGAAAGGGAGATGCGAAAAAAAACTCAATTTTCACATCTTTTAACTTTATAATTGGTTAATAGTACGAATCAAGGTAAATAATCAATATTGCAATCATTTTGTATACTTGTGTTTATTATATAAAGTTTTTTTTTTTT
Source organism: Adenophora triphylla var. japonica (assembly GCA_022495995.1). Classification (NCBI taxonomy): domain Eukaryota; kingdom Viridiplantae; phylum Streptophyta; class Magnoliopsida; order Asterales; family Campanulaceae; genus Adenophora; species Adenophora triphylla. The sequence goes on along the minus strand of JAFEMH010001849.1, from coordinate 235,916 downwards.
TTTTGTTTTTTTGTGTTCGTACACTATAGATATGAATGTTAAAATTAGGTTTTTGAAGGTTTTAACACTTTGATTTTATAATGTAGGGTTAAAATGAACGGAGTTTCACTTATTTTCATGTGTTATTGGGAAGGTGATGATAAATATCCATTTAATGGTCCGCATTTTCAGAAAAGATCGAAATGTGAAATTAGGGATCATTGTAGATGTAGATACAGTCAATTGATTGATAATTTATATAAAGTGATGGGTGTATATCGGAGAAATGAGTTGGAAATTATTTTAGATATCCCCATTCATTTGATAGCGGGATTGGTGAGTAATTTCCATTTCGTATTTAAGATGATGCAGGTATGAATATAATGTTTGATGTTTCTGCTCAATTTGGTAAACTGATCAATTTGCAGTTGTATTTGGTCATCAAATTGATCGAAAATCGAAGTTATGAAGAGTTTTAAACACGTAATACAAAGAACTTTTTATGTGAATTCATCAAATTGTTATCGTGATGCAGGGGTTGGTCCAAGTATTTGTATCAACCCAAACATCAAATTATGATGAACTGGCATGCCGAAATGATCATATTAATGATGAGAATTCAGAAGATGATGAAGATTATGAAGAAGAAGAAGAAGAAGAAGAAGACACAAATGTAGATGCAAGAGCGTAGTAGTGATTTTGATATAGATTTGGGGGGAGGTGATGATGGCCTGATTAATGATGGCGTGGAAACACATTTGATTCATTATGAAGCGCTAGAAAATCGGAGGTATAAGAGAGGAGATTATCTTATTTACATTGGTATTGGTCGACAAGAAGAAGACTTGATTGATTCTCATAATCAACCAAGTTTCCGAGTTTGGGGTCTAAAGAAAGATGAAATTGCTAAAGGAATACGTTTTCTAACAAAAACGAGGTGTAATTTGAAATAAAGAGGTAACATATTTATTCCAATCAGCGGTTTAAGGTAATAAAGAGAACAACTCATTCATGGGCAATAGAATGTCTACTCAAAAAGTATCCATGCAATTTTTATATTCGTGTGAGTCGGAAGAAGCTTGGTTATTGGGAAGTGCCTAAGTAAAAGGGTCCTCATTATTGCTTGTTTTATGGAGAAAGCCAAGATCGCCCCAACATAGATGCGATATTTATTGGTCGGCAAGTAGTTAGTCTAATTAAGAAGGATTATGATGTGAAGGTTGGAGTTATTATTGCACATATTAATGAAATGCATGACAAGACAGTTACCTATAAGAAGGCATGGTATGGAAAATAGAAGGCCATTGCAGAAGTTTTTGGAGATTGGGAGGAATTGCATGTAAGGTTGCCTCGCGTCTTATTAGTCATCCAAAAATACAACCCAAGAACAATTGTTGAGTATACTCATCCTCCTCCTCCTGCTTGTGAATTTCGCATGTTTGAACATGTGTTCTGGGCATTTGGGCCTTATATTGAAGCTTTCACACATTATCGGACTGTCATTTCTTTTGATGGTACATTCCTCCATGGTAGATATAAATGGATAATACTGATTGTCATGGGTGTTTATGCCCGATATAGTATACTTCCTCTTGCATTTTATGTTGTTGAGTTATATCTTGTTTGATGACAAATTATCAAGAGTCATGAGGTATGCTTGATATTTGACCCTCATCACTGCATTTTTAAGACCACGTGGACCTCAGGCTCTGGCTCGATGTGAGGCTTCTCATTTGCCTCGTCATGTAAAAACATCTCGAGATGTGCATGTGCCTGTCTAGGTGCACGATGTCCACGTCTTCAACCCTGTCTAGGTGTCACACCCTGGGCGCGATCAATCAGTAATGAATGTGGAGCAGCCTCAAGTCCCTGCTTCTCTCTCACATGTGTTAGAGTATCTCTAACAAGCCTCCGCACCTCAAGTCGAGACGAACACACCGGATGCAGCTGCTCCTAATCCCTTGTAATGTCGGCTTCTTCATTGGTCACATGCACACGTTGTAGGTTTTGCACCTGTTTTTATAGCATAAATTATGAGAATGAGACATAATTTAATAAATCAAAGAAAAAAAAGGTAGAAATAATGAGAACAATTTAATAATTGCTTACCAAACCCTCCAAGAAAGGTGCTAACACCTGGTAACCAACCTCCTCTATATGCAATGGGTTTTGGACAAACATCCACGTGATGCTCATATACCAAATCATATATGGATGAGTATAATGCATAATCTCATATCTAATCTTCCCATCAACCACTCTATCCCCCCGTTGTTCCCAATCTGCTGTATACCGTTAATGACGGGTACTACAAAGGACATGGCTATTCCCACGATGGTCAACCTTGTACAACTTTTGCCCTATGTCACAAGGTTTTGGGATCCCTTTCAGCGTGACAAACTGCCTCAAAACACAATCTGGGTGGTGCCACTCAACCTTCTCAAAACATATAAGAGGGACTCTGGACATACAAATTGTTGGGTTTTGGGGTTACATACGCAGCGGAAGACTTGGAATAAAATACAAAACCCTAGCCATAAATTCTTTTAATATGAATAGATTAGAATTATGAATATAGATTTACTAACCTTTGTTTCACTTTTGTCTTTCGTACACATATTCGTAATCCAGTTTAAATCGTAGACGAAACTTTAATCTTCTCCTTGTTCTTCCTTGTGATGAATCAACAACGGTAGGCCTTCAAGCTTTAGTGATAAAGCAATCACCCTCTATCGGTAATCCACACGCGAACGAACCAAGATCGAATCTTGTTGGATTGCTAGATGATCTCGGATTGTTGAAACTCTTTCCAACAATCTATGGCTAATATGGAATTGAATCTAGGGTGTTTTGATCTTTGATTCGTAATCAAAATCAAGAGATTTATGTTTCTCAAACCCTAAAATTCGTGTGTCTTGGCTGAGGAAAATGGGCTATTTATACTTTATAAATATCCCTAACACTTAGGGAGAAAAACCCTAATCCAAGCCAAAATTGAACTTTCTAGCAAAAGGAACGAGTCGTCCCTATGGGCACGACTCTTGATCACGAGTCATCCCAAAAGGGTACGAGTCGTATCTACCTTTTTCAAATCATGGCACGATTCGTGCCTAGGAATTCACTCGGTGCTGATCGAAGGCACGAGTCGTGCCCCTGATCACGAGTCATGACAATCTCCATTTTTCCAGATTTGAGCCATTTTCAATCCGTTCTTTGTGTGTGACCCTATAGGAATTATATTTATGTTGGTAGTGAGTCGAAACATCAATCCTCACAAGATATAAGTGGTCTCTAGCAAGCCATTATGTCCACCCAATTAAATATAACATCAAAGTTTGATTCCTTAATAGATCATTGTCACAATCCCTTTGTCACACGATGTCATATTGAACATAAGTCATGGTCCACATCAACTTATATTGTTCAATGCTTTCTCAACTCCGAATATGTTGATAATCCAAGTGCATTTGATCTCTATCAAATCTCTTGAGTGTGGCCACACATTTCATCAACACAATTCATCAAGGGGCCCAAGCAGACATCTCTCTTTACGAAGGTGAAATTACCCTTATCGCGCGCGAAAAGCGCGGCGAGCGGTTATCTTTCGCGAAACTTGGGACCTCACTTCGGGAGAGAGAGAGGAGTCGCCACGCGATTTTGTATTTTGAGCCCAAACGTTGAGAATGGCTTTGAAAATGTGTCATTTTGTATTATGAGCCCAAACTTTGGAAATGGCTTTGGAAAAGTGTCGTTTTGTATTATGAGCCCAAACTTTGGAAAAGGCTTTTAGGACCAGAGATTGTTAGGTTCGGAGGTCACGTTACGTTTTGGGAAGAGTGTACGGAGGTCACCCAAAATGCCTCGTATGACGAGTCTTTCTACCTTTCTCGAAATTGTGTGCGTGTGTGTGTGTTGCATTTTTGAAAAGGGGCTTGAATGACAAGCTTAATCTTGGTTTGAGTGTCAAACATTGATTTATGAAAAAAGCGAGCGTTTGAATGACAAACGTCGATTTTGAGATTTTTTAGGAAGAGGGCGTGAGGAACAGGTTTAAATCTTTAGTTTGAGTGTCAAACGTTGATTTTAAGAAAAAGAGCGTTTGAATGTCAAACGTCGATTTTGAGTTGAAAATGAGCGTTTGAATGCCAAACGTCACTTTTGCACGTTTTGAAAAGGAGTTCGAATGACGAACTCCGATTTTGAACCGGGCATTACATTGTTACCAATTTTATAAAAAAAGGCGTTAAATGACATGAGATCGATGAGTCGTTTTGCGATTCGGACTCTAATAAATAAATACTATCACAAGCCAAACGGCTCGGACTGGTAAATGACAGTATTTAATGTATGATATCGACGGAATCAAACGATCCGGACAGTAAAGGTGCGATCGACGAGCCAAACGGCTCGGAGTTGTAAAGGTGCATAATTTAAATGACGGTATCGACGGATCAAACGATCTGGATTTTGTAAATGACTATCACGAACCAAACGGTTCGGACTGTAAATTTGCGATCAACGGATCAAACAATCCGGACTGTAAATAGCATAAACATAAAAAATGGGGCCGAAATGCCGTTTTAACCCGAAATTACTTTTCTTACGGGAGAGAAGATGATTTTGGGGTAAAACGTATCGGACCCCGTAGACGGCATTACGTCTACATTTCAATAACTTTGACCGAAACGATTATAGTGTTTGACACGTAAATCGGGGCAAAACGAGTGTTTAGAGAGAGAGAGAGAGTGTTACTTATGGCTAGGGATTGACTTTTTGACTCGATTGACATATACGAGATACAGTTTGGTGTTTGGAAGGGTGTTTTGAGTTTGTTTGGTTCGTGTTTGGTCGAAAAATGAGGTTTTCACGCAAATCGATTGACTTTTCCTCCTTTGACATATACGAGATACAGTTTGGTGTTTGGAAGGGTGTTTTGAGTTTGTTTGGAAGGGTGTTTTGAGTTTGTTTGGTTCGTGTTTGGTCGATTGACTTTTCCTCCTTTGAAATATTTTGACAGCCCTTGTATTTATAGGGTGAAATTGCAAAACAGTCCGGACGGACTTTCCTTCAATTTCAGGAGGTTTTTTGGTATTTTTCAAAATTGGAGGACTTGTTGGCAATTCTGGTTTTTCAAGTAAAATAGTCCGGACGGACTTTCACTCAATCTCAGGGGCATTTTGGTCTTTTCACCTTGGAATCTGATTGATGTTGATTTGTGGGCTTTGGCATGCGTGCCACGTGCCCCTGTGACTCACCTAGGCTAGGGTTTTTGTCCCGTTATTTCCGATTTTGTCCCTTTTTTAAATAACTATCCGGAAAATGTCCGAAACGCCCCCAGAAAGTGCATTTTTCGAGAAAAGTCATACTTTTACTTGTGATAACGTGTGTTGAGTACGCTTTGACGTCTGGATCCACGGGGCAGTCCCCGGATGTCTCGTTGGCTTGAGAACGGGGAGCTTAACGGGTTCCGGTTAACCTAGAAAGGGCCAGTTTAACGGATTTCAGTTAACTTTTAACGGATTTTGAGGATCCGGATTTGGGTACTTACAGAAGGACAAATCCCATCTTGACTTATCATTCTTTCCTACAAGAATCCAGTCATGCCAACATAGCCCTTATTGCTATCCTATTAAAGATAGTGGTAGACTACATCAAACACAACGTTCATCATGTGGAAGACGATGATAATCTCAGGTACTAAGGATTCTAATGACACGACTATCATGAGATTTAATCATGACATATATGACTATAGACCATGTCATATATCTCATAGATTGGTCGGTCCAGTACCTTGTTTTCTAACAAGTACCCATAAGCGTAATGTGCATCCCCATGCATATAATCATCTCTATGATTATCCATTACCAACTTATGCTAGTTATTCACAATAACTAGGGACACAAATTATTATAACAAACTTGTAAAATATATAATAATCAGAATAAACATTCTCTATTAGAAATGGTAAAGACGATTACATAACCGTATTAGTATGAGTCAAAATAACTATAAGCCCAGGGCATAACACCAACACAAATAGCCTCTCCCTGACGGCATAATTTGGATCCTGTCGATCTCTATATGGCTGCCACACTACATGATTCTAAGACAATTTCTCAAACTGATCTCGATAGCTGCACAGGTTGTGTGCAGTAACATATTTAAGAGATAACCGTTAATCCACCTGAAATTTAATAAATGGAGAATTATAATTCAAAAGTTCCAAAATGTATTAAAATAAAACAAGAACATTTCAGATGTAATAGGCGTTTATAGATGTATATCTCCACCCCAATGGCAGGTTGCCATGATCTGCATCCACAGTTGGCCTAAGAGAAATAGGTTGCGTTATATCCCACGCCCAAAGTTGTATCCATAATATATATATATATATATATATATATATATATATATATATATATATATATATATATATATATATATATATATATATATATATATATATATATATATCAAATACTACTTAATACATATGATTTCAAATAAAAAAACAGCAACATCATAACGTTTAATTAAAATATTATAACATGCCTGCAAGATATTCAGAAATTCACCACACTGCTATCTTTGGGGTGAGTAGCACAACAAAGTTTCCGATATAAAAAGGCTAAACACGTACTGCCCCAGCTATACATGTGTATCCTCTCAATATCTCTAAGCAACGGGAGATAAAACAACTTCACCTTATTGTTGGTACGATCAGGCATCACAGTAGCCCCAAGGGCTAGCAAAATGTTGGCACTCGTATACCTATCAACCAGGTCTGAAGGGGAAGTATCGGGGAGGATACCAAACTCAGAAAATTGTGTCTTAAACCACTTAAACTTTAGACTGCTTCCATCAAATGCTGCATCTGGTGGGACAACACCTAAAAGCTCCCCACATAAACTCTGCCAATCTGGAAGCAAAGGCAAATCTGAATCGGTAACAGGTAACCCATCAATTGGCAATCAGGAAAGCATGTCAATATCCTGTAAGGAGATAGTCATTTCACCGATAGAGAGGTGGAATGTATGGGTTTCAGGACGTCATCTCTCAATCAACGCCTCAAACAAAGGCCAATCATACTGCACTCTTCCGATCAAATGAACTCCCAAAAACCCAGCCACTGCTAATCTCTGCTGAATCACGGGAGCTAAGACATCTGGCAGAGTCGCACCATGACTAAATGATAAACTCGCAGCCCCATGCCCTACCCAAATATATCGAGCTCGGTGAACGTGATATGAAGTCAATACGGTGTCATCTAAAGGCCAGTATCACGAAAAGTATCCATCTGTTAATCAAAACAACACATGTATTATTTTTAATAAATATAAATAATGATTTACACTCTAATATGAACAACACAATGTTTCACATACTAACTTAAATAAAGAAATTCAACAAAACTAAAATCATTATCGAATCAAACAATAACCAACTTTTTGTTCAAATTTTGTTCATCAATGGAAACAAACAAAACAAAAAAAATCCCCAAATTTTGATAAAAAAAACCATAATTCGTTCAAATAAATCCTAAATCAATCAAATTCGACCTAAACCCTAAAATTCGTTCAAATAAATCCTAAATCAATGGAATTAATGGAAAAGTTACTAAAAAAATCCCAAAATTTGTTCAAATAAATCTTAAATCAATCAAATTTGAACTAAACCCTAATCTGTCAAATTTACAAGCACAACTCATTAAAACCTTGAAAAAAATTGGAAAAATAAAGAATAGATCAAACACTTGCATGTCAAATTTGATGAATCAACCTGATGGAGGTTTGTTTTTTTTTTTGAAGTGGGTTGCTCTGCTCTTCATAGCTCTCTTCGTCGTCTCTCTAAGGGAATATTTTAGTTTCTTCAAGTTTTTGTTCTGTCGAGCTGAAGGTGAGATTCAAAGCTCGTTCAAACTCGCTAAATGGAGTAGCGAGTTCACTAATAATGTCATTTTTAATTTAATTCCCGAATAATAGCTGGAAATACTAAAATATGAAAATAAACTCGCTACATAGTGTATCGAGATTAGGCAAATAAGTGCTAAACTCGCCATATGAAATAGTGACTTTCAAAAAAATGCACATTTTGACAACTAATTTGAAAGGGTTGTTATTTTGGAAAATATTAATTTAAAAAGCAATTATTTGAGAAAAAATATTCCCAAATGGAGTATATAGACATAGATGGAACATCAAGAAAATTTAACTATATCAAAACATATGTTTTTTTCTTCAAAAATTTATTACTTAAACTTAAGATGGTAAATAAATCTTAAAATGAAAAGGTGTCATTTTATGTGTTATAGAGAGGACCGGTGCAGTAGTATAAAGGTTTTTTTTTTTAGATTTAATTCCATAAGTCCCCCTCACTCCAAATCATTATGAATAAAAGTGCAGACGAAATCCAAAATTGCCCACGCAAAAATAAAGAACCAGACTAAAATCCCATAAAAGCCCAAACCTTTTGCCATTCTAGTGCAGCACGGCCGTGTCACATATCAAGCATGCCCGTGCTTACTTTTGCCGAATCTGATCAGCTTCAGAGGGTTTAGCACGGTCGTGCCTATGCAGGCTACGCGCCCTTGCTTGACCAGTAGTGTGTTGTTCCTTGTCAACTCTTATACCTTGAAGGAAACAAATTACTCTTTTATATATATATATATATATATATATATATATATATATATATATATATATATATATATATATATATATATAAAAGAATAATTCTAATCTTATACCATTAGGTATAGAGTGAATTTTATTATTTTTTAAGAAAATATAAAAAATTGTAAAAAAATACTCTTATACTTAAGTATAAGAGTAATTCTAGTTTTATACCTTTAGGTATAGGAAGGTATATGAGAAAATTGTTTAATAAAATATGAGTCCCTTTTTTTTTTTTTAATAAAAGATGAAACTTGTGAAAAATAATAATCTTATACATAGGTATAAAAGTAATTTTATTCTTATATCTTTGGATATAAGAGTGACGGGGATGGGTATATGTTGTTGGAAAAATCTTATTGTGTGAAGAAAATTGTGCACGTTTCCTTTATATTATTTAACATATAGAAATTGTGGTTTATTTTTGTCCAATTTGATAGTTGGAAAATAAAAATATTAAGGCTTAATTAAGTGAGTAAAGTTTGAACATTAAGCAAAAATGATTTCATAAAAGTCATTTCTATAGGTAGACTTTCCGTTAAACTTACCGCTCGAGATATAGACTACTTTAGAGAGGCGGGGTTCATAGAAGGAGGTTGACCTATTGGGGGATAGAGTTTGTGGAAGTTGATTTTGTTGTAGACAATTTGCTAAAGACAAAGTTGGTGTCTAGTAAATGTTCAACAAATGAGTATGAATTGTAACATCCATTAGCCTTAATAAAACACATAATGGATGACATTATGATGGTTAAAAATTGTAACTACCTAATATTTACTACCAAGGTTAATAGCCTTATTGAATTGGTGAGTAATGGGATATAAGTTACAATTGTGAGAATATAAACTATCATCCACAATTTACTAAAGAGAAGAGAAGAGAGAAAAGGAGAGACAAGAGAAATGAGAATAAGAAAAATGCATGTTTTCTTCTTCGTCATTTGATGTCTTTCTTCCAAGAAAATGATGGTGATTTTGTCAAAGCATACTGAGATTCGCCGGAGATTCTAGTGTGCAAGAATAGTCTGGTCCGTCCGTTTTATCCTGGGAGGCGAACGTCCAAAACAACCTCAAGTACAACTCGGTGAGGGGGCGAATTTGTCTTAAGGAGAGTGTGTAACACACGACTCGGACAACATCAAAAAGATCAACATACGAATTTTCTCCTACGGTTTTTCTCTTTGTTTATGTTTATTGTAATTTGTATCATTTAATATATTGTAATTCTTTTCTCTTTTTGTGCTTTTATAAGATTTTTCTAACAATCTTAAGACAAATTCCTATTTGAGAAAGGATTACAGATTTGAAAAATCCGGTGGAGCGGCGGCCACAGGAGAAAAGATAGAAAACGATGGAAGAGACGGATGGAAGAAATTTCAGCAAGTTTTTTTGCAATGATCAGCTATGGTAAAATTGCAATTTCCGATTCGTTAACCGTTAGATCGAGCTCAAATTTGGTGAGAAAATTCTAAATTCATATAAGAACAATCTGGACGGTGGAGATCAAAAAATTTATGTGGAGATGAAGATAAATTTTTGGAACAGAACAGTTTATGAAAGGAAAAAAATATTTTAAACATATAATGAACTAACGGATGAATATCAAGGATGTTGCGATGATTGTGTAAAATAGTTGTGGTGACACCACTTCTAGTGTTTATACAATGGGTGATACATCTCACATGGTTCATGAGAATCATAGTGAGAAAAATTGAAAAGTTCGTAGGAACTAAGTTGAGAAATTGAACGTTGAAAGATGTAGTGTTTAACGTTCTTATGGTTCACAAGAATCATAATGAGAAAAATTGAATAGTTCGTTGGAACTATGTTGAGAAGATGAACGTTAAAAGATATAGTCTTTAACGTTGCATTTTATCAATAATGTATTGACAAAGTTGATAGGGCTTCTTGAAAGGAGTTGTTAAATCATATTATTGTCAATAGTGACAAAAGTCACAAAGATAAAAACAATAGAGCTTCTTGAAAGAAGTTGTTGAATTCTATTGTTGTGAACATTGAAAAATGTTACAAGAACAAAAAACCATAGGACTTCTTGGAAGAAGTTGTTAAAACATATTAGGGGAATATTTGACTAATGTCATAAGATAAAAATAATAGGACTTCTTGAAGGAAGTTGTTAAATCTTATTGTTGTTGATGATGACAAATAACACAAAATATTTAGAATGAGAACTTCTAAAAGAAATTGTGTATTTTGTAAATGAGAATGTGATTTTCTCTAATTTAGAGGTTCTCTAAGATGAGACCTTTAAAGTTTTGGAATAATTAACCTTCAATTATAATTCCATTAAGGAATTTAGAGGTTTATAAATATGAGTGGTTATAAGAAATAAACTGTGTTAATTCTCCTATTGAATAACAATTTATTCTTGGAGGTAATTCTCTAATTAAATTAGAGAGTTATATTTATAACAACAAAGTTATAATTGTTGAAAATTAAAGCCAATGTTTGGTTTGTGTGGAGACAAATCTATAATGGAATGTGATTGTTCCAAGTATTCCGGATCACCATAGTGAGAAGTTAGAAATTTTTGTTGGCCTTGACTTTAAGTGATGGCAACAAAATATGTTCTACTTGACCACCTTGAACTTAGAGAGATTTATTTTGGAAGATCCTACAAAGTTGGGTGAAAATGTGATGGATGTTCAAGCCGTGAGTGCGGTTGAAGCATGTGAATTTTCTTTATCGGAACTATATACTTAATGAATTGTCGGATTCATTATAAAATGTGTATAGTACCAAGAAAATGGCAAAACATTTGTGGGATCGTTGGACTATAAATATAAAATCGAGAATGCGGGTGCAGTGAAAATCATCGTAATCCGCTTCCTTGATTTTAAATAGTGGACTCCATAAATGAAATTCCATGAAAATCGTGTCGAATGGATGGTGTTGAGTGAAATTCTCAAGTGATGACAATAATTGAGAAATAGTTTCCCACTTGAAAATATTTTAAAATCACCTCAAACTTAAATGAATAGAAATGAATGTTGAGGTGTGCTATTCGTCTTTGTGTTGGAAAAGAGAATAAAACTTTGAAGAAAAAGTTGTCTAACATTTCTTGTGGCGAAATCAAATGTGATGAAGCATGCCGAAATGCTTAATACAAAGACAAAGTTGGTCAAACTTGTTTGAAATGTCAAACTTGTGTGAAATGTCAAGTCAAACGTGTTTAAAAAGCCAAACTTGTTTGAAAAAGTCAAGCATATACCTTGTGTCTTGAGAGACAACTGTAATGTCATCAAGATGTTATTCATGATGTTTGAATGAATGAAATGGAAGGGTATTTAAGTGATCAATAATGAGAATGAATATATTTTTATGGTCAAAATAGATTCAAATAAGACTTATCAAATATGTGCTTGAAGTTATAATCAAAGCATATTGATGCTTAAGGTGTGAATGTTATTCACTAGATGATGGTAAAATGTAAATTTTTACCTTTAACGTTGCTTGCTAAAAAGCAAAATGTTGAATCTTATCTCTTTAAAGAAAAAGTTGGAAATCAACTTAATAAAGAGATAGTGATAAAACACAACTAATTGTAGTTTGTGTATAAGTTATACTAAATACTATTAATTGCATATGTGTTGGGTATGCTTACAATAGTTGTGATTATAGAATTCTTGTTTATGAATTCAAGATTCAATAATGAAATCATGAAGCGTTTCTTTCTTTAAGAATATGTTTTCGTATAAATTGAGAGACGAGGCAAACTCATTTAAACGGATTCATGAAGAAGAAGAAACTTATCATGAGAAAATAATGAAGAAGAGGCATGACCTCGACATAGCAAATGAGGTAGGATAAGAAAATTCTATGGCCCGAATTTTCTAACCTCCATGCTAGAAAGTGAATCACAAAGTTATAAAGACATTGAGCTCTTTGGAATGATCTTTGTGAAAAGAGGCCATTAAAAGTGAGATTGATTTCATATTGAAAAATCACACTTGAAAACTAGTGGATTTACATTCGAGTAGTAAATAACTAGCATATAAGTGAATTTTCAAAAAGGAAATGAAGACCGATGGAACAATCAATGAGTACAAGGCTAGACTTGTAATTGAGGATTACAAGAAAAATGAAGATCTTGATTACTTTTATACTTATTCTCTCATCGCGAGAATAAAGATTTGTATTTGCAATTGCTGCATAGCAGAATTTGAAATACATCAAATGGATGTAAATAACCTTTCTAAATGTCGATTTAGAAGAGAAAATTTACATAGAACAACCCGATGGGTTTGTTGTACATGAGCAATGAAACAAAGTGTCCACAATGTATACCATTTAGTGTTCACAATGTATACCATGATCAAACGGTGTTAATAATGAAAATTGGCAGTATTGCTAATTTTAGGACTACCCCGAAAATGTGGGGGTGAGTATATTTTGGAAAATAATTACCTATTGGAAAGGTTTCCCCAAGAAAACAATAAGATGTACATATGAAGTATGGAAACGTAGGCCTACGTACACTTGTGAATGTGGGGGCTTCACAAAGTAGAAAGTCCAATTACCAAAGAATTGAAATTGGTCAATAAATGGTGGATTATGTTTCAAGAGTTATGTTCATAACAATTGTTCATATTGGTTTGGTTTATATGATTCAATAAGTTTGAATATATATAAAAATTAGAAGAAAATAAAATCAAGAAATCAAGTATTGATGTCAAATTCATGAAAGTGAATAAATGATACTTTGAATGAAATAGATCAAAGTGTTGAAACGATTCATGAAATGGAACCTAGAAGAAAATGTGCTAGTTTGTAAAGTCATTGTATGACTTGAGACAAGTACAAAGAGAACATCAAAGGTTTGATTGTGTGGATTTAAACAAGAGTGACTACATCACTTTGTTAATTAAATCCAAAAATGATATGTTAACTAAGGAAAATTCTAGTCAATTTGATATGTTGATTCAAATTCAAGGAAAACTAATAGACTTGTTGTTAAACAAGTCATTAGGTGGATATTCTTTAAATTTTTGAAATGATCAATATGGAATAGCTGGGATTTAAATGAATTTGAGTTAACAATTATCAAATTGATAAAGCTTGTGTTAGCAAGATAGTATATTGCTAAAGTCAATTTATGATTAAAAAGACATATAACAATATGTGTAATGGTAGTCTAGACATATATGTCTAAGACATAATACCATTTGAGAACTACTCTCAATTAATTTGACTATGTGAAGTCAAATGATAAACGGATCCGTTAACCAAAGGGTTAAATCGAGAGTTAGTTGTAAATTCGAAGGGGAATGGGACTTGAGCCTCTTAAAAGTTAAACACAGCGGAAAATCCAATCTAGATGACTGGAGATCCCAAGAACTAGATTCAATGGGACCACCTAACTCTTAAAAGACTTGTAGCGTCACTGTGAGGGAATTAACCCCAAGTCCATTCCTATTAGTGACATCCCAAAAGGACAAGGATAAGCATATGACTTTTAAACATTCTTACGCGTTGAAAATTCGAGCGGGGTAATACGGGTTACCTTTAAGAAATCACCTATGTGAGAGAGAAGTGGGGCCGCTTCGAGGAGAATTGTGTGAGGCTCAATTCTTAGAACCTCTCACAGAACCAGGAAAAATGTTCAGGGCCATGAATGAACATAGCTATGAGGATTGAACTATGTTAGGACGATACTTGTGTCAAGCATATGATCGGCTACACAAAAAGCATAACGATTCAAGGACATCCCGTCTATCGACTTGCGAGTAGAGTAAATATGCTTGTACGAGCGAAGGTTCAATGGGCATTCCCACACCTATTGTATGCAAGTTTTCGTCTGCCGGACTCTATCACCAAACTCGTCATCAATTTCTTTCATGTGGGGGATTGTTGGAAAAATGTTATTGTGTGAAGGAAATTGTGCAGGTTTCCTTTATATTATTAACATATAGAAATTGTGGTTTATATATGTCCAAATTGGTATTTGGAAAATAAAAATATTAAGGCTTAATTAAGTGAGTAAAGTTGGAACATTAAGCAAAAATGATTTCTATAAAAGTCATTTCTATAGGTAGACTTCCCGTTAAACTTACCGCTCGAGATATAGACTACTTGAGAGAGGCGGGGTTCATAGAAGGAGGTTGACCTATCGGGGGTTAGACTTTGTGGAAGTTGATTTTATTGTAGACAATTTGCTAAAGGCTTAGTTGGTGTCTAGTAAATGTTCAACTAATGAGTATGGATTGTAACATCCATTAGCCTTAATAAAACACATAATGGATGACATTATGATGGTTAAAAATTGTAACTACCTAATATTTACTACCAAGGTTAATAGCCTTATTGAATTGGTGAGTAATGAGATATAAGTTACAATTATGAGAATATAAACTATCATCCACAATTTACTAAAGAGAAGAGAAGAGAGAAAAGGAGAGACAAGAGAAATGAGAATAAGAAAAATGCATGTTTTCTTCTTCGCCATTTGATGTCTTTCTTCCATGGAAATGATGGTGATTTTGTCCAAGCATAATGAGATTCGCCGGAGATTCTAGTGTGTAAGAATAGTCCGGTCCGTCCGTTTTATCCTGGGAGGCGAACGTCCAAAACAACCTCAAGCACAACTCGGTGAGGGTGCGAATTTGTCTTAAGGAGAGTGTGTCACACACGACTCGGACAACATCAAGAAGATCAACATACAAATTTTCTCCTACGGTTTTTCTCTTTGTTTATGTTTATTTTAATTTGTATCATTTAATATATTGTAATTCTTTTCTCTTTTTGTGCTTTTATAAGATTTTTCTAACATATGTGAGTGTGAATTTCTGTGAAATTTTGAATCTCGATTAGGCTTTTATAACTTTGATATCTCGCTCATGGGTTATAGGGTACTCAGCCCTTTTTTAACGAAATAGTATTGGAAACCGAATTAGTTGGTATTTAGTGTTAATAATTAGATTCTAATTGCCTACAATCATTATCAGAATGTTGGAGTTTGAGCACACAGTTGAGATATCGTGAAGTTATCACAATATCTTCACATTATATTTGAGAGATATTCTCAAGAAAAGAAAATATTTAGTTACCTAAGTTTGTATTGAGTCAAATTAGGAAAGTTACCTTAGTTAGAAGTATTTCCAATTAAAAGTATTTACTATTAGAATAAAGAGAGATTTGTTATAATCCTAATAGAATTAGGACTCATATGCTTTGTGTATAAATATGAGTCCTCTAACTTGTGTAAACTGGAAGAGACAGAAATAATACATAATATACTTTTGAGTGACCTCCTTATTTTATCATGGTATCAGAGCATGGTTTCGAACTTGAAATCATGTTTATATACTTTTGAATAACCATTGTAACATTCTCTCTTTGAGGGGGAGAATTATGACACGGTAAACTTATCTTTAAGTTCTCCTTCACGATTACCCAATTCGCTTCCGCAACAAAAACCTAGGGTTCCGATTGTTGCTTTATCCCTTTGATTAAACCACCGTCACTATCCCTTGAAGAAACGATAATTGAGTGTCGTCCACTATAAAAATGATGATCAAGTGTCGTTCATTAAAAAAACGATGATCAAGTGTCGTTCACTATAAAAATGAAGATCGAGTGTCGTTCACTATAAAAACGATGATCGAGTGTTGTTCAATATAAAAATGATGATCGAGTGTCATTCAGTATAAAATCGATGATTAAGTGTCGTTCACTTTAAAATGGAGATTGAAGAAAAAGAAGACATGTGCGTGCACAAATTGTGCGGAATTGAAGAAAGAAAACCTGATGTGGATGACTCTTCAGATATTGGAACACATTTTTGTTGTTTTGAAAGAAAAAAAAGACGAACCCGAGGTTGTTTGAACTGCTACACCAAAAAGGAAGAACTTGGAGCAGATGCTGTATTTCGAAGTGAAAGATTTTTTTTTAAAACGTTTAATTTTTATTTGGCAAGTTGGTATCTACGATGTAGATCCTCCAACTTGAGGTGGGGAGTTGAGATATTGTGAAGTTATCACAATATCTTCACATTATATTTAAGAGATATTCTCAAGAAAATAAAATATTTAGTTAGCTAAGTTAGTATTAATCCAAATTAAGAAAGTTACTGATGATGCCAAAATCGTCAAATCAGCCTAAATCCAAGCGATCGGATGCTCCGGAGATTGCTAGGCCTGAAAATAAGAGAAAACACGTAAACTAGGCCGAGGCGAGTCCGACTAAAGGCCCCCCGGCGTGAGAGTAAGTTCACGGTTGGTGTATGAGAAACTAAATTGACAGAGTTTCTGTATGTAAAAAGTAACATACCAAATATTGTGCTATATGACTTGTATTTATAGGGATGGATTGATAGAATCCATGTTGAATAGAATTTGTAAAGAGATGAGATGATAATCCTAAGAGGATTATATCTGTTAAGGAGTCATTGTTTGACTTGAATTGGGGCTGTTGGTTATAATCCTGATAAGATAATAACTGTTGAATCCCTGTTTGAATAGGACTGTTCAATCTGGCTGCCGGATAGCCGAGGAGCATAAATGTCTTATCTCGGTATTTGCATGTAAGTCGAGGTGCATGATTTAGTTTCCTCGTCAATTGTCTATCTGTCGGCATGTGAATATGCCGAGATGCATGATTCTGTCTCCTCTTCATATGAAGACATGCCGAGGTAAGAACTTTTCTCTCCTCGTCATTTGTGACGTATCGGAGCATGATGAGCCAAGGAAAGAGATATGTAGAGCCCGTTGTCAATGTAAGGCTGAGGAGGTACCCCTCGGCATACGAGGAGGGTATCCTCGGCACTTGTAATTAGGGCATGCATACTTGTATATTGGGCCTTGATTAGCCTTGTTGATAACGAGGTACGAGACCGAGGAAGCCCATGATTGCTTCCCATAACTTGTATATGGATTATGTTTATGGCCCAATCCATTTGGGCCCAACTGGGGCAAGCCCATGTTCGTATCTCGGTTTATACTGTTCAGTGGCCCTCGACTTTCTAGCTCGGCCTAGGACGAGGAGAAAGTCATCTCGTCCTCGGCTTATGGAATATGAACAGGTTTGACATGCGTCAGAGACGCTTTAGTTTGGACGTCGCTTCAATATCCGCCAGTTACTTGCCATGATGAGTGGTGGACCCCATACCTGACACGTCTTGGAAGTTGGTGATGGCATTAAATGTGTGGGGCGTTATACCCGGTGGCCCATTTGACTTTCGGGTTTTACCCGCTTTAGGCTAGTATAAAAACTAAAACCCCATTCATTTAAACCTTTCCGTAGCTGAGATAATTGAGAGCACATTGTAAGGTTTAAGCAACAACTCCTCCGGCGACCTTGGCTTTCTAGAACCCAGTTTCCGACGAAGCTTGGATTTTCTGGTGTGCGTGATTTTGAGTCATATTCCATCCACTTTTCAGCAACAGGTATACATTTTCTTCCTTTTTATGCGCTTTTGTCAATGATTATGCCATTTCTAGGGTTTTAGAAAGGAATTTGATGTCCAAACCGCCATTGTTGAGTGTTGAAACTTTTTGAAGTTCTTGACTTTCTTTAAATCTTGCATCAATTTCTTTGTACGAGGATTGTGCGAGGTGCAAGGTTCCTCCTATTGACAGATGCCTTAGAGAAGAGAATGTGGCAGGATGTAATTGTTTTTTCCTCGTACTTGTATCATTTATGTTGGATCTTATTTTATTCATATGTAACTGTATCTTCCTCGTCTTTGCAGACTTATCCCCCGAAGAAGAAGAAGAGTTAGCTATGAGGCAACTAAGTGCCCAGGAGTTGATCAAACAGAAGAGACGTCAGGCCAAGAAATCGGGCTTGACGGAGAGAAAGGAGGAGACTAATCGTCATAACCTCATCCTGGAGACCAAGGGGGACCAACCTCTCCCCATAAAGTTACATGAAGAGGTCAAGGCCGAGGAGGTGATTTCCGAGGAACGAGATGCTCCTTCAACAACCGAGGGGCATAGCCTTCATGTTGACGTGAATGTGGATACTGACATCCCTCCGGCCGAGGACACCGATCTAGTCCAATGGCGCTCAAGCTCGAAGTGGCCCCCAAGTGCTTCTGCCGAGGAGCCTGCAACAAAAAGGGCGGCTGTGGAGCCCTCAAATCTCCAAGCTCCTCCTCCCCTCACCATTTAGACAGCCAAAACCTATGACGATGCCGATGAGCTGGCTCGGCGTATGGTGGCAAATGTCCCGCGCTTGAGGGGTATCCCTCTGCAAAACAGGAAGGGTCCTCTGCTGAGGCTAGGTCGAGCTCCCGTTTAACGGGCATTGGACGAGGAGGCTTACGAGGCGCTTGTCCGAGAGAAGCCTAGCCAAGAAAACTTGTTGTGCCGCAAAGGACTTATAATGGCCGAGGTAACTGTATTCTTAGTTGTTGATTCCATAACTTTTTACTTGATAAGGTACCTGACATTGGTTTATCTTGCAGTGGGCTTCCGTTACGCCATGCGAGAATGTCTTGGCAAAGAATAATGCCAAACTATTGCATGATGCTAGGGCCGCCCAAGAGAAGGGCGAGACTGAGAAGGCCGCTCTGGCCGAGCTACTGAAGGCCAAGGATGCTGACCTTGGAGCTGCTCAGGCCAAAGTGGAGGCTGAGGTAAAGAGAGCCGAGGAGGCTCGTGTGCAGGCCAAGGATGCCCGTGATAAAGCCGAGGAACAACTCCGGCTAAAAGATGCTGAGCTGGCCGAGGAGTGGAAGGCCAAGGTCGAGGTCCAAGTGAGGGCCGAGGAAGCTGAAGCCAAATGCCGGGGCTATGAGGCTACCTTTCCTGCTAGGGAAGAGGAGGTTGTCGTACGCTTTAAGGCCAGCTAGGCCTTCCAGGATGCCATGATGACTAGATCGGCCTTCCAAGATGCCGTGGACGCCAAGACGGCGACCATGTTCGAGGACGGCTACCTTCACCTGGCCCGTCGTCTGTTGGCTGATCCTACCACCGGCTTGGACTTAAATAAAATTGCTCTGCTGATCAGCCAGGATCAGTATGACCCAGAAGCTAGGGCTCTTCACCCCCTGGTCCCATTTTCTCAATACAACTTGGAGATCATGGCAGGGGTAGATGACCAGGCAGGCCGTGAAGCGTGGGTGCCCCCGTCTGTGGATCCTGGCAACCTTAAAGCTCTGGTTGAGGCCATTGAAGATGAGGGGATAGGGGCCGAGGACCCAGAATCCGAGGTTGAGGGAGGAGAGGCCGAGAAGGCTGATGCTGGAACTGAACAGAATATCCCTCCTCCCCCTGGTGCCTCCACGGAGGATTGGTTAGATAAGCCCTTCGAGGACACTCAGGCTTAGGATTTTCCCTTTTTGTAATATTTGGTAGGACTTGTAATCTCTTATGAAATATCAATGAACAAATCCTTTTGTCTCAATTCATGCTTGTGTTTTAATGAATTGTTTGAATGCTTGTCTGTGTGATATGTACAGGTACAAGACTTGTTGTTGGTAGAAAATCGAGGAGGTTCCCTCGTCCTTCGGTTAAGGAGTGATTCGTTAGACCGAGGTGTATTCCCTCTGTCATGACTTCCCTTCCAAGTCGTATAAGCCGAGGAGGGGCTCCTCGACTTTGACTACTGTATGGTTTCTTTTTTTTTCGTCTCCTTATGCCGAGGAAGATGACTCGGACACAGGTTTCAGACGTGATGCCTGTTAGTCATAGTGACAAGGGGTGTTTCCTTGTCCTGACGTGAGGTAAGTCAATAGGCCGAGGAGAAGTCCTCGGTTTTGACTGTGTGACCCTTGTAATCCTTGAATCAAGGCGAACCCTTATCATGATGTAAGGTAAGCCAGTAAGTTGAGGGGAGATCCTCGTGTTGGCTGTTAGGAACTTAGTCATTGAGTCAAGGCGGACCCTTGTCAAGACGTAAGACATGTTTTGAAGAGCCGGGGATAAGATCCTCGTCTTCTGGTGCTTGTGTCAGGAGTTGATAGTTGCCTTGCAGATTGGAAGAAGTTGCTTTCATAAACTGAAACTTGATTACATCAAACTGCAATCCTATCAACTAAGATGTAAAAGACTGAAAACAGGAAACTAATCTATTACAAAGTAAACTAGACTAGTGATAATACTTTCGAAGATTGTCGGAATGCCATGGGTGCTTGAGCTCCTTCCCCTCCTTAGTCTTCAATCTGTAAGTCCCTTCTCGAATGACTTGAGTGATGATATAGGGACCTTCCCAATTTGGGGAGAGCTTGTTTTGTTCTGCCTTCCGACTGGTTGCTTCAATTTTCCTAAGTACCCAATCACCTACTTGGAATACTCTTCTGATGACCCTCTTGTCATGATATGCCTTGGTCCTTTGTTTGTAGTTTACCATCCTCATCTGTGCAGCTAGTCGTTTTTCATCTACCAGGTCTAGGTCTAGGAGCCTATTAACCTTGTTGACTTGCTCATCATAGTGGGTGTTTCTCACAGTAGGGATGGCCATTTCTGCTAGTGCCATAGCCTCAGAACCGAAGGTTAATGCGAATGGGGTTTTCCCGGTTGGCCCCCAGGTGGTTGTGCGAACGGCCCATAGGGCTAGGGGAAGTTCGTCCAACCATCTACCCTCGCGTCCTTCAAGGTTCTTGGTAATGGCTGTTAGGATCAATTTATTGGCAGCCTCCGCTTGACCGTTGCCTTGGGGTCTGTTAACTGATGACTTTGCATGGCGGACTTTAACTCTTCCCAATTCTGTTGTAAATGCCGTAGAGAACTGGAGTCCGTGATCAGAGACAATTGTATGAGGGAGGCCAAATCGACACCAGATGTAATCATGGATGAAGTTGATTGCGTTCTCTTCCGTTATCTTGGCTAGTGCCTTCGCTTCTATCCACTTGGAGAAGTAATCCACAGCTACTATGACGTACTTGCAATTACCTCGGACGGGAGGGAAGGGACCGATGATGTCGATTCCCCACATGTCAAATGGCCACGTAGGTATTACAAGTGTCTGCTCAACTGCCGGTAGTCTAGGAATGTCGGAGAATCTTTGGCACTTGTCACATTTTCTAACATAGGCGTGCGCGTCCTCCCTCAGGTTTGGCCAATAGTAACCTAGCGATATGATTTTTTCGGCTAAGGTTTTGGCCCCCGGGTGTCCGCCGTAAACGCCTTCATGTACTTCAGCCAAGAGGTTCTCAATTTCCTTGGGATAGACACACCGTAGCAGGGGCTTAGTGAAAGATCTTTGGTAGAGGACTCCGCTCATCACAACGAACCTTGGGGACCTCTTCTTGATAAGTTTAGCTTGCGCCTCGTCTTCCGGGAGTTGGCTCTTCTCGATGTAGTCAATGTAGTCATCGATCCAACATCTCTCCTCTCCATCTAGGAGCATGACTTGTAATCTCTCATACGCAGGTTCCTCAGCATAAACTACGTATGGATTGGTCTTCGACTTAGACACATCCATGGTTGCTAGTTTAGATAAAACGTCTGCGATTTGGTTGTCTTTCCTGTCTATTTGCTTGAGTTCAAAAAATTCCATCTTCTTTGTCATGTCCAGGACAAGGTCTCTATATTTGGCAAGGGTGGGTGTTATACTCTCCCTTTACTTGTTTTACAACTAGTTGGGAGTCACAGAATGCCGCCACCTTAGTTGCTCCGTAGAAGGAAGCCAATTCGATACCAAATATTAGAGCTTCATATTCAGCTTGATTGTTGGAGGCAGGGAACTTGAAACGGATGATATCTTGCATGGTGTACTCTCCTTCCGGGCTTGCTAATACAACTCCAGCTCTGCTTCTTTCCTTTGTAGCCAACCCGTCTGTATACAAGATCCAACAGTTGCGTGGGAGTTCGATGGGAGACTCTTCTTCTTCCGCAGTGATTTGCTTACGGGAAGTGGGGAGGTGCTCACCCATAAAAGCGGTCTCAACCATGAAGTCAACCAAAGGCTGTGCCAGGAGGGTCTTCCTTGGTTGATAAGTGATATCAAACTCAGTAAGAGCGATTGACCAATTCAGGAGACGTTCGGAGCCGTCCAACTTATGCAGGATCTTCTTCAACGGTTCATTGGTATAAACTGCGATAGGATGCGCAGAAAAATAGGCACGTAGTTTCCTTGAGGCAATAACTAGTGCGTACGCTATTTTTTCCACGTTGAAGTATCTGCTCTCCACGTTAGACAATGCCTTAGAGACATAGTAGACGGGCTTCTGTGTTCCTTCTTCATCCCGAACTAGAACAGCTGTGACTGCGTGATCGGTGGCGGCTAGGAATACATACAACATCTCACCGGTAATCGAAGTGCTAAGCAAGGAAGGGGAACCCAAGTACTCCTTCAACCGGAGGATTGCTTCAGAACATTCGGGTGTCCAGGAGAAGCTCTTGGTACCCTTCAGTACCTTGAAGAATGGTAATGATTTCTCAGCGGATTTGGCAATGAATCTTCCTAGCGCCGCTATTCTTCCATTTAATCTTTGAACCTCCTTGATGGTGGTAGGTTCCTTCATGTTAATCAGTGCCTTGATTTTCTCGAGGTTCGCCTCAATTCCCCTCTGCGATACCATGAAGCCCAAGAATTTTCCAGCTGTCACCCCAAATACGCACTTACTTGGGTTTAGCTTCATGTTATTAGCTTGGAGGTTGTTTATCGTCTCTTCCAAGTCAGGGGCGTGACTACCTTCCTTGGTCTTAATGACCATGCTATCGATGTAAGCCTCCATGTTTCGGCCTATTTGTGCGCCAAATACTTGATTCACCATTCGTTGGTACGTGGCACCCGCATTCTTGAGCCCAAAAGGCATCATAACATAACAATAATTTTCCCCAGATGTTTGGAAGGCCGTCTTCTCGATGTCCTCTTCTGCCACTTTTATCTGATGATAGCCTGAATAGGCATCTAGGAAGCTGAGTGTTTGGTGTCCAGCAATGGAGTCAACCAATTTGTCGATTATGGGAAGAGGATAGCTGTCTTTGGGGCAGACCTTGTTAAGATCAGTGAAGTCTATACACATTCGCCACTTCCCATTTTGCTTTTTCACCATAACTACGTTGGCCAACCAAACGGGGTATTTTACTTCTCGAATGATACCGGCGCTTAATAACGTTTGCACCTCTTCTTTGATAGCCTCCTCCTTGTCCCTTGCAAAATTTCTCCTTGTCTGGGAGATAGACTTCGCTAAAGGATCAACTTCCAAGCGGTGGAGTGCTACTTCCTCATTGATCCCTCTCATGTCTTCGACTTTTCAAGCATAGATGTCGAGACTGTTTTTTAAGAGGAAGATGATCTCTTCCTTTTCTTCTGGAGATAACTGGCCCCCGAGTTTGGTTTTTTGTTCAGGATAGTCAGGATTGATGACCACCTCTTCTAGCTCATCCACAGGCTCCATTTCAGGACCATCTCAAAATTCCAGGGACTCGATGATAATTTCTCTAATTCTCCTACCCTCATTGTTATTCACGTTAAGGCCTTCTTCCTCCATTAGTTCATCAACGTCGAGCGCATCGACCTTCCTCAAGTCATGGTTGGCCCCCGAGTTCTGGCCGTTGACGAGAATGGGATCTTGCTCAGAGACGGGTGGAACTATGCCTTGGTCAACTGCAATTTCTAGGACCATAGGCTCTTCCTCATTCAACACCTCACGGATGTAGCTCATCCTAGAGCTAGTTTCGGTAGTTTTTTGAGATTTAGAGACCTTGATGTTTTCTTCGGGAGTATCTATCTCCACGGTCTTAGATTTCTTCCTGCTTCTGACGACATGTTCCAAGAAGTCTTTGGGGGTCGCTCTCACACATCCAATTCCGACACGAGTGGGAAATTTAACTCGTTGGTGAGGAAGGGAGGCAACCAGCCCAAGTTTAGCTTGACTTGGAATGCCTATGATAGCATGATAATCACTTGTCAAATCCATGACTACGAAACTGACAGTAGCCTTGGATCTGAAGGGATGTTCGCCAATTTCAAGTTCTAGCTCCACAGTTCCCTTAGCTCCAACCTTATGGTTGGTGAATCCTTCCAGCCTTCCATGATAAGGCTCCAGCATGGTGTCTTTCAAGCCCATCTGTTGGAAAGTAGAATAGTACAGAATGTCACGGGAGGCCCCCGTGTCCACAAGTAATCTTTCCGATTCCACATTATCAATCCGACCCTTTATCACCAAGGGTTGTTTACGGGAAACACGGCTCCCTGCCAATTCGTTGGGAGAAAAACTGATGACCTCTTCCGCCTTATGAATCTAAGCGGGTACGTGGTACACTTTTCTTAGTTCATGGATCTGGTCCCTCAGTTTTCTGGTGGAGGTCACTTCTTCACGGATCACATGTAACTTAGCCCTAGGAGGCCTACGTTCTCCGTCCTCACTTTTATCATCATCTTCACTTTCGTCTTCCTTCCGCTTCCGCTTGCCATCCTTTTTCATGACATAGCGGTCTAGCTTTCCCTCGTCAACCCACCGTTGGATCATTTTCTTGAGGGCCCAACAGTTGTCAGTGGTATGGCTATTTTCCTTGTGGAAATCACAGTATTTGGAAGTGTCGCGAGGAAACTTTGGTTTATCGCTCAGCGGACGAGGAGGTGGAAGATTTACAAGCTGCATGATCTCCGAGATGGGTTTGGTAAGAGGAGTGAATACTTCGGGCTTCTCAGTGCTTCTTATTCCATTCTTCCCCTTGGATCCCTTACCATTCCCATTGTCATTTTTGCAAGTGCCAGCCGCCTCTGGTTCCGCCTTGTCGGATCCCCTTTTCTTGCTTTTATCCTCAGTCATGGTAATGGCGTAAGCCACTTGGTACAATTCAGACTTGGACTTAGGTTCCCGGGCGGAGAGTTCATAGATGAGGGGACCGGATTTCAATCCAGAGTTGAAACAAACAATGACCTCCCTGTCAGTGAGGCTTTCTTCTACTTGGTCTGCCATTTTGCGAAATCGGTTGTAATAACTGAGGGTGGACTCCCCCTTTCCTTGCTCGATATTGGCAAGGTCGGTCAATCTCATCTTTCTCCTTCCAGCTGTGGCAAAGTGGTTCAAAAACATTCTCCTCATGCCTCTCCAGCTATCGATGCAACCTTTTTTCAGCTCACGGAACCAGGTCAGGGCTGTTCCGGAGAAGGTGCTCGCGAAAGCTTTACAAAGCATGTCATCAGCTATAGTGAGGAGGTTCATGGTTTATTTGAAACTTTGCACATGGTCCTTCGCGTCAGTGGTTTCATTGTACTTTTTAAAGTTTGGGACTTTAAAGTGAGGATTTGGTGGTGCAGCAGTTATCCTCAGGAGAATGGACGAGTTGACCAGTTAAAGTCATCGTCATCAACCTTCTTTCCCATCTCCATGTCATCAAGTCTTTGTTTTTAGGAGTTCCTATTGTCTGGTTTCCACTCCCTTATCACTGTTAGAGCGGGTGCTTCGCTGGAAGCTACGGGTCGATTTATCCTTAGGGTGACCATTCACCCTACTGTGTTCCACGTCATTTCGGTGGCTGTCACGTCGTTTCGATGGTGCCTTATCACGTCTCGGTTCTAACTCTTGGCCACCAAGTATCATTCTGTATGGCTCGGGAGTTCTCGGCCGTACAAATTCACGAGGACGAGGTCGGGGAGAGTCTCTACGAGGATGAGGAGAATCATGGCGAGGTCGACGAGGTCGAGGTGATCCAGGACGACGAGGTGCCATGAGGAGACGAGAAGGAGAAAGCCTTTTGGATAAGCTGAGCCTCGTCCTTAAATCTCTTGAATTCACTTCTTGTTCCTTGGAACTCAACTGGCTTCTCAGGTCAACTACCTGGTCTTTCTTCTTATTGTCATGCCGAGGACGGGGAGAATCTCGGAGGGCCTGCTTAGGTGGTACAATAGGATCGAGGGGAGGACCTCGTCGCTCACCCTGCTCCCTTCCACGAGGGTTGCCCATCGACGACAACATGAATTCAGCCATGGAATTGTCAGGATCCAATTGCAAAAGGGCAGCCTATGTCTCATACATCCTTTGCAATGTCTCCATTTGTCTATGTAGCAAAGTACGTCGGTCAACGGGTTGAGTTCCTTCCGTTTGACTGACGTCGGCATTCTTCGCCATCTTCCTCCCAATCCTCTTCCCTCGAGGTCGAGTAGGACGAGGAAGGTTAGCACCTGTTCCCTCGGCATTTGGTTGCCCCATGGAACGAAGAGTCATGGCGAGGGGAGGTAGTCCGTCTGGCTGAGGTGGAGGAGGAGGCAGCTCGGCATTAGTGTTAACCCCGTTCACTTGAGTCTGCTCCTCGACAGTAACACTTGTAAATTGTTCGTCTTCCATTGCAAATCAGTAATTGTAATAAACAAATTACCAATTAGGCGAATTTCACAATAATCACGATTTTTAGCCAAATTCGGAGCAGAATTTGACGCACACAAAAAATTGCAAATTGCAATTTGACAACGCCCAGTTTTCCGGCCCAAAACGCTGATTCCAAGCGAAACTGGGCAAACTCCGGCTAAATCTTGCAGAATCCGGCCAAATCAAGAACAAGAAAAAATCGGAGCAGATTTTCCATTCGAATTGAGAACAAATTCCGCAAAAAATAGGCTTCAGGCGAACTTTTCCAGGCCAAACAAAGGGTGTTTGAATCGATTTCCCAGCAATGGAACCAATTGATGATGCCAAAATTGTCAAATCAGCCCAAATCCAAGCAATCGGATGCTCCGGAGATTGCTAGGCCTGAAAATAAGAGAAAACACGTAAACTAGGCCGGGGCGAGTCCGGCTAAAGGCCCTCCGGCGTGAGAGTAAGTTCACGGTTGGTGTATGAGAAACTAAATTGACAGAGTTTATGTATGTAAAAAGTAACGTACCAAATATTGTGCTATATGACTTGTATTTATAGGGATGGATTGATAGAATCCATGTTGAATAGAACTTGTAAAGAGATGAGATGATAATCCTAAGAGGATTATATCTGTTAAGGAGTCATTGTTTGACTTGAATTGGGGTTGTTGGTTATAATCCTGATAAGATAATAACTGTTGAATCCCTGTTTGAATAGGACTGTTCAATCTGGTTGCCGGATAGCCGAGGAGCATAAATGTCTTATCTCGGTATTTGCATGTAAGCCGAGGTGCATGATTTAGTTTCCTCGTCAATTGACTATCTGTCGGCATGTGAATATGCCAAGATGCATGATTCTGTCTCCTCGTCATATGAAGACATGCCGAGGTAAGAACTTTCCTCTCCTCGTCATTTGTGACGTCTCGGAGCATGATGAGCCAAGGAAAGAGATATGTAGAGCCCGTTGTCAATGTAAGGCCGAGGAGGTACCCCTCGGCATACGAGGAGGGTATCCTCGGCACTTGTAATTAGGGCATGCATACTTGTATATTGGGCCTTGTTGATGATGAGGTACGAGACCGAGGAAGCCCATGATTGCTTCTCATAACTTGTATATGGATTATGTTTAGGGCCCAATCCATTTGGGCCCAACTGGGGCAAGCCCATGTTCGTATCTCGGTTTATACTGTTCAGTGGCCCCCGACTTTCTAGCTCGGCCTAGGACGAGGAGAAAGTCATCTCGTCCTCGGCTTATGGAATATGAACAGGTTTGACATGCGTCAGAGACACTTTAGTTTGGACTTCGCTTCAATATCCGCCGGTTACTTGCCATGATGAGTGGTTGACCCTATACCTGACACGTCTTGGAAGTTGGTGATGGCATTAAGTGTTTGGGGCGTTATACCCGGTGGCCCATTTGACTTTCTGGTTTTACCCGCTTTAGGCTAGTATAAAAACTAAAACCCCATTCATTTAAACCTTTCCGTAGCTGAGATAATTGAGAGCACATTGTAAGGTTTAAGCAACAACTCCTCCGGTGACCTTGGCTTTCTAGAACCCAGTTTCCTACGAAGCTTGGATTCTCTGGTGTGCGTGATTTTGAGTCATATTCCATCCACTTTTCAGCAACAGGTATACATTTTCTTCCTTTTTATGCACTTTTGTCAATGATTCTGCCATTTCTAGGGTTTTAGAAAGGAATTTGATGTCCAAACCGCCATTGTTCAGTGTTGAAACTTTTTGAAGTTCTTGACTTTCTTTAAATCTTGCATCAATTTCTTTGTACTTTGTCTGAATTTTTTTTGAATGTTATGTAAATTCCCCCATTGATCTTTGATTCCCCTTAGAAATGGCTCGTTCTTGGGACCATTCCCCCCGATTCCGATATGGGTATCACACCGGCAATCTGAGGGTTTACCGGAGAGAGGACCCTGGTTGATGCTGACCCTGGATGACATAGGAAAGATGTTGAGAAGTTATGGCCGTACCCGGATGTTCCTTAAATACCCAGATAACAAAAGGATAGATAGGATTGTGTCGGATTCCCCCAATATTATTGTGTTTGAGGATAGGACTGAGATGATGGAGCACATCGAAATGTTCTACCCGTCTTCGGATCGTATAGTTCGTGAGCGTCTGAGTGGTAAGGCTCCCTCCTCGGCCTATCTATAATGACGAGGGGGGATATCCCTCTTCCCCGTCCTAAGATCAATCATGGACGAGGTCACTAATTTATGATCC
This sequence comes from Adenophora triphylla var. japonica, assembly GCA_022495995.1. Classification (NCBI taxonomy): domain Eukaryota; kingdom Viridiplantae; phylum Streptophyta; class Magnoliopsida; order Asterales; family Campanulaceae; genus Adenophora; species Adenophora triphylla. The sequence goes on along the minus strand of JAFEMH010001849.1, from coordinate 206,812 downwards.
TCGTCTTTTTGCAGATATGACGGGAAGAGGGGGAGAGACCTCCTCGTCAACAAAGATAGTGGATGCCTTTATTGAAGGAGCTCATGCTGAAGGCAGGAAGGGCCGAGGAAGAGGGGGCCGAGGTAGAGGGCAAGGACGAGAGAGGCCTCCAAAGGCCGGGGATCCCATGTTGGAGAAGCTGTATTCCAAGTACGGGATAGATAAATCTGAGTATAAGTTAACTTATATCGGCAAACCCGTTTTTAAGACAGACAAGGAAGAGAGGAGCTTCTATTATAATGACAACCACGTCCATTTCTACTTTAAGCAGTTTCAACAGGGTCTCCGTCTTCCCTTGGACCCCTTCATCAATGAATTTTTGGACGACGTGAGGGCTGTGCCGGCCATGTTGGGAGCTAATGGTACCCGGGTCCTCGTTAGTTTTATCGTGCTCTGCCGAAGTCTAGGTTACGAGCCCACCATGGGAGCTTTCCGTCATTTCTACCAGGTCAGCTACGTAAAGGATAGTTGGCTCCTCGTCATACGGAGTGCCCCCAAGACACCAAAACTTCTTCTCCCAATGTCTAGCAAGGTTGGAGGTCGGGATAATCATGTAATTAGAGTTGAGAGCCGCCAAGGCTGGGAGTTCCTATCCCCTTATGACGATCCAACCTCGTCTGGTCCAGTTCAACAGTATGGATGGACTCAAGATCTGATTAAACGTCTAGAGGAGTTTGCCGAGGTGGGGCTCCTTGACTGGACGACATTAAAAACCTTCGATCATTATTATGTCCAAGCAGGCTTGATGCCGGGACCGATGGACGGGGTGGTTCCTCTTGTTAATGTGAAGAGGGGAAGGTGCTTTAATGACTGGAGGACGCACCCCGACCTCGTTTTCCACGAGGATTGTGCGAGGTGCAAGGTTCCTCCTGTTGACCGATGCCTTAGAGAAGAGAATGTGGCAGGATATAATTGTTTTTTCCTCGTACTTGTATCATTTATGTTGGATCTTATTTTATTCATATGTAACTGTATCTTCCTCGTCTTTGCAGACTTATCCCCCGAAGAAGAAGAAGAGTTAGCTATGAGGCAACTAAATGCCCAGGAGTTGATCAAACAGAATAGATGTCAGGCCAAGAAATCGGGCTTTACGGAGAGAAAGGAGGAGACTAATCATCATAACCTCATCCTGGAGACCAAGGGGGACCAACCTCTCCCCATAAAGTTACATGAAGAGGTCAACGCCGAGGAGGTGGTTTCCGAGGAACGAGATGCTCCTTCAACAACCGAGGGGCATAGCCTTCATGTTGACGTGAATGTGGATACTGACATCCCTCCGGCCGAGGACACCGATCTAGTCCAACGGCGCTCAAGCTCGAAGAGGCCCCCAAGTGCTTCTGCCGAGGAGCCTGCAATAAAAAGGGCGGCTGTGGAGCCCTGAATCTCCAAGCTCCTCCTCCCCTCACCATTCAGACCGTCAAAACCTATGACGATGCCGATGAGCTGGCTCGGCGTATGGCGGCAAATTTCCCGCGCTTGAGGGTTATCCCTCTGCAAATGCAAAATAGGAAGGGTCCTCTGCTGAGGCTAGGTCGAGCTCCCGTTCAACGGGCATTGGATGAGGAGGCTTACGAGGCACTTGTCCAAGAGAAGCCTAGCCAAGAAAACTTGTTGTGCCGCAAAGGACTTATGATGGCCGAGGTAACTATCTTGTATTCTTAGTTGTTGATTCCATAACTTTTTACTTGATAAGGTACCTGACATTGGTTTATCTTGCAGTGGGCTTCCGTTACGGCATATGAGAATGTCTTGGCAAAGAATAATTCCAAACTATTGCATGATGCTAGGGCTGCCCAAGAGAAGGGCGAGACCGAGAAGGCCGCTCTGGCCGAGCTACTGAAGGCCAAGGATGCTGACCTTGGAGCTGCTCAGGCCAAAGTGGAGGCCGAGGTAAAGAGAACCGAGGAGGCTCGTGTGCAGGCCAAGGACGCCCGTGATAAAGTCGAGGAACAACTCCGGCTAAAAGATGCTGAGCTGGCCGAGGAGCGGAAGGCCAAGGTCCAAGTGAGGGCCGAGGAAGCTGAAGCCAAATGCCGGGGCTATGAGGCTACCTTTCCTGCTAGGGAAGAGGAGGCTGTGGCACGCTTTAAGGCCAGCCAGGCCTTCTAGGATGCCATGATGACCAGCTCGGCCTTCCAAGATGCCATGGACGCCAAGACGGCGACCATTTTCAAGGACGACTACCTTCACCTGGCCCGTCGTCTGTTGGATGATCCCACCACCGGCTTGGACTTAAATAAAATTGCTCTGCTGATCAGCCATGATCAGTATGACCCAGAAGCTAGGGCTCTTCACCCCCTGGTCCCATTTTCTCACTACAACTTAGAGATCATGGCCGGGGTAGATGCCCAGGCAGGCCGTAAAGCGTGGGTGCCCTCGTCTGTGGATCCTGGAAACCTTAAAGCTCTGGTTGAGGCCATTGAAGACGAGGGGATGGGGGCCGAGGACCCAGAAGCTGAGGTTGAGGGAGGAGAGGCCGAGAAGGCTGATGCTGGAACTGAACAGAATATCCCTCCTCCCCCTGGTGCCTCTACGGAGGATTGGTTAGATAAGCCCTTCGAGGACACTCAGGCTTAGGATTTTCCCTTTTTGTAATAGTTGGTAGGACTTGTAATCTCTTATGAAATATCAATGAACAAATCCTTTTGTCTCAATTCATGCTTGTGTTTTAATGAATTGTTTGAATGCTTGTCTGTGTGATATGTACAGGTACAAGACTTGTTGTAGGTAGAAAATCGAGGAGGTTCCCTCGTCCTTCGGTTAAGGAGTGAGTCGTTAGGCCGAGGTGTATTCCCTCGGTCATGACTTCCCTTCCAAGTCGTATAAGCCGAAGAGGGGCTCCTCGACTTTGACTAATGTATGGTTTCTTCTTTTTCGTCTCCTTATGCCGAGGAAGATGACTCGGACACAGGTTTCAGACGTGATGCCTGTTAGTCGTAGTGACAAGGGGTGTTTCCTTGTCCTGAAGTGAGGTAAGTCAATAGGCCGAGGAGAAGTCCTCGATTTTGACTGTGTGACCCTTGTAATCCTTGAATCAAGGCGGACCCTTATCAAGATGTAAGGTAAGCCAGTAATGTACCAAATATTGTTCTATATGACTTGTATTTATAGGGATAGATTGATAGAATCCATGTTGAATAGAACTTGTAAAGAGATGAGATGATAATTCTAAGAGGATTATATCTGTTAAGGAGTCATTGTTTGACTTGATTTGGGGCTGTTGGTTATAATCCTGATAAGATAATAACTGTTGAATCCCTGTTTTAATAGGACTGTTCAATCTGGTTGCCGGATAGCCGAGGAGCATAAATGTCTTATCTCGGCATTTGCATGTAAGTCGAGGTGCATGATTTAGTTTCCTCGTCAATTGACTATCTGTCGGCATGTGAATATGCCGAGATGCATGATTCTGTCTCCTCGTCATATGAAGACATGCCGAGGTAAGAACTTTCCTCTCCTCGTCATTTGTGACGTCTCAGAGCATGATGAGCCAAGGAAAGAGATATGAAGAGCTTGTTGTCAATATAAGGCCGAGGAGGTACCCCTCGACATACGAGGAGGGTATCCTCGGCACTTGTAATTAGGGCATGCATACTTGTATATTGGGCCTTGATTAGCCTTGTTGATGACGAGGTACGAGACCGAGGAAGCCCATGATTGCTTCCCATAACTTGTATATGAATTATGTTTATGGCCCAATCCATTTGGGTCCAACTGGGGCAAGCCCATGTTCGTATCTCGGTTTATACTGTTCAGTTACCTTAGTTAGAAGTATTTCCAATCAAAAGTTTTTACTATTAGAATAAGGAGAGATTTGTTATAATCCTAATAGAATTAGGACTCATATGCTTTGTGTATAAATATGAGTCCTCTAGCTTATATAAACTGAAAAAGACAGAAATAATACATAATATACTTTTGAGTGATATCCTTATTTTATCACACGCCAATAAAATTATAAACAAAAATAATATTTTAGAACTATCTTTATTTGTTTTATTTGTTTTGGAGGAAAGAATTAGCACTTGTTTGTTGCGCTCCAGATTACTTGTGCAAACACTCCTGATTACTAATGGTTATTGAACATACCAAAAGTGTCGAGTTGGGCCAAGTAAGCAAAGCCCAATCCTCAAAGCAACCATTGCCCTAACATATCAAGGGGGCCAGGCCCATTCAATGCAAGGCCAAAAGCCCGTACCAAATATCAGTCGACTAAGCCCAACGTCCGACCTATTAGGTCCCGACCTAACTTAGTCCGACCTTACAATCCAGACTCTAATACGGGTACGATCCATGCTCTACCCGTCAGTCAGGTTGACCATTCCACAAATGGCGATCTCGACCTAATCACCAAGTGTCGACCTAACAGATTGAACACACATGAGTAAAACCTTTCCATAACCGGTTCCCTACAAATCAGGAGCCATTACCAGACACGTTCACATTATTTGTAACTGTCGCTAAAATCTCGGAGCTTATGTAGCACCACCAAAAATACAACGGACAACACCTATAAATACATCATCACTACCAACGGTGCAAAGGTAACTGCAATTTTGTTATTTAAATTCAATTGTTCATTTACAATATTTGCTCTCCGAAACATATACTTACTATCACGCCCGAGGGTCTAAGCTGGAGACACATTCGGCTAGTCGTGGGTTCTTGTTTTCAGGTCAGGAGCCAGGTGATTAGTCCTGCCACGTGGAGGACTACTGATAAGCACAATTCCTGCAGCATCAGTTTGGTTCCATTGACGGGAATCGTGCTTTAGCTTGACCTCGAAAATTTCATCAACCTACAACAATGGTAACCCCAGACGGGCATGTGACGAAGCTTCGATGAACTCAATGAGGTGAATGCCCACACCAACGCGGATCTCAACACCAATGCCGAAACGCAAATCCGCCTCCTCCCCACCAAATCGCCCTCATGGTAGAGCCACACGCTTCACCAGTGTTGTTGATGGCAGGGATTGCCGATACAAGAAGGGGGAAAAGACACATGGAGGGACAAGGAGCTCCACCTCCCCTAAGCGTCCAAGCGCTCATATGAATGTTGGAAATAGGGCGGAGTCCCTCATCCAACCCATTGAAAGCAGAAGGAAATGTTATTGGAGCGAACCCGCATTCTCGGCCGAGCTATTGGCTATAGAGGAGGCCGAAAAGGCGGATATAAGATCGAGAGAGGGTGGCTCCCTCTCAAGTCTCCAATGTGCGGCGAGCCAGGAGTGCTAGGCCTAATGAGGGTGTGGGACAGAACGGAGAAGACAGAATAGTTCAGCGACCTCAAACTCTCATTCATGTGCCGAGTAATGACTTAAGGGCTAGCCTCACCAGGAATAGGGAACAGGAGGCTCAATAAGATTTGAGGACACATCTTGAGGCCAATAGAAGCGGCGTGGTTCCCCTGCCCGGACACAAAGATCAGGATCTCACAGGGACAGGAATGGGCGCAGGTCGCCCATAAGAGATAATAGGCGCAGTCGCGTCGCCGTGAGGATGATGAGCGCAGGTCGCCCCAAAGGAATGACAGGCATAGATCTCCAGCTTCGATCGTAAAAGGCTCATTCTCATCGAGACAGAGGAGTAGGCTGCAACTCCCCAGAGTGAAGGTCAAAGGTCGAATGTCGTACCCCCTGCAGGAGATGATAGACCCGACGCTAGGGAATGGCTGATGATGAAAAAGAGGTTCGAACAATGGGAGGAGGAGAAGAAAAAGGACATTGGAAAGGTTGAACGAATCGACTTTGCTCTTCAACCTTTGTCCAAGGAATTGAGAGACAGTCGACCTCCTGTTGGATTTAGGTTGCCCCTTCTAGAGAAGTACTCAGGGTCAACCAACGCAAAAAGTCATATAGCACATCTGGAAGCCACAATGTGCTTTGTCGCCAATGAGGACGGCAATATGTGTAAAGCTCTCATAAGCACACTCACTGGAGCAGCCCTAACCTGGTTCAATGGCTTGGCAGCCGGTAGCATCTCCACCTGGACGTGCTTCAGGACGAAGTTCTTAGATCGCTTCTCGACTGCTGGAGCTCGAAAGGTGACAGTTACTGATCTAAGCAACTTGGTGCAAGCTAAAAATGAAAGCTCAATGAGCTACTTCACCAAGTTCAAGGAGATGGTGGATAAGATCGAGGAAGATCTCACTGACAGGGAAGTTATCAACTGCTTCAGGAATGGTATTTCCTCGGCAGACTGGATTATGAACTCACAAGCCAGACAAATGCCACAACTCGACAAGAGTTGTTCGAAAAGGTTTACAACGTCGCACTGGCCGAGGAAAGGAAGGAAAAGATAAAAGGGAAAAGCCCCAAGGTGGAGGTTGCTGATGACAAGAAGGACTCCAACAAGAATGGAGGAAACAATAAAAATGGCAAGAACAGGACAAGGGCGACAGAGAAGGTGTCCGAGACTTTCACTCCCCTAATGGTGAGTCGAACTGAAATCCTGAATGCAGTCGAGTTGGCTCCACCTGCCCCAATGAACCCAGGCAACAAGTTCAGAAGGGACAATAGCAAATAATGTGATTACCACAAGGACACGGGTCATCTCACGGAGGATTTCTTAGGCTTGTAGCGCATTATCCAAAGAATGGTCGAACAGGGAAGACTCGACGCATACGTGAAGAGGCCTCAAACTGGTGGAGGCGAGCAGCCTGCAGGTGGACAACAAGGACCAAGGCAACCTAGATTAAACTTGGGGGTCATTACAGAGCAAGCCAGTAACACCGCCATCAAGCACAAGATTTTTCAACTCAGTAAGGCCCCACATGTGCCTCCAAGGAGAGATGTCAAAGATGATGTGATCAGCTTCTACCCCCATGAGTTGGCAACCAATATAGCGGCTAGGGAGCAAGTTCTCGTCATCCCAGGTCTCATAGACGGATGAACGATGAGCAGACTCTTAGTCGACACGGGGGCCTGCAAGGACATTTTATTCTACAAGACTTTCCAAGAGATGGGTCTTAATAACGAGCAGCTTGAAAGATATGATGGCAGGCTGGAAGGTTTCACCAACCATCGAGTTGATGCCAAAGGCCAAATTGAGCTCGACGTCGACCTAGGCCAGCACCCCCACAGGGTCGTAGCGAAGGTACAATTTATTGTAATAGATGTGAACAGTGACTATGCTGCTATACTTGGTATTCCTGGTCAGGTCGCGCTTGGAATGGTAGCATCAATCCCCCACCAACGAGTCAAGTTTCCTACACCCGCTGGAGTAGGCTGCGTACAAGGCACAACTCGAGCTTACCTGGATCATGTCCTTCGGGAAAGAAAGAAGAGAGAGCTAGAGATTGAGACTGCAGATGGTTACTTAAAGCTGTCTCAGTCCGTCACCAAAACTACTCGACTGTCAACAATCACCAACGTGGAGGAGCCGACCTATCGCTCAAATGACGAGGTCATGGTTGAGTCGACACGTCACTCCGAAACCACATCGGTCGATCCAGATGTAGTTATGGTCGACCAAGTCCTCATAGGCGACCTATGCCTCCAGATCGACAATAACTCGGGGGCCACCACCAGCGAGGTTGCAGATAAGCTGGATGATATGATAGCTGAGGAAGCTCCACACTTGGGGGCCGAGGAGAGAAAAAGAGTTAGGGAGATCATCATTGAGACTCTACAGTTCAGAGATGGTCCAGAGCTGGAGGCTGTGGACGAGCTAGAATCAGTAGTCACCAACCCTTCCTACCCCGACCAAAAAATTCAGATTGGGAAACAATTGTCAGCTGAAGAAAGGCTGGAAATCATCGAGCTACTCAAGGGGAGCAATGATGTCTTTGCGTGGAGAGTAGAAGACATGAAGGGAATCAAGGAAGAGGTTGCCGTTCACAGGCTTGAGGTCAACCCGACTATAAAGCCTAGACCCCAAAAATTGAGAAGCTTCGCTCGGGATAAGGAAGAGGCCATAAAAGCTGAGGTACAAAAACTTTTGAGTGCAGGTATTATCAAGGAGGCCATGCATACAACGTGGTTGGCCAACGTGGTCATGGTGAAGAAATCAAATGGCAAATGGCGGATGTGTGTCGACTTCACCACTCTGAATCTTGCTTGCCCGAAGGACAGCTACCCCCTTCCCAGAATTGACAAACTAGTTGATTCCATTGCTGGTCACTCCACCCTCAGCTTCCTCGACGCTTATTCAGGGTACCACCAGATTAAGATGCATGAGGACGACATAGTCAAGACGGCATTTCAAGCGGCTGGAGGCATCTACTGCTAGAACATGATGCCATTTGGATTGAAGAATGCAGGTGCGACTTATCAAAGAATGGTGAACAAGGTCTTTGCCTCACAAATTGGCCGAAATATGGAGGCTTACGTCGACGATATGGTCATCAAAACTAAGACCGGACGTCACGTAGTCGATCTAAAAGAAACATTCACCAATTTGCGAGCAAACGACATGAAACTCAATCCCAGCAAGTGTGTCTTTGGAGTAGCAGCTGGAAAGTTCCTTGGATTCATGGTGTCCCAGAGAGGTATAAAAGCTAACCCGGAGAAGATCAAGGCTCTAGTCGAGATGAAGGAGCCTACAAGTATAAAGGAGATGCAGCGACTCAATGGCAGGGTGGCAGCCCTAGGTCGCTTTATATCCAAGTCGGCTGAAAGGTCTCTCCCCTTCTTCAAATCATGGAGGGGGACGAAAAACTTTGAGTGGACAGCCGAATGTCATTCGTCATTCCAACAACTCAAAGAATACCTTGCTACCCCTCCACTATTGAGCAGCCTGACCACTGGCGAGACCTTGTTTGTGTATCTGTCCGTGGGAGGCAAGTCGGTGGCAGCAGTCTTGATTAGAGAAGAGGAAGGACTTCAAAAGCCAGTTTACTATGTCAGCAAGGCCCTATCAGACGTAGAGGGCAGGTACTACAATGCAGAAAAGGTTGCATATGCTCTAGTCGTAGCTTCAAGGAAGCTGCGAGCCTATTTCCTGGCTCACCCTATAGTGGTTCTTACAAATGCTCCCTTGAGAAAAATATTGCACAAGCCGGAGAGTTCAGGTCGACTGCACAATTGGTCAATTGCCCTTACTGAATTTGACATTGAGTATCGACCTTGAAAGGCGCTGAAGGCTCAAGCTCTAGCAGATTTCTTGGTCGAGCTTACGTTCACCAAGGAAGACAGTGAACAGCGAGCTCCAAAAGAGAAAACCAAAGGAAAAGGGCCAGAGTCCAAAGTCGCCACCAATCTACCCGACGATTCTTTGGAAGGTCTACTCGAGATGGGTCGGCAACCAAGAATGTCGGTGGAGGCTGGATAGTGCTAATTGAACCGGGAATGCAGGACAGTGTACGAGGAGTCACTAAGGTTCAAGTTTGATGCTTCCAACAACCAGGCTGAATATGAAGCCTTGATAGCAGCTATAGAGTACGCCAAGTGTTTTGGAGCGACTAAAATCATGGCTTATTGTGATTCCCAACTGATAGTCAACCAGGTTAGAGGCGAGTACGAGGTGCTTAGTTCCACTCTGATCAAATACTGCGACCTGGTGAAAGAGCTGATAAAGGATTTGGAATTCTGGGAGATTCAGAGGATTGGACGGGAAGACAACGAGCTAGCCGACCTCCTCTCGAAATTAGCCACTTCAGATGAACCACATGATGAGCCCATCTCTTTCCTCGAAAACCCAGCTTATGAGAGGGTAAAAATTCAGTGTGTAAAAGATCCCTCGAGAAATTGGACTTATGAAAAGTGTTGGATCGAAGAAATGAAGGCGTACATAGAAAGTAGCGAGCTGCCTGATGACGAGAAGAAAGCTCGAGCTATCAAAAAGAAAGCTCCAAGGTACGTTATTCAGGGAGGCGAGCTATTCAGAAGATCCTACACTCGACCATTGCTAAAGTGCATCCACCCTCAAGAGGTCATCCAGTTAATACATGAAGTGCATAGTGGGATTTGTGGTGGACACCCGGGGGCCAAGACTCTAGCCGACAAGTTAATCACTTTGGGGTACTATTGGCCACACATGAGAGTTGACACCCATAACTTTGTTCAGCAATGTGATCAATGCCAAAGGTTTGCCAACTTACCTCATATGCCTACAACCGAGCAGACTCCAGTGATTGCAACTTGGCCATTCGACATGTGGGGCGTCGACCTGATTGGAACCTTCCCTCCCGCCCGAGGAAATTGCAAGTATGTGATCGTTGCAATCGACTACTTCACCAAGTGGGTCGAGGCCAAACCACTAGCTTGCATAACGGAGGAAAACGCCATCAATTTCATACATGACTTCATCTGGTGTAGATTCGGTTTCCCTAGAGCCATAGTATCAGACAAAGGCCTACAATTCTCCCAAACCTTTGAAACAGAGATGAAGCGAGTAGGGATCAAGCATTGGAAATCTTCTGTCGCCTATCCCCAAGGAAACGGGCAAGCTGAAGCTGCAAACAAGCTCGTACTATCCTCACTCAAGACGGGCCTTGTAGGTCGACGCAATAACTGGTTGGACGAACTCCCCCTTGCACTTTGGGCAGTTCGCACAACCACTCGGGGGCCTACTGGGGAAACCCCATTTGCTTTAACGTATGGATCGGGGGCCATGGCACCTGCTGAACTCAGATTTCCCACTGCAAGAGTAACCTTCTTTGATCAAGAGCAAAACGACATCAACAGATTGATCGACTTGGGTTTAGTCGACGAGAAGCGAGACACGGCTTACCTTCGAATGGTTAACTACAAGCAGCGGACTAAAAGTTACCACGACAAGAAGGTGAAAGCAAGATCATTCCAAGTGGGAGATTATGTACTGAGGAAGATTGAAGCAACGGGGAGAAGGACCCAGCAGAACAAGCTATCTCCTAACTGGGAAGGTCCTTTCATAGTTACTCGAGTTGTCAAAGAAGGGACTTACATGATTGCTCATCCTGATGGTGAGGAGCTGAAGCACCCATGGCACGCCACTCACCTCATCAAATACTACTTCTAGTTTTCAGCTTCCAAGTTCAAGCTTGTCTTAGTTCTAGTTTTCAGATTAATGTAAGCATGTTCGTACTTCAATAAAATGCTGTTTTATCCGACCAAATGTTGTGCAACACCAGTTCTAACTAGCTTGACTCTCAGTCAGCTTAGTTTGAACGAGCTCGATTCTTAATCAGCTTTGTTCTTTTAACAAGTCCGACTCATAGTCGACTTCGTTTTATTTAGCTCGATTCTTAATCAGCTTTATTCTTTTAACAAGTCCGACTCAACGTCGACTTCGTCTTTACTAGCTCGACTCTCAGCTTAGTTTGAACGAGCTCGATTCTTAATCAGCTTTGCTCTTTTAACAAGTCCGACTCATGGTCGACTTCGTTTTATTTAAGCTCGACTCTTAGTCAGTTTTGGTCTCATAACAAGTCCGATCCAAGGTCGATTCCGTTCCAAGAAGCTCTACCCCAAGCCCTCTCTAAACAGGTTCGACCTTGAGTCAGCCTCGTTTCTGAATTCCCACAAGGCTTAGGTCGACTCTTCCTACTGTATCTAGCTCGACACTTACATCTAAAGCATACAACATTCAGAGATTAAAGTCGGCTACGATTATAAGTCTCCCAAAAGCGGGCTGAGACTTGCAAAAAATATGATTACATGTTTCTGTGCCTCCCAAAAGTTGGGCCAAGGCATTCAGACAATTTCAAAACAAAAAAGCAAAATATTGTTTGGGACTTGTTCGTTACAATTCAACCAAATAAATCAAGGGTCCAGGCCAGCATCGGTTTGGTCGTCAGTAGTAGCTCGACCCTCCCTATCAACTCCTTGTTGCTGGAGGTCCAAAGGTTTACCCGACTCGGAATACACTCTCTGTTCAAGCTCTACCTCCATAACTTCAGCATCATCGAGCTCCTGTAGGACAACATCAAAGTTTCTCTCAGCAATTGGAGGAGCTTCCCATTTCTCACAGTTGTCCTCTGCATCCTCCTGGGCAATAAAAGCTAGATCATTTTCAAGGTAAGGTACAAGCGAATGACCGCCTCGAGCTGCCATGTCATACTGAGGCTCAGAGAACCAACGAGCTAATTGCTCGAGGGTAGCAGTAGATGTTGGGTCCACCAACGCCCGGCGCGCCATATGCCTCTTGCCTACCTCCAGAAAGTCCTGAGCTTTGGATACGATGGTATTATAGTATTCATCGCCCTCTTTGAATTTATCAATGGCAGCTTCAGCAGCATCCTTAGCAGCAGCGGTAACAGCGGCCTGAAGGTCTTCTTGCCATTTTCCCCGTTCAAGTCGACGCTCTTCCTGCAGCTCGATTAAGAAGGTGTCTTTCTCCTTCAGAAGCTTCGAAACTGTTGCCAGCTCCGTCTGAGTTTTCTCTAGCTCCTTCTTCTCAGTATCCTCCTCTACCTCCACCTCCTTAAGTTTGGACTCTGCAGCTTCAAGGTCGGTTAGGGCCTTCTTCTTCACCATCTCCATGGCTTCAAACGAGTTATCCAAATCATTATACTTCTCTTTTAGCTCTGCCAGCTCTTGCGACTTCTTGGCTAAGTCCCTAAGAGCCTGCTTCTCCCTCTCAATAGAGGCCCTCCAAGAGCTCTTGACTTGCTCTATCATGGTAAGATTCTGCATTTAAAGGAAACCAGGGAAGTGTTGACTCGTAAGACAAGTTGGTCGAGTAAAAGAACAAGCGACTGGACTGAAGGAAAGTGAAAAATTACCTCGCAATGAGCCATCCTAGAGCGAGCTGAGAATTCCTCAGGGGTGATCCCCTTATCAGCAAAATGAGCTAGGAGGTCGACATCTATTGCCCTCCTAACAATAACCTGGCCCAGGCTCATATCGGGGTAACGGCGGCTCAAGCTGTTGACCCCTGCTAGCGGAGGAACATCACTTAATCTTTGCATCAGATCTTCAAGAGATTCCTTGTTGGGAAGAGAAGAAACGGTTGGAGGAAGATGGCTCGAAGGAATCGATTTTCCTTTCTCAGATCGAGACCTTTTCTTCGTACTCAAAGGTTGGTCGTCAGAATCCACCTCCATGACATCATCATCTATGTCGACGACATTCATTGTACTAGTCTCTACCATACCGCCCCCGGAGGTCGCAGCATTAGCATCAGAAATTGGGTCTGAACTCAAGCTTGGTCTAACCGACCTGTTGGACTCGTTCCCCCCTTCATTCACATTTGCAGAAGGGGTCCCACTCAGCGAGGGATCTTCCAGCTCGACCTCTTCCATGGGGATCATCCCAGCAACGTCCTTGGGCAGCAAATTGTTCCTCACAGCGGCTTCTCTCTCCCGGCTCGCTCTAGCATTGACCGCCCCATGGGCTTTCTTAGCTTTCTTCTTATCCGATACTCCCACTATTCGAACCATGGCAGCTTCTTGTTCGGGAGTCAAAACTGCACGACATCAAAGTAACCAAGTGTTAGCTCGGCAGTTCAAAATAGTTCTATGTACGAGCTAGATAGTTCTACATACGAGCAAACAATTGGCGAGCTAATTGATACAATTCAAAGCAGTTCTATGTACGAATTAGCTGATTCTATATACGAGCAAGCAATTTGACGAATACAGAGTTGCAATTCAAGATAGTTCTATGTACGAGCTAAATAGTTCTACATATGAACAGGCAAATGACGAGCTAAGAGTTATGTATGCAGATCAAAGCAATCCTATATGCCAATAATAAGTCACTTACGAAAGTTAATAGTGGACGAGCTAATGAATAAAGACGAGTAAAACCTTACCACCAACGTGTTCTCCATTATCTTTGCAATAGCCAGCTTTCTTCTGGCAAAATTGGCAATTCTCCTCTAGTCTACCCAAAGAGTGAGTAACCCAATCAGGGTATACCTGACCCCTCAGTACTGGGACAAGAGGCTCCACTACCCCATCTCCAGGCATCATCCCAGCTTGGATATAGTTGTATTTGATCATCCCTAACGACTCCCAGCTGATGGGTCCGTTCTTGACCAAAGCACACAGCTTCCTATACAAAGTTTGATGCCAAGGAGGCTCCCAATAATTTTCCTCACTAATCACGTCGGATTCACTATTTGGCAAAGGAAATTCCCATCCCAACCTACTCTCTACAAAAACCACATATGAATTCCAGCTGCTATGTTTATTGGGAAGACTGGCAAACAACTTTGGAGAATTGGGTTTAGAAGGAGTACTAATCCCCCAATCAGCCTTGTCGAGCTTTGGAGCAAAAAATTCCTTGAAAACTCTCATGCAGGGCTCATGGCCTAGAAATCTACATACCATGGCAAAGCACACTAGTACCCTGCAAGTGTTGGCCCCAAGCTGAAGGGGAAGAGCATCCATGCACTCCAGAAATTCATTAATAAAGGGATCTAAGGGCAACCTCAAGCCCGCCTCAAACTGACCGTAGAAAAAGGCAACCCTAGTGGCATCAGTGGTGAAGGTGGCACGGTGCTTAGCCATGAAATCTGCCCTATTGAAGATAGTCACCTTATAATCTGCCCTATTTACCCCGCAAAATTCATAGACCATGGAGTAACGGGACTCCATATTTTTATTCCCTCGCAGAGGCCTAGGGGGTATGTATCCTCTCTCATTTTTCCCCGGTACGACGAAGGAGCCAAATGCATCCACTGTGCAGGACTTGAAGAAGTTGAAGCCGTAGCTCCACCTTGAGTCGTCATATCCGTACAAACAAAAGAGGAAGCGGGGAGTCGGTCCTACGATCACATTCGCCGACCTACCTAAGGGCGACCTAGACTCCCAGGAAAACCTATTCTATTCCTAAGGAAGGAAGGTTTATGGACATCCCTAACGTAAAACAAGGTGATATGGTCGAGCAGTTCGTGAAATAGATGAAAAGTGACGATATTCGAATCATCGACTACTAAGCTTTCAACATCTCCTACAATGGGCAAACCTATCTCACTAAAATTCAATTCCCACCTGGTCAAGATGGAAGCACATTCATTCAAAGACATCTCTCTCCACTCACCACTCACGTTCTTATACACTCTACGGTTAACGGTCTGAATACCCATACCAAGCTCACGATTCACTACGAAGGTTACGCCGTGACGAAAACAAAAACAGAGCATGAATTGCAAACCCTAAAGCAAATGTACAAGGAAAATACCTTGATTGATCGCAAAAGGGGAATCCGTTGCCAAAGCCGAAAATCTGGGTTAAATCCTGCTGCAATTTCGCAATTATCGCCGAGGAAGAAGAGTTTGAAGACGGTAAGAATTCGAATCAGAAGGGGATTTTGGGTATTTATATTTTCCCAAATTTGGAAAGGGGAAAAGAAATTCAAAATTGATTTTCCGTAATTAAATTCTGAAGCGGTTTTCGAGAAAGCACACCAAGCGTCAAAACAGTAATGATGACAGAAAAATGGCGCTCCTTCATCTCCTGTCGTTCATCGCCGACGCCCAGGATTGTGCCACGTCATCTTGGGTCGACTAAATCTCAGAACTAGTAGCGACCTGCGAGTAAAGCAAATCTCATCAAAGATCTCCTTAACTTCCAAGTCGACAAAGTCAACTCGAAAGTTGGGGGCCACTGAACATACCAAAAGTGTCGAGTTGGGCCAAGTAAGCAAAGCCCAATCCTCATAGCAACCATTGCCCTAACATATCAAGGGGGCCAGGCCCATTCAATGCAAGGCCAAAAGCCCGTACCAAATATCAGTCGACTAAGCCCAACGTTCGACCTATTAGGTCCCGACCTAACTTAGTCCGATCTTACAATCCAGACTCTAATACGGGTACGATCCATGCTCTACCCGTCAGTCAGGTCGACCATTCCACAAATGGCGACCTCGACCTAATCACCAAGTGTCGACCTAACAGATTGAACACACATGAGTAAAACCTTTCCATAACCGGTTCCCTACAAATCAGGAGCCATTACCAGACACGTTCACATTATTTGTAACTGTCGCTAAAATCTCGGAGCTTATGTAGCACCACCAAAAATACAACGGACAACACCTATAAGTACATCATCACTATCAACGGTGCAAAGGTAACTGCAATTTTGTTATTTGAATTCAATTGTTCATTTACAATATTTGCTCTCCGAAACATATACTTACTCTCACGCCCGAGGGTCTAAGTCGGAGACACATCCGGCTAGTCGTGGGTTCTTGTTTTCAGGTCAGGAGCCAGGTGATTAATCCTGCCACGTGGAGGACTACTGATAAGCACAATTCCTGCAGCATCAGTTATATATATATATGTACTCCCTTTGTCCCTTCTTTTCGGTTCATGCTACACCATTTTGTTGAAATACACAAATTAAGAAAGTAATATATATATTTAAAAATAATGAGAGTGTGAGAAGGATTGTGAGAGGGAAGAAGTGAGTGAATATGATAAGTGGGATCCATAATTTAAATGTGTGAGAGAGAAAAGTTAGTGGGTATAATAAAATATTAATAAATCTTTTCCATTTTAAGAAATATAAAACTTATAACGGAACGTCCTTTTGAATAATTGGCGAAGCTTAAGCTGAAACTGAGACGGAATATATATATTGCTTTAACCATTTGGAGACAGGAAGCCACTTAGCCACTACTAATATCAAAAGTTAGTACTATTGGATACTGAAACGTATCTATCGCTTGTCTAGTAAAATATTTAGTGGAAGCACCAAGTGTTAGGGTCTCAAACTCAATTGGTGGGCTACCCATTTTATGCATGAGAAATCAAGGAAAGGAAAGGAATGGAAAGGTTATTTAATACTCGCTCAATCAATCGGACCCGGAATAAAAATATCGCATATATATAATCAATAATTATGTTAAAATTTGACCAATATTTAATGTTTAATGCTAAACTATTTATCATTATGAAATTTTTAGAATAGTTATTAATAGTGTTTATATTGATGTATCAATAATTATTTTCAAAATAATATGAAGATTTATAACTTTTTAATTTAGTCAAAGTTTAACATAATTGATCATATGCGACGGTTATTCCGGAACAAAGAAAGTAATTGTTTTTCTCAACTATTGCAGTTAAATTGATAGTATCCGGATAAATAAATCAGTTTAAATCAATTGAACTGAGATGGTTGAGTCAACTATTCCATCCATCCAAAAATGATCTTTCTTTCTTACTTCTTTCTTTGAATAATATTTTTTTGATTAATTTACCATAATTGAAAATTTAAAAATAATTGATATACTCCTTCCATCCCAATATAAATGACTATTTTTTTATTTTGAATAAATTTTAGAAACCCAACTTTTTGTCAATTTTAATAACTATAACTTATGAAAATCTTTGTTATTTGCAAGTATTAATGAATGGTAAAAAAAAATTGGTCGGAAAAAATATAGGAACAACTTTTTTTATTATTGCAAAAATGTAATTCAATTTTAAGAAAAAAATTTCCCCAAAGTGATTATTAGTTTTAGGAGGGAGATAGTAGTATTTATAATAGTGTTAAATTTTTATTAGAATATTTAAATTAACCTACAATAATTATTCAAATTTATTAGAAGTAGAAACAATAGAAAGATTTTTTTGGAATGGAGGAAGTATATAACCCTATGAATGCAAATACTTAGTCAACAACAAGATCTCTTTTGGAAAACAAGCATGTTATCACATATCAATATTTACATTCATCACTTTAACAAATTTGTATTTAAATAACGTAAATTGTTTTGGCAACAATATTATTTAAATAATGAATAAATTTGTTTAAGCATATAATTAATCATACTTTAGGGCACTTAAGACTTTAAGATAATTTCTGAAAATTTAAAGGGTAAAGAAACAAACGAAATTTATTAATAAAAGACAACATCTTTTCGTTCTACCCGTCCATTCTTAAAGTTTGATAACTCTAAGAACCACCGAAGCGCGACTGGTGTCCAGATATTATAATTTATTAATGAATTATCACAAAATTCTGGGCAAAAAAAAATAAACCTGAAAACACTGTACAGGTGGGCGATCGCCCATACAAGGTGAGCGACCGCCCAACCCCAATGTTCAATCGTTGATGAAAAGTCTGTTCAAGTGGGCGACCGCCCAGGCAAAAATGGGCGACCGCCCAAGACCAAATTTCAAACGACGCCAAATTTTCTGTTCAAGTGGGCGACCGCCCAAGACCACAGTTTGCCCAGAAGAATGACGAAAAGTCACCATTTTTACACCCTTTTATGAACAGATTTGAACCAAATAGAGAGTCATACCATACCGCCGGGCCCTTTGCCAGGACATCGAGTCATAACATCCAATTTTCTATACTCAATGCATTGTAAAATGCTGGCTATGTAAATGGGACAAGTTTGCACTTCAATTAACATGATTCAAACAAGTAGACCTAGATTTACACACTCCAAACTTTACACAATGTTGGCTATGTAAAAGGGTTATCTTGTATGAACCATTGTGTCTCTTAAAACTTGATTTTACAGAAATTGAATGAAGTCCTTAATTTAATGGTGACTCAATTTTCAACCAAAGTAAGTAGATCCGCATACTCACATCACATTTAAAAAATGTGTGGCTATGCATATGAACAAACTCACAACGCATCCAAGGATGGTAGATATATTCAAAAATGGGATAATCTTACATTAAGGGTTGAAAGCCTTTTGAGTAAAATCAAAAAATCAGAAATAGAATGAAGTTATGAATATAATACTCTTAGACAAGATGAGTATCATAAACAAGAATAAAATCAAATGAAATCATACAAGGATTACAAATATGAAATAAATTAAAGCATAAGGCTCTATAATAATTTCAAACTCAATATAGTATATGAGTAGGCTCTGATACCAATTGTTGGAACAAAATGATCCATCAAACCATGAACCGACTCATTACTAGATTAAGAATGAGAAGAAGATGAAGACGGAAGCGTGTACCTGAAAAATCCATGATTGTGTTCTTGATCTTGTTCTTGAATAAATGAGAGAGTAGGGAGATAATACTTCTAAATGATTGTGCCCACACTAGTTCTTCTTAGATGAATGAAGAATGATTTTATGACTGAATTGTAATGTAATTAAGTGTCTCAAATGGGCTGATGGATAGCCTATATATAGATTGAGAAGGGACACTTCATTTAGGGACTACACCCTTTCGTAAAGAAGGCGGTGAGAAGTTACCATTATGCCCATCATTTAATGGTACTTTCACCTAATGATATTCTACATATTTTGTCTATACTTTAACATTATTAAATGACATATTATTTAATCCATATTCTAACAGGAAAAACTAGCATTTTCTGAATCTTCAGTGGAAAAGTTTGGCAGCATGAAATGAACGGGAAACAAGTCCCAGTCCACTTAAGAAAAGGTTTAAAAGACGGACTATCATAAATCTTACTCCCTCTCTCCCAAAATGAATATTTTAAAAAAAATGCGCTTTATTAAAAGTAAATTTGAAATTTTTTTAATATTCATTTTCGGGATGGTGGGAATAATAACTTAGAAGCTCTTGCTTCTACAGATTCACCAGCCACACAATAAAAGACGGAAAAAAAACAAATAATAAACAGACTTTAAATAGCTTAATATAACAGCGACAAGGGCGAACTAGGAATACTGCCCAACATTTTATTACGGAATAACTCTCCACGAGGTCTCTTTACTTAGTTTTTCCAACATCAAAAACCTGGCTAAGGAAACTTAAGTACTATCACTTTAATGTTGCACAAGTAAACAAAGAAACATGAGACGGAAAAGAAAAGAAAAGAAACCTTAACAAGTCCAAGAAGCTGATCGTTTCAATATGGGCTTCATCTGTTTGTCTTCCTCAAGTGCAATCATACCCAAATGTGAAGGGTCTTCAAGCATCATCTTTGCCACCAAGTAACCAGCAATCGACCAGGTTTGGTTCTTACGAGCCTGCTTCCCGATAAATCGGCCAGCTTTTCCATCATAATATTCCGGCCAGCTGTCTTTTGACAACCTGGATTCAGCTAGTTCAATGGCACGTCTAGCAATCTGAGGGCGTCCAGTCTTGATGCATGCAGCAGTCAACAGCCATAAAAGAACTGCGAGTAAAAAAGAAATTGAAAAAATGTCAAATCAACACATAAAGGATCATCCAGAGTAAAGAAGGGGAAGTTATCAAAGAACGACAAGTAAAATCATGTACTCCCACAGTCCCTATAAAATGAATGTCATTTTTGTAATAAAAAGAGAATTGTTATTCGCCTCCTCACAATTACTTAATACCCCCGCACTATTAAATTTACCTATAAAAATTAAGACTACACCACGATTATTACTATTCTACCCTTTTAAACCACTCAATAAACACCCACCTAAACTATCAAAATACACCCACACACACAATATTGCAAAATTGAAGAACATGTTCTTCATTCAACCTTCCCGCCGACCAGAACTCCACAGGCTCTGCTGCTCCGACCCCTTACTCTGGCTAAGTCCGCCCTCCAACCAAGCCCTTGTTAGCATCACCTTTCCAATATTTCTGGCGAACCACTTCTCTCATTCTTTCTCTGCCTTGTCTCTTTTTCGGGAGACGGCGTCAACAATAGCGCCTACCAAATCTCTAATTTCATTCCCATCCCTTTCTATGCTAATTGAATTATCCAATTTTCATAAAACCCACACATAATAACATAAACCACACGTATACCACACAAATAAATTTCAGGGATTGGGAGTGATTAGAGACGGACAGTGAGGGATTTTTCCTTGATGGAGCTTCTTGTGGCACTGGTTTCAAATGGGTTCCCACCGGCAACAATTAATTCGGGGTTTGGAGAAGATGTCAGCGGTGTGCAATGGGTGAATATTCCGATCGAATTTTACACCTTCTAGTTTCGTTATCATGAATCCTCATGAATCTGCAGTTGGGTTAGGAGTTAATCGGTGTAGTGGACCAGTTGGGTTAGGAGTTATTCGGGATTGTAGTGAAGGGTAATAGAGTCATTTCAATTAATGACATTTTTTTAAAAATTGCATTGCGGGGATATTAAGTAATTGTGCGGGGGTGAATAACAATTCTCTAAAAAAAACTGTCCCTAAATGCTTTTTTATCAAAAAAAATAAAAATCGCTATTCATTTTATTATTATAAAACTAAATGTTTAGAAAGTGGACAACAAGAATTATTATGCATATTTGGCATTAAAATATACTCCCTCCGTCCCACGTGAATACAAACTTATTTCCTTTTTGGTCCGACCCACGTGAATACAAACTGTCCAAAATAGAAATAAATTTATTATTTTATATTTACCCTACCCCACCCACTCATTCTCTCTCTTCATTTCCTATCACACAATTTATTCAACCAACTTCACTCATTCTCTCTCTTCATTTCCTACCACACATTTTCATTATCTTAATAATATTTCTTAATTATTGTGCCCGGAAAAATGGTTTGTAATAAGGTGGGACGGAGGGAGTATAAAATAACACATTTTCAGAGTGTCCCTTAAAAAGGAAATATCAACATTCATTTAGGGACAGAGGGAGTATGTTATTTCAAATCCTTCTAACCTAGAGGCATACCCACCCACCCCCACCCCACCTCCAGTGGCTGATCCACCCTTATCATTCAGTAAGTTCTCACCAGGCAATCTGCCTAGCTTAGTGGCTAAAATGCGAAGTTTTTACTATGCTCTTGGTTTCGAGTCCCACTATTGACATATTTTTTTAGGATAATTTGGGCACCCATTTTGAATAAATTTTGGATCCGCTACTCCCCCCCCCCCCAGTTAAAAGAAAAAAAAATACTACTCCTTCCGTCCGTCCCAAAATGAATGTCGTTTTTTTTTTCAAATTTGCTCTTGATCAAGAGTAAATTTGAATATTTTTTAACCTTCATTTTGGGACGAAGGGAGTGATAGACATTAATGAATGCTGAAAACAAACCTGGCCAGGATCCACCATTGTGGTAACTCCACCTAGTATTTTTTGGATCACATCCTGTTATAATCCTCCACTCATGGCCTTCTATTGCAGGGTAACAAACTTTCAGAGGCATATCTCCAACCAACTCCTCCCAACGCGATTCTATAAGGTCCATGATTGCAGTTGACTGCTCAGGAGTTGCAAGGGATGATAAAATTGCAATACAGTTGCCCAAGCAGAACCAGCGGAAGTCCATATTGGATGGGCCCACATTTCCAATGAAGTAACCACCATGAGTTGGCATGAAGTCAAAGATCCACTCTGGAAGTGAATCTGGAATAACATTAAACTTGTTGACTGCAGTGTGGGAATATTCTTCGGTTTTGTATCGGTAAATATCATTAAGCTGCTTCAAATCTATCCAAAAGTAACTTCTCATGTGATAGCTCAAGGCATGAAGACGCTTAACTATTCGTTCTACAAATTCCTTTCCCTCATTGTCTTGCTTGAGTAAAGATAAAGCGCATCTAAGAGCCATGAAGAAAAGGGCTTGTATTTCAATTGGATAACCGTAAACACCCTGTAAACATATAGAAACCATGTTGTCAGACAAGCAAGATTCATAACAACAATTTTTTGATCAAAACATTCATAACAACAATAAGCGCAGTTATGAGAGGAGCAAGTTCACAATTGTTTGAATTTACATTTATCACTTCCTTAAATTGTACTGAGTTCTGGATGTTAAAATCACGAGCAACGTAACCAACCTTTATCATTATGTCTCCATGGTTCAAAAAACACTTCTATAATCTCAGGTGTGGCCAGCCTCCTAAATAATTCACCTAAAATACTTGGCAGACCTTAGTAGTATCACTAGAGAAGGGTGTACTCAGAGAAGAGGCAGGTGATGAAAGACATCTAGAGCCAAACAAATGAGCCAACGAAGCCATTAGGCCAAAGAAGACATTCCCATAATACTTCACAAGGGGAGATGGTGATGCATACAGAATATGAGTACCCCATTTAGGGCATCCCTAGGTAGTTTCAACTAGCCTCATGAGAAGTACAATAACTCTCTGAGTGCACGAACTTCAGAATCAATTTGATTTGGGATTGGTACCTAAGATCAAGAGTACATTGTCATAGGAGCAACCTCACCGTGATAAGTGTTACTTCAACCAAGAAAAAGAGCACAGATAAAGCCTTCTTGGGTACAGGGTGATGACTATACGATAACCAACCCACTATTGCCATTAGTTTACAGCAAGTAGAATGTTCCCTCTCGTGCTCCTGATAAGGGAGGTCATCATGTCTGCTACATACAGTGCCACTTTCCAACAATAAAAGACATTCATCACTTACCAGCATTACTTAATTGAGCAGCCTTGGCTCCGACAATAACATCTCTGTGACAGACCCAGGAGAATGAGAAATGTGACGGGGGACCAAGAAATTGCATTGTTTTTCCCACTAAGCATTGTCTTTATCAGCCATATATTCTCCAAATAGACCCATAAATTAAAAATGTGTAATGCCATCTATATTCCCAAATGCCCGCTTACAATTACCGCGTAAGCCACTTTCCTGGTGAACCATGGCACCCCTGGATGAGACACCTCTAAAAGACTGAACCTTCTCTGTTATCTAAGGACAACTTCAACCTTTGGAACTTAACAGTAAGCTCATATCATGTTGCCAATGTCTTAGCCAGATCAGATTGATATTCAGGCCCAATAAACCAAAATTAGTTACACTGATATAATAACATGAACAGGTTCTCAAGTTAACAAAAATTTATTTGTACTGATATAATTACATGAACATGCAAAACGCCAGAAGGAAGCAGAAAGGGTTTCACTTGCCGATCAGTTTGTTAACTCCACATAACTTATTTGTTCTGCCAGAAAGTATTGCATAATGTCCAAACTCTAAAACAGTTAACAAGCAAATAAGCAATTATGATGTTTCGTTTAATATATACTCGATGCATTCCCTTTACTACTAAACATCAGCGAATAATCATCAAAATAAATATTGTCTACTAGTGAAATATAATTACTGAAAACTCAATAACATGAATTAACAACACTAAGCCACATGAGAAGGAAACTGCAAATAATGTGCAACAAGAGGAAATATGTTAAGTTAGCGTAAATTAACATAACAAATTTTAAATCGCTACATGCTTACCATTCTCCGATCAATCATACTGCATCCATCGGCACAAAGAAGAGTTGGAAATGTGTCAAAGCCCTCTGAAAGACATAAACTGAGAATCAGGCGCATACCCTTCTGGCATTCAGGCATGTCAGCCAATGAAGAGTCTCCAGTGGACTTGGTATAAGCTCGGAGCAATATGATCCACCAAAATCCAGAATCAACAGGTGCAACTCTTCCTATTGCACTCTCACCAAAATCAGCTATTAACGTTTCCGTATTCCGGACTGGATCATGGAGCACTTTAAAACTAGCAGGCATTACACCCTCCCCTAGCTGAAATCTATCAATTTTTTTCTCCCATGATTGGAGGCGAAGAGTTTTCAAAATGAAATTCTTGACAATTTCAGGCTCTCCATTCATCAAAAAAGCCAAAGCACTTGGGACAAAATCCCTGACGAACACCTATTCACATGAAAAAAGTTAGTAGTGAACAGGAAATAGAATAGCAACGTTAGGCCAATCATCGCAAACAAAACCCTAATCAAAGAATAAAATAACGCAGGGACTCCATAGTCCATACAACATGAAGCAATGCACTGGTTCACACTTGAGCATTTTTAGTCTTTCAGTTTCAGGAATGGAGGAGGGCACAAGAAAGTTAAGATTAAGCCTATTGACTGCGAACATCACAGGACCTTAAATGGCAAGGAAAAGTGAAAGCTTATCATCATCCTTTCTCAAAATTTAGAAGGTAACAATGTTTTGGCACATTAGCATGCGTATTTTCGATTTTTCCAATTTCTTAAGACCATCTATCTCCAGTAACGGAATTGTGACATGGCCTTAGTAGGGCCCCTTTTGAACCCTATATGGGCACTAATAGTCTTCATCAACCCTACCCTTTATTGTCTGCCTTTCAGTTTGACTTAATCACCCACAACTGGGGTTAAATAAATGCCCGCATCAGCATTTGGGTAGGGAATGGGAATATAGATGGCATGGGTTTAGGGGAAATTTGAAAACCAACAAAAAGTAAGCATCTTATAAATGCCCGCATCAGCATTTGGGTAGGGAATGGGAATATAGATGGCATGGGTTTAGGGGAAATTTGAAAACCAACAAAAAGTAAGCATCTTAATATGTTGAGAATATTCCCCCCTCCGACCCAAAATGATCTTCCCACTTTTTTGCCATTATTACGAATGAACTTTGAGCAATAATATTAGGTTGATTTACTATCCTAACGAAAATATAAAATTTGTTATTGGTAGTATGATAGAAGGTGTATCAATTACAATTTTTAGATTTATATTAGTATAATCAAATCAACCTACAATTTTTGCTCAAAGTTCATTCGTAGTAATGGCAAAAAAAGTAGGAAGATCATTTTGGGACGGAGAAGTAGTATGTTTTGGAGTTTTTTTTCAAAAAGATGAAAAGTTCTCTAAAACAAGTCATATTCCTAAATATGAACACCAAACACTGATACTTCAACTCAGATTACAGCTCCATCACCTGGATAATCATATTTGTACACAAGTAGCATCAGGGGGCAAAATACATCCCTAATAAAACATTTGTTGAAGTATCAGAGTACTTCTTGGTGTTCATATTTGGGAAAATGACTTGTTTGAGAGAACGTTTCATCTTTTTGAAAAAAACTCCAAAACATAGTACTCCCTCCGTCCCAAAATTATCTTCCTACTTTTTTTGCCATTATTAAGAATGAACTTTGAGCAATAATTATAGGTTGATTTAATTATACTAATATAAATCTAAAATGTGTAATTGATACACCATCAACAATACTATCAATAACAAAGTTTACATTTTCGCTAGGATAATTAAATCAACCTAAAATTATTGTTCAAATCATTCGTAGTAATGGCAAAAAAGAAAAAGTGGGAAGATCATTTTGGGACGGAGGGATCTGTTCAGTAAATAGACAAATAAATAAGCATATGCAGGAAGTGGTTCACTAATAATGCAATCAACAACAAATAAGATTGAACAGGAAAGGTACACAACTAAAATGTTTTGTTTTTACCTGATCATAGTTGAGATTCTCGTCGGAACTGTCCAGGGCAGCAATTGTTCCAACTGGTCGACCACGAAAGTACACCAGTGTACGCCTCAAGGAGTCCCAGGCTTCAGCAATCATTGGGTGTGGTTCAAGCCCAAACTGTGACCTTGGCGTACTAAATCCTGACCTCATTTTACTGGGAGAAAACACGCTATCAAAATGGTCCATGAATCGAGAAGCATTTTCTGCTCTAGCAGAGGTAAGTGGTGATAGGCCAGGCAGATCAACAAGTGACCTCTCGTCAAGCGATCTCTGTCTCTCCATATTCAAGTTCCTTGGCCTATCTGGTAACCTCGAGAAATCATACTCTTCAAGTTCAGCTGCAGAACATGAACTATCAACATTTCTTACACTGCCATTTTGAGTTACATCTACTGAGAGTGTAGACATTTGCAAATTTCTGAATTACGAGGAACCGATTTTCAATGGAAATCTAAAGGTTCGGTAACCTGCATGCTATTCCAGCACAATAATAATGTTATTATTCAAACGCATAAACATTATATAACATAGTTCTTGACAGTTTTACAAAGTGACAGTTTTAGAAAGCAATAGATAAATCATTAAAGGTACAAAATAGCTAAAAGTTATATTAAACAAAGACCTCTTGACCAATCCTGTTGAGTACAGAAACTTGCCACTTCATTGGTACCTGATTAAGCAGCCGAATTCTAAAAAAAAAAAAAGTTGTCACAAAATCCCACGCTCTTAAGAGATGCCCTCCCCCCAATCAAAAAAGAGACAAAAACTGGCTGCTATAACCATTCTTTCACTACTTCATCCCAATTTTGATTATTGTCGTTTGTGTCTAACGCCAGACAGAAACAGAAATACTGGAAATCAGAACATATCAAGATTCATTAATCATTATGTTATTATACAGCAACATAAGAAAAGACCAGTTTTATCAATACTCCATTTGGAGGCTATACCCTTTATTTCCATCGCTTCATCACAATTCTCCTCTACGATATTACTGCCTAAGTTTAGTGCCGAGAGGTTTATATACCCTAAAAGTTAAAAGACACCATGTCCTCTTTGATCATATGATGTTGTATACAATAACATAAACACTTAAATTGGATTGGCTGCAATAACCATAATTTTCATTGCTCCGGCCCCTTCTGATTAATGAGCCGTTGACGTGTACAGAGCAGTGTGGTTCACTTTTATAAATGATCCAACGGAGCTAAGTTAGAGGATCGTCACTCGTTATTTGTCGTACTACTCATACCTAATTTGTCGTATTACTCATACCTAATTTGTCGTAACAGTCATAATTTTTACCCATACCTAATTTGTTGGAACAGTCATAATTTGTCGTAATGCTCGTACCTAATTTGTCGCAACACTCGTACCAAATTTGTCGTAACACTCGTCCCTAATTTATCGTAAACTGATACAATCATAGTGACCAACTTTACGAAGATCCCTTCGTATCCAGAAGCTTGTCCTATCAGTCCCGGCATATCCAGGTATGTTGCTTCCTCTTGGCCAGTATCCCCTACTCTATCCCGTTCTTAAATAAAAAAACTCAAGAGCTGCAGTTGTATCTCTATTTACTATCTTCATCACAATATTTCCATTTCATACTTATTACTTGTGTCTCATGCATGCAGTATAACAAGCTTGAAACCAGAATAGACCGGAGCCATAATCAAATCGTGTTATTACAAAAAAATGGTAACCATAAAACCAGTTAAATACTACTTTGCTTGACTGAAATAGCAATAATTTGGAAAATAAATTGCTTATTTTGTTTGTAATTATTAATATTAATTCCAACCAGTATAACATATATGCTAAATATTTTAATACACCAAGATGCAAACACAATTAATTACTTTGCTAAAAAATCATTGCGACATAAAAACCATATCATTCGGTACTCTATTGGCAGATATAGCATCATTGCCATAACTCTGCCATCTCAAATTAATATCAATCCTACAATTGCTCATGTTCAATGCCAGTTAGCAAAACATGCAAACAATAACAACACACCAAGACCCCCATTGATCAAATCAAGCCATATAAAAACGCTCAGCTACTAATTCATTTGATTTACACAATTTTTTAGTTATAATCTCTAGCAAAAACAACACGAAACAATCATGAACAACCTTATCAAGCAGATGAACAAGAACCGAATCATAAAAAAACAACAAAAAAAAACCGACCAAAGATTAGAAGCCTCAGATCCCCAAGGATTTCAATCCATGCATGAATAAATCAACATCATAACAAATAAATAAAAAATACTTGAAAAATCAGTGACGAAATTATTAGAATACATAATTGGTTACCAGAGCTCAGTAAGTGTTTGATGGAATGTCCGAATGAAAGAAGGAACTGAGATCAATTGGATTTAGAAAACGGTGATGCATTTAGATTTAGGTGAGGTGTGCGTTGGAGAAATGGACCTCCGGAGGACGGAGGGGGAACGGCGCCGGTGAATGATTGGGAGATGGAGTGTGAGGAAGTCGGTGACAGTAGTCAGGTTTTAACGTGAAGGCAGCAGAAGAGTGCACAAAAACAGAAACAAACAAGTAGTGTGTGTGTGTCTGTGTGTAAAGGTGAAGGATAGTCACGTAGGGATCGTGAGAGCAAACGAACAAATTATTTTGAAAGAGGTTGGTGTGTGTTTGTTGGTGTGTGGAAGAGAACTTGTACCAAATTATATCATGTACTCCCTCCGTCCCGTTCAACGTGAATACAAACTTATTTTCTTTTTGGTCCATCTCACGTGAATATAAACTGCTCAAAATAGAAATAAATTTATTATTTTATATTCACCCTACCCCACCCACTCATTCTCTCTCTTCATTTCCTACCACACAATTTATTCAACCAACTCCACTCATTCTCTCTTCATTTCCTATCACACATTTTCATTATCTTAATAATACTTCTTAATTATTGTGCCCAAGAAATTGATTTGTAATCACATGGAACGGAGGGAGTATTCTTTTTTATTTGTATCAAGAACTTTTATTTTTATTTAACACAAAATATCTATCTGTTTTTTGTTTTTAATATGCACGGTGACATTTTTATAAGTGATTTTTTTTTAAAACGTGTGATGACATTTTTGTAAATAATCGTAACTTATAAAAATTACTAGTACTTTTTGACACTATAACTGACACTTTTCAATACTATAATCAGCACTTTTTAACAGTAGAACTGACATTATTTTTAACACTACTACCGAAATTATTTAACTTTGCAAATGCAATCTTTAACACTACCACTGAAACTATTTAATACTACAATTGTCAATTATTAACACTACCACTCTTCCTCTTTTAGCAAATGTTACAAATGTCGGTTTGAATGTTTATAGTGTCATTTTGAATTTGACAATTTATAATATTAGAATTCGAACTTTATGGCATTAG
Source organism: Adenophora triphylla var. japonica (assembly GCA_022495995.1). Classification (NCBI taxonomy): domain Eukaryota; kingdom Viridiplantae; phylum Streptophyta; class Magnoliopsida; order Asterales; family Campanulaceae; genus Adenophora; species Adenophora triphylla. The sequence goes on along the minus strand of JAFEMH010001849.1, from coordinate 177,352 downwards.
AACTGACAATTATGTCACCTGTTTTTTCATTTTTTTTTTAGTGTGAAGTACGTTTTTCATAAGACCGACTCTTTATTTAGTACGGAGAGAAAAATATATTTTTTCAAAATGAATTTATATTTCACATGTCCCATAATAAGGTTTTGAGTTTGACTTTATGCGAAATTAAGAAAAAATTAATGTTGTTAGTATGAAGCGTAAAGTAAAAGAGAAAAAGAAAAAAAGTGAATGTTGTGAGTATGAAAAATAAAGTAGGAAGGAGAAAATCGGTAGAGAATAATAATGGATTGTTAGTGTGAGTTTAGCAAGTGAGTCTCATTATCCATTTTAACTAATAAATCAATTAAGAACTTTAATCTAGGGCAGATAAAAGCAACTAAGAACCTTAATATAGGGCAGACCAAAAAGAAAATTAAGAACCTTACTATAGGACGGAATGAGTATTTTTTTTGTAAAAAATATTATTCTTAAATGCTTTTTATCAAAAAAAAAATATTTATTTTATTACCATATAACTAAATGTTTAAAAAATGGATAACAAAAATATTTATTCTTCTTTGCAATTAAAATGTATAAAAAATACACATTTTTAGAGTGTTTTAAAAGAAAATTCAGACATTCATTTAGGGACCAATGAAGTACTACCTCTGACCCAAAACGAATGACGAAAAAAAAATAAAAAATGCTATTGATCAAAATCAAATTTTATTATCATTCATCTTGAAATTAAGGGAGTATAAAAAAAATTAATTTTTATCATTCATCTTGGAATTAAGGAAGTATAAAAATAATTAATATTTGAATTTCAAACAAATGATTGTTGATGTGCTCCTAAAAATATTAGTATTATTATTTTTAATTATATAAAAATAACTCTTTTTTATCAGATCAATAATAGAGTACTACTTAGGTTAAGTTACCTTATTTAAATGATTGATATATTTCATTTTCAGTCATTGGATTAATAATAAAAAAAAAAGAGGTAAAATTTGTATGATTTAATGATAAGACTATGAAGTCACTTGCCACTATTGGTAATAATATAGTACAATGTGGTACGAAATGGCTGATAAGGACATCCTGTACTTTAGCCTTTTTTTTAGGTAATAGAAGTAGGTCCAGGCCAAGATTTCAATAATTTAGGCTCCGTTTGTTTCACCGTAAAACATTTTCCGGAAAATGTTTTCCGGAAAATAACCTGTTTTACGGTGTTTGGTTAGCCCCCGGAAAATGTTTTCCGGAAAATAACTCGTTTTCCGCTGTTTGGTTGCCTAAGTAAACGTTTCAGGAACATTTTACGCCCTTCCTAAGTAAAACGGCCTACGCGACCTTGTCCAAGTAAAAACATTTTCCAGAAAAATGGAGGCCTTAATGTACAACTCATATTACGCCGACAACCACCCCACTGCCTATCCCACCCCCCAAAAAAAAATTTTTTTTTTAATTTTTATGTCGCCCCCACTGACCTACCACCCCCCACCCCCACCCACCCCCACCCCAAAAAAAAAATTTTTTTTTTTTATGTCGCCCCCCACCCTGCCTACCCCCACCCCCACCCACCCCAAAATTTTTTTTTTTTTTTTTTATGTAATCGCCCCTGCCCTGCTTCCCAAAAAAAAAAAAATTTTTTGGGGGGTGAAAGTAAGAGTGGGGTGGGGAAGACAGAGCGATTACAAAAAAAAAAAAAAAATTTGGGGGGTGGGGGAAATGCTTTGAGGAGTAGGGGCGATTACAAAAAAAAATAAAATTTGGGGGTTGGTGGGTGGGGGTGGGGGGGTAGGCGAGGGTAGGGCGATTACAAAAAAAAAAAAAAAAAAAAAAAAAATTTTTGGGGGGTGGGTGGGGGTGGGGTAGTTTGGGGGGTGGGGGCGATTACAAAAAAAAAAAAAAAAAAAAATTTGGGGGTGGGGGTGGGGGGGTGGCGGGGGTAGGGGGCGATTACAAAAAAAAAAAAAATTTTTTTTTTTTGGGGAAGTGGGGTGGGTGGGGGGGTAGGCGGGGGTAGGGGGCGATTACAAAAAAAAAAAAAAAAAAAAAAAAAATTTGGGGGGTGGGTGGGGGGTAGGCGAGGGGGTAGGGGGCGATTACAAAAAAAAAAAAAAAAAAAAAAAAAAATTTTGGGGGGGGGGGGGGTGGGTGGGTGGGGGGGGGGTGGGGTAGGTCACCTTGTGAAATATGAGTCGTTTTATCAAACACCCGAAAACATTTTACACCCTTCCTCCGTAAAATATTTTCCTCCGTAAAATATTTTACGCTCTACCTCCGTAAAACATTTTACAGGAAAACATTTTACAGGAAAACATTTTCCAGAAAACGTTTTCCGGAAAACATTTTACGTCGAAACAAACGGAGCCTTAGTAGGAAAATAATTTTCTAGTAGTATGATATTCTCTTTATTTCGTACTTCACTTTGAGTTGGTATCATAAAAAATGTGTTTTTTTTTAAATTTAAGAAAAAATTGTTTTTATACTGATATTTAATAATACATGTGTTGATAATTTTCACACTGACACTTTTTTATACTAATACTGACATTTTTTACCCTACACTGACACTATTTATACTGACACTTAGGGTGAGTTTGGGAGTGCTTTTTTGTGGCTTATAATCACTTTTGAAACTCAAAATCTCTTTTAATAGTGTTTGGATAACAATACTGATTATGATATTAAGCTGTTAAAATGCAAAAAATTGTGTTTTCGTAGAAGCAGCTATGACTCAGCTTTTGCTAAAAGTGATTCTTAGAAGCTGTTATTTGTGTTGTTTTTACAATAATAACTTATATCTCTTTTATACATTTATTATATCGAGATACATATCATAAAGGTCATTTTTGGTATTTATCTTCAATAATCAGTTTTGAACATATACTATCCAAACATACTTATAAATTTTAGTATTTATTACAAATAATCTATTTTTTTAAAATTACTTTTGAAAAATCACTTTCAGGAAATCAGAAGCAATGTCAAACTCACCCTTAATATACATGCACTGACACTTTACAATGACACTTTGTTACACTAGCACTAGCACTTTGTTAACTAACATTAACACTTTTTTACACTAACACTCTTTACACCGACACTTTATTACACTAATTATAAAAGAGTTTTCATGATTCAAGACCGTTAGATTGCTTCTGTTCTTAATTAATGAGAGCATGACAATGATTAGTTCCTCATTCTCAATTTCGAATCATTTTTTTTTTTCGAAAATAGTTATTTTGCTATGTTAATTTGATGAAATTAAATAAAAAATATAAAACTGAATTATCTTCATAATGAATCAATACTATTAACAAGTTAATTGTCATTAAATATTTTAATTTAATGAGATAGAAGTTGCAATGTGAAGTGCATCGTAGACAACGCCCAACCCCCAAACGCTAGCAGAGTAATCTCTCGTCCAATCATTTTATTGAAAATCATCGCATCTCACTTTGCTAACAACAATATAGAGCTTAGCACGCGGGGTCTTAGCCTGATGGTTAGAGTTCATGGCTTTCAATCTGAAGGTCATGGGTTCGATTCCCCCACCAGTGGTTAGAGGGAATGACATTGCCCTCCCTAGCATAGCTAGGCGCCTCTGTAAAGTGCATCAAGGGGGGAGCGGTGAAATGTGTTGATCCCCTTCTTTAAAATTTAAAAGAAGAAAAAGAAAAAAATAAAAATAAAAAATATAGAGCTTGATCTGCACAAAAGATTATCAAGAAGATAACTTTAAGTCAATTACTCCCTCCATCTCGAAAATATAGTCTCGTTTTATTTTCAGTGGCCAACTTGATTGTATATTGAGCAAAAATTTATGTCAAGATAATTATTTTAATAAAAATCTAAAAGATGTTATTGACAGTGTTCTTAATGGTGTATCAATAATGAATTTTAGAATTTATTAAAATTTCATAAATAATTTAAGAAACTTTTCAAAATAATGCTTGATGATGCCAAAATCGTCAAAACAGCCCAAATCCAAACGATGATTGCTCCGGTGATTGCAAGGCCTGAAAATAAGAGAAAACACGTAAACTAAGCCGGGGCGGATCCGGCTAAAGGCCCTCCGGCGTGAGAGTAAGTTCACGGTTTGTATATGAGAAAACAAATTGACAGAGTTTCCCCAATGTAAAAAGTAACGTACCTAATTATGAGCCATGGGGCTTGTATTTATAGGGATGGATTGATAGAATCCATGTTGAAGTAAACTTGTAAAGAGATAAGATGTAATCCTATGAGAATTATATCTGTTAAGGAGTCCTTGTTTGACTTGAAGTGGTGTGGTTGGTTACAATCCTGATTGGATCATGAATGTATAATCCTTGTTGTATAAGGGTTTGTATAATGCGCTAGCAGGAGCAGCCGAGGAACTTAAATGTTTTACCTCGGCCTTGGCAAATAGGCCGAGGTGAATGATTCTGTTTCCTCGTCATTTGGTGATTGGCCGACAAGTATATATGCCGGGGTAAATGATTTTGTTTCCTCGTCATAGTGATGAAATGCCGAGGTAAGAACTTTTCTCCCCTCGTCACTTGCGACATGACGGCCCAAGCATGGTGTCATAAGGCCGAAGTAAACGTTCCTCGGCATACGTGGAAGACCTTACTCGGCCCTGATACTTGGCTATTTAGATAATATTCATGGCCCAATCCAATTAGGCCTAGCTCGAACAAGCCCATGTTCGTATCTCGGTTTATATCATTCAGTGGCCCCCGACTTTCTAGCTCGGCTTAGGACGAGTAGAAAGTCTCCTCGTCCTCGGCTTATGGGATACGAACGGTTTTGACACGTGTCCTCGGTGTCGCTTCATATAACTGACGGTTGCCATTCTGGGCCCCCCCAGTCTTGTCACGCCTCGAAACTGTCATTTGCATTTAATTCTTGGGGCGCTTTACCTGGATCTTTGCTTTACCCGTGGGTTGACCCGGATTGGGGGGGTATAAAAACTTAAACCCTTTCATTTTAAACCTTTACATACCCAAATCAGTTGAGAGCTAAAAGCAAGGTTCAGGCGACGAATCCTTCCGGCGATCTTAGTTCGTTCGAACCCGGTTTCAGCGAAGGTTTATTTCTCAGGCGGAGTTGATTTCGTTGTGATTCCAACCATTTTTGTACACTCAGGTATGAAATCCCTTCCCCTGTATGCATTTCGCTTCTGATGTTAATCATTCTAGGGTTCTTTGGGAAGAATTTTGAATGTGTCAAGAAACACGAACCGCCATTGTTGAAGAATAGAGCTTTTCTTCATGAATTCAAGTTTTAAACTTCAAAACTTTAAAACTTTAATTTTTCTTTTGGGTCTTGTTGAACACTTTTGAATATTGAACGAACTCCCCCTTTAATCTTTGATTCCCCTTAGATGGCTCGTTCTTGGGATAATTCCCAGATTCCGTTATGGATATCACGCTGGCAATCTAAGGGTATATCGTAGAGAGAGGGACCTTGGATGATCTTGACCTTGGATGAAATAAGCAAGCAATTAAAAGGTTATGGCCGGACTCGGTTATTCCTTCAATACCCAGATTTCACAAGAATAGATAGGATTGAGTCAGGTTCACCCAACGTTATAGTTTTTGAGGATATGGCTGAGATGATGGAGCACATCGAGCTGTTCTACCCGGCCTCCAATCGCGAAATGCGTGAGCGTCCGAGAGGTACGGCTCCCTCCTCGGCCTTATGACATGACGAGGAGGGAAACTCCCTTCCCCGTCCTAAAATCAGCCATTGACGAGGTAACTAACTTTGTCCCCTCGTCTTTATGCGAGATATGACGGGAAGAGAAGGAGTACCCTCCTCGTCTACTCAAATATTTGACGCCTTCGTGGAAGGTGCCCAAACCGACGGCCGCAGTACGAAGAAGGGAGAGCGAGGAAAACAAAGGGAGAGGGCTCCAAAGCTTTGGGATCCCATGATAGAGAAGTTATATTCCAAGTACGGGGTGGATAGGACCGAGTACAAGCTAACTTATATGGGCAAGCTTCGACCTCAAGCCGATAAGGAAGAGCAGAATTTTACTACAACCAAGATTATATCCATCTCTATTTCAAACGGTTTCAACGGGGGGCTTCGTCTTCCCTTGGACCCATTCATCAATGAATTTTTGGATGACGTTAGGGCGGTGTCGGCCATGCTCGGAGCCGGTGGCACTAGGGTTCTTGTGAGCTTCATCGTGCTTTGCCGTAGCCTAGGTTTTGAGCCGACCATGGGTGCTTTCCGTCATTTTTACGTAGTCAAGTTATCAAGGAAAATTACCTAGTCGTCATCGGGAGTGCCCCCAAAAAAACCCAAAGTTGCTTCTCCCCATGTCTAGCAAAGTTGCGTTTGGGATAACCACGTTATCAGGGTTGAAAGTCGTCGAGGTTGGGAGTTCCGGTCTCCTTGCAAGGATCCCACTTCCTCCTTTCTTTGTCCAACAATATGAATGGACCCGAGGCTCTAATCAAGCGCTTGGAGGAGTGCCGAGTTGGGGCTCCTAGGCTGGAAGGCACTTGAGTCTTCGAGACCATTTTTATGTCCAAGCGGGGTTGATGCGGGACGAAAGGATGGGAGTGGCTAATCTCGTCATTTGTTAAAAGAGGACGACGTTTCAATGATTGGACGATACACAGCTTAGTATTCCATGAAGATTGTACTCGGTGCGAGAGCGTCCGTGATCGGTGTTTGAAAGCAATTGACATTGTTGGATGTAAACATTTATCTTTGTTACTCGTAATTTTTGCATGCTAATTCCCTCTGCTCGTACTTGACCATTTCTTCCTTGTCCTTACAGATTTAACCACCAGGAAGAAGCATCCATAGCCGTGGAGAGACTTAGTCCCCGGGAGGCGATAAAGAGAAAGAGGAAGCTAAGCGAGAAGTACGCTTTGGTGGAGAGGAGGGAAGAAGCCAATACTCGTAATTTGGTCTTTGAATGTCCAAGGTGATCAACCCCTTCCTATTATACCACATGGGGACGTGAATGCCGAGGAAGCGGCGAGGGAACAAACCAACCCATCAGCTGAGAGGGGCATAGCCTCCATGTTGATGCCGAGGAAGTGGAAACCGAGGTGACCAACCTCGTACCTCGGCATTCCGGCTCCAAGAGAGCTCGAGGGGCTAGCGCCAGGAGCTGCCCAAGAAAGCAAATGTTGGGGAGGCTTCCAATCCCGAGGATGCTCCTCCCTTGACCATCCAAACCGCCAAGACTCAGCCGATGCGAGAGAAGCTTGCTCGGCTCATGGTGGAAAACGTCCCTCGTGCGAAGGGCCTTCTGTGCTAGACGGGAAGAGTTACATGATGAAATTAGGCCGAGCTCCCATCGAAAGGGCCTTGGACGAGGATGTGTACGACACCACTGGTAAAGGGAAGGCGAGTAGGGATCATTTGCTCGCCGTAAAGGACTCATGTTGGTGAGGTAGTGATCTCGTTCTTTTGACTTTATTGTTTTTACATGTGATTGCCCATGGTCATAACACGAGTTTTCCTTGCGGCAAGCTAGCATTGCGGCCTATGAGGATGTCTTGGCGAGGCCCAAGAGAAGCGGGTGGGCGATGCGAAAGGCGCTCAAAGACGAGTGAAGCTAAGGCGGCTAACTTTGAACTCTTGAAGGCCAAAGACGCCGAGCTTGAAGGCTGCTCGAGCTAAGGTTGAGGCCGAGATAAAAGAGCCGAGGAAGCTCGTGCTCAGGTCAAGGATGATCGAGATAAAGTCGAGGAACAGCTCCGGCTAAAAAATGCTGAGGTGGAGGAGGCAAAGAAAGCTAAGGTCGAGGTCCAAACAAGGGCCGAGGAAGCCGAAGCCAAGTGTCGAGGGTTTGAGGCCACCCTACCCCAAAGAGAAGAGGAGGCAGTTGCCCGCTTCAAGGATAGCCAAGCTTTCAAGGATCTTTGTGTTAGCTAGCTCGGCCTTCCAAGACGCGTGGACGAGCAAACGGCCACCATGTTTGAAGATGGATATCTTCACCGGCTCAAGTATCTTGCCGACTCCTCCACCGGCTTGGATATTAATAAGGTGGCTATGTTGATATGCCGGGATCAATATAGCGAGGAAATGAGGGCTATCCACCACCTGGTGCCCTTCTCTGATAGTAACTTGGAAATAATGGCCGCTAAGGATGCTAGGGCCTGCAGAGAAGTGTGGAAGCCGGCCTCCGTTGTTCCCGGCAATCTTAAGGCCTTGGTGGAGGCGATCCAAGACGAGGAGGAGCCTGAGGCCGGGGAAGCCGAGGTGGGAAGAGAGGCCGAGGAGACTAACTCTCGAACTGATCAAACCGATCTTCCTCCCCCTGGCACTATCACAGAAGACTGGCTCGAAAAGCCTTTTAATGACGGGCAGCAATCTTAGGATAGTTTTCCCATTTTTTACTTTTGTGTAATAGATGGTAGGGTTTGTAATTTTCTTTGAATATCAATGAAAAATCCCTTTGTCATGATTCGTGTTATTTCAATGACTTGCTTATATTTTTGTATGCTAGGCAAGGGCACTAGACTTAAGAAGGTGGGATCCAAGGAGGGTTCCTTGCTCCCTAATTGTTGAGCAAGTGGTTAGGCCGAGGAAGGACTCCTCGGCTTTAACTATACTCTTAAGTTATTTAGGCCGAGGAAGGTTTCCTTGGCTTTAAATGTGTTGTAATCCTAAATCAAGGCGGACCCTTGGTAGGACGTTTGTTAAGCCATCAGGCCGAGGAAAATCCTCGGTCTTGGCTGTTATGTTTGTAATGTTTGTAATCCTGAATCAAGGTGGACCCTTGACAGGATGTGTGGTAAACCATCAGGCCAAGGAGGACCCTTGGTCTTGGCTGTTGGTATCCTGAGTCAAGGTGGACCCTTGACAGGATGTGTGGTAAGCCATCAGGCCAAGGAGGACCCTTGGTCTTGGCTGTTGGTATCCTGAATCAAGGTGGACCCTTGACAGGATGTGTGGTAAGCCATCAGGCCAAGGAGGACCCTTGGTCTTGGCTGTTGGTATCCTGAGTCAAGCTGTTGGGTTTTACGGGTCCATGCGCAGCAGAATTAAGCATTAAAACATAAAACCCAAGAAGCCCTAGGATCCGTTCTATACAATTAATTTGAATACCTATGAGATAGAATTAAACCAACCTTGAAACGCTTTCCGGTCTTGAGCTATCGAACGATTTGATTATGTGATATCGAATCACAAACTTCGTTCTTCAACTTGCTTGAACTCTAGGCCTTGATCGATGAACGAGCGAAGACCCTCTTTTGGTATCCACACCTTTGAATGAATCCAAGAACAATTTCTTGTTGATTGCTAGATCTAAACCTTGAAGAATATTGAGAGAATTTGATTGTGAATTTTGCTTTAAAATTTCGGCTAGGCTTTTAGGTCTGACAGAACCCTTGTATTTATACTACAATAGTGTAAATACCTCTTCTAATCGAATTAGGAGAGACAGGCTGTCAAAAACGCGTATTGGCCTATTATGTCGCGCGGTATATCAAGCCATTGGCTTGATATGTCGCGTGACATAAGTAGCCAGTTTCTGAGCCTCTCAATCATTCTTCCTCCGGTTTAACCAATTCATTCTAGTTGTGTGTGACCCAATAGGATTACATCATGTTGGCAATGAGTTCGATCATATCGAACCTCATAAGACATAAGCGGACTCTAGCAAGCCATTAGGTCTACCCAAATGATGTAACGTAAGAGTTCACGTTTCCAACGGTGTACTTCCATTTATCCCTTTTGCCTCACGATGTTATATTGAACACAAGTCATGGTCCTTGTCAACTTGTTATTGTTCAATGCTGTCTCGATTCTTGAGTATAATGATAATTCCAATCATATTGGGGTACGGCCATACACTTTCATCATTATCACTCATCGAGGGGCCCAAGCATAACATCTCTCTTCCGAGGGACAAATTCCTTCTTGACTTATCATCCTTCCCATCATGAATCCGATCATGCCAATGATAGCCTTTATAGATATCGTGTTAAGATATCGTTTGACTAAAATCAAACATGACTTACATCATATGTAAGGTTATGATAGTCTTAGGTCTAGGAAATAAATGAAGTAACCGTATGAGATTTAAGTATGACATTTGACCATGACATAAATCTCATGCGGGTCATGTCCAAATACTTGTTCTCTAACAAGTACCCATAATTTCAATGTGCATCTCTTATGCATATAATCATCACATGATTATCCATTGACAATTATACTAATTTATTCTCTTAATAATTAGGGACAGAGATTATTATAAACAAATATACAAAACATATAATAATCAAATAATAAACATCTCATATAATAGTAAATAATGTCAACACATAAGTCTATCAATCATAGGCCTAGGGCATAACACCAACAGTCTCCCACTTGCACTAGGCCCAATCTACCATGTATCGAATAACCATGGACCTAACATGACCATCATGTTTAGCTTGCGAGAGAGCCTTAGTTAGTGGGTCCGCCACGTTGTCATCGATGTCTACTCGCATATCTTAACGTCTTCCCTTTCACATATCTCACGGATAATGTGGAAACGTCGAAGTATGTGTTTGGATCTCTGGTGTGATCTTGGTTCCTTTGCTTGTGCAATGGCACCATTGTTATCACAAGAAAGTTCAATAGGATCTCCGATGCTTGGAACGACTTCCAAATCACTAATGAACTTCTTGATCCAAACCGCTTCCTTAGCCGCATCGGATGCCGCTATGTACTCGGCTTCGGTTGTAGAATCGCCGACGGTACTTTGCTTGGAACTTTTCCAACTCACGGTGCCTCCATTAAGCATAAACAAAAATCCAGATCGCGATTCGAAATCATCTTTGTCGGTTTGGAAGCTAGCATCCGTGTAGCCTTTGACTACAAGATCTTCTTCCATTCCTCCAAAGACCAAGAATGCATCCTTAGTTCTTCGTAAGTACTTAAGGATATTCTTGATCGCTATCCAATGTGGTTCACCGGGATCGATTGGTACCTACTCGTCATGCTTAGAGCACACGAGACATCGGGTCTAGTACATAACATAGCATACATGATAGACCCAATTGCCGAAGCATATGGAATACCATTCATTCTCTTTCGCTCATCATTAGTCTTTGGACATTGATTCTTACTAAGAGATATACCATGCAACATTGGCAAATTCCCTCTTTTAGAATTTTCCATTTGGAATCTTCTAAGGACTTTGTCAATGTAAGTACTTTGACTTAAACCAATCATCCTCTTGGATCTATCTCTATAGATCTTGATACCAAGGATATATGCGGCTTCGCCCATATCTTTCATTGAAAAACACTTTCCTAACCAAGACTTAACAAACAGAGTGCAGAAACGTCATTTCCAATGAGTAAGATATCGTCGACATACAACACTAAAAATAGTGCTACGCTCCCACTAATTTTCTTGTATACACAAGGTTCATCTTCGTTCTTGATAAAACCAAACTCCTTGATTGCTTCATCAAAACGTAGATTCCAACTCCTTGAAGCTTGCTTCAATCCATAAATGGATTTCTCGCAACTTACACACCTTGTTAGAATTTTCCGGATCGACAAAACCTTCGGGTTGTATCATGTATACATCCTCAAGTAACTTCCCATTAAGGAAAGTCTGTTTTGACATCCATTTGCCATATCTCATAGTCATAATATGCGGCTATGGCAAGTAAAATTCTAATAGACTTAAGCATAGCTACAGCGAAAAGGTTTCATCATAGTCTATGCCATGAATCCGCCTATATCCCTTAGCTACTAGCCTAGCCTTATAGGTGTGCACCTTCCCATCCATGTCGGTCTTCTTCTTGAAGACCCATTTGCACCCTATGGTTTTTACACCTTCGGGTGGATCAATCAAGTTCCAAACTTGATTATCACCATGGATTGTAATTCGGACTTCATGGCTTCTTGCCATTTTTCCGAATCGGGAGCGGACATCGCTTCTTGATAGCAAGTGGGTTCATCATTTTCGATTAACTCCACTTCATCACTTTCCGTAACGAGAAATCCATATCTCTCGGGTTCGGATCGTGATCTACCACTTCGGCGAGGAACTTGTGCATCTTGAACCGGTTCCACAACGGTTTGTGAACTTGGTTCGCTTTCTACCATTGGTTCAATGTTGTTTTCGGGTTCTCGAACTTCTTCGAGATCTATTTTACTCCCACTCGGTTCCTTTGCGAAGAAACTCCTTTTCTAAGAAAGTACCATTTCGAGCAACAAACACTTTGTTCTCGTTTCGGTTGTAGAAATAGTATCCTTTGGTTTCCTTAGGATATCCCACAAAAACACATTTATCGATTTAGGTGCTAGCTTGTCGAAGTTAACTTCTTGACATATGCATCACAACCCCAAATCTTCATGAAAGACAAACTAGGTTTTCTTCCATGCCACATCTCATATGGGGTCTTTTGAACCGATTTGGTAGGAACTCGTTTATAGTGAAAGCAGCAGCTTTCTAGTGCATGTCCCCAAAAGGATAAAGGAAGCTCAACTTGACTCATCATAGAACGAACCATGTCCAACAAGGTTCTATTCCTCCTTTCAGACACACCATTCCATTGTGGTGTTCCGGTGGAGAGAGTTCGAAACGATTCCACAACTCTTAAGATGATCACAAATTCTTGGCTCAAATATTCACCACCTCGATCGGATCGAAGTACCTTAATAGTTTTGCCAAGTTGATTTTGCACCTCATTTTGAAATATTCGAAATATCTCAAACGATTCACTCTTATGTTTCATTAGATAAACATATCCAAATCTACTATAATCATCGTGAATGTTATGAAGTACCGAAATCCTCCTAGCATCGCTTACTCATAGGCCCACATACATCGGTATGTATGAGTCCTAATAAGTCGCCCGCCCTTTCACCGGTTTTGGTAAATGGGTCCTTGGTCATCTTGCCAAGTAAACAAGATTCGCATGTCTCATATGATTCATAATCATGTGAGTCCAAAAATCCATCTTTGTGGAGTTTAGAAATGCGTTTCTCGTTTATATGGCCAAGACGACAATGCCATAAGTAAGTGTGGTTTACATCATTGGGTTTAGATTTCTTGTTAATGTTATAGACATCATTATCGCGATTTTCAACATCAAGAATATAAAGGCCATTGAATGAAACAAAGAGCATAATAATGCATATCACTCTTGTAAATAGAAAATTTCTTATCACATATAAGAAAATTAAAACCTTCATTATCCAAACATGAAATCGAAATAATATTCCTACTTAAAGCCGGAACGTAATAACAATTGTTCAAAACAAGTATTAGTCCACTAGGTAAAGTAACTTCATAAGTTCCTACGGCTAATGCAAAGCAACTCTTGCTCCATTCCCCACACGTAGGTCCACTTCACCTTCCTTAAGCATCCTTCTCGTTTCTTTAGACCCCCGCACATTTAAACAAATGTGAGTTCCACATCCGATATCCAATACCCAAGAACTAGAAGTAGATAGGAATATATCTATAACAAAGATACCTCGAAGTTGAAGCAACTCCTTTGCTTCTTCTTCGGTGCTTCCTTGTATTTTGCGCAATTTCTCCTCCAATGTCCAATCTCATTGCAATGGAAGCAGATTGCGTCCTCTTGGGACTTAGGCTTAGCCTCTTTAGGCTTGGAGGCCTCTTTGGGCTTGGCAACCTTTGCCTTAGGATTAGCAACCTTTGCTTTTCCTTTACCCTTGAACCCTTTCCCCTTGTTAACCATTAGCACTTGATCGGTCTTCTTCTCGACAATACCGGTTTCCGCAAAGTAGTCAACATTTGAACTAACTCGGAAAGGTTTCTATTCATTCCACCCATGTTATAGTGCATTATGAAATGACTAAAACTTTTAGGTAATGAATTCAAGATTATGTCGGTAGCCAACTCTTGGCTTATTGGAAAACCGAGCCTTTCAAGATGCTCAATGTGGCCCTTTAACTTGAGAGCATGGGGACCAACAAACTTGTCCTTCACTCATCTTGCATGAGGTCAAGGATGCAACCGTGTTGTACCTTTCTTGCCTAGCTTGAATTTGGAACATTTCCACGCCCGATTGTTTAAGTCGATCGTCCCCAAGTGCTCAAGATTCTTCGAAGACTCTTGCACATGGCGGAGAGCATAAGGCAACTAACATCTGTAGAGTCACGCTTGTGCTTCGATATTGTTCCCTTATTGCCCTAGCGCATTGGCAAAGCAGTTCGTGTGGAATAGGTTCAGTGAGAACGTACAGCTTTCTCCTCTTGTTTGAGAACAATTCTCAAACTACGGATCCAATCCATATAGTTTGTACCATTCTCTTCCAACTTTTCCTTCTCAAGGACAGATCGCAAAGTGAAAAGTGATTATTGTTTGATGCCATTTATTCTACAAAAGATATACATAAAATATGAACACATATAAGTAAACATATCATATGAGAAGTATAGTGCATTTAAATAAATGCTCCCACTAAATTATACACCTTCAAATGCAAATAAGCATAATATACATTTAATGGGCTAAGATCCAACTTTAATTCAATTTCAAGTTTGCTATGGCAAACCGCTTCAAAATTAAATTAATTAGGTAGAAAACATCAATCATATCACATATATGACTCTTAGATCTTTTATGAGATCAATTCAAGACATCATATGTCTAGGCATATTTTAATCTCATCTTATGCCTTGGGTCCAAAACCATTTTGATAACCCAATTAAGTTCATTCACTTTAAAACGTATAGGAACCACCATTTCCTCATCTTGCTCGCATTCGAATAGAATCAAAGCACCTTGCTATGGCAAGCCCACCCAAAACTATCCGAATGGTCTCAAGTGTTTTTAATCATGAATTGGCATAAAGAACTTAAAAGTTAAATGAAGGTTCTTTAAAGGTAGATTATAAGCATGTCAGAAAGATAGTCAAAATCATGCACTGTAAGTTCCCGTGAAGATAGGTGAGCCGCAAGGACTTCTTAAGTACCAACTCTTCCTTAGACGTAACTCTCCTAGACATGCATAATTAGAAATCAACTCGATTAGGCAACATAATCCTTACCTTTTATAAACAATCGCTTCCTTTTAAATTTCGCGTATTTATGACTTGTTTCCATAAACAATCATAAGATCCAAAATTTACAATGTCTAAATCTAAACATATTAGGAAACTAAATATCATGTTTCAACTAAACATCTAATTTAATAATTCTTAACAATTAAGAACAAATAATTCATGCATCGCAACAATTAATAAAATACATCTAAATTAATTAAGCATGCATAAAAAATGAATCAATCTAGCATGGACTTATAAACTCAATTTTATAACATCCATATTTTCATATACATTGCAATAATTATTAAAATCATATTTTAATCAATTAATCATGTATATCAATGAATCAATCTATCGCGGACTTATAAACTCAATTTTATAACATCCAGATTTTCATATCAACATATCGATTGTAAACACAATCATAGAATAGCGTAAAATTTGAACAAACAGATTCGCCAGCTTTTGGCTTGTTATGTCGCGTGACAACACGCCCGAGGCTTAATATGTCGCGCGACGTAACAGCCGCTTAACTCCGAATTCCACATGGCTCGATATGTCGCACGACATAGGCAAATGTGTTACAGTGATTTCCGCATTCGAACCAATACAGACATGTACCCAATTAAATCACATAAAACAGCCTTTTTACAGATTTAATTCAAAGATAAATTGAAAACGATTTTCACATTGTTTCACATAAACAATTAAAATTTATCACATACAAAACATGCAATAAGCATATAAACAATTTATATCTTAAACCTAGCATGTTAATTCAAACTTAATCATACGAACGGGCTCGATACCACCGTTGGGTTTTACGGGTCCA
Organism: Adenophora triphylla var. japonica; assembly: GCA_022495995.1. NCBI lineage: Eukaryota > Viridiplantae > Streptophyta > Magnoliopsida > Asterales > Campanulaceae > Adenophora > Adenophora triphylla. The sequence continues at coordinate 161,549 of JAFEMH010001849.1, read as the reverse complement.
TGCGCAGCCGGAATTAAGCATTAAAACATAAAACCCAAGAAGCCCTAGGATCCGTTCTATACAATTAATTTGAATACCTATGAGATAGAATTAAACCAACCTTGAAACGCTTTCCGGTCTTGAGCTATCGAACGATTTGATTATGTGATATCGAATCACAAACTTCGTTCTTCAACTTGCTTGAACTCTAGGCCTTGATCGATGAACGAGCGAAGACCCTCTTTTGGTATCCACACCTTTGAATGAATCCAAGAACAATTTCTTGTTGATTGCTAGATCTAAACCTTGAAGAATATTGAGAGAATTTGATTGTGAATTTTGCTTTTAAAATTTCGGCTGGGCTTTTAGGTCTGCCAGAACCCTTGTATTTATACTACAATAGTGTAAATACCTCTTCTAATCGAATTAGGAGAGACAGTCATCAAAACGCGTATTGGCCTATTATGTCGCGCGGTATATCAAGCCATTGGCTTGATATGTCGCGTGACATAAGTAGCCGCTTCGAGCCTCTCAATCATTCTTCCTCCGGTTTAACCAATTCATTCTAGTTGTGTGTGACCCAATAGGATTACATCATGTTGGCAATGAGTTCGATCATATCGAACCTCATAAGACATAAGCGGACTCTAGCAAGCCATTAGGTCTACCCAAATGATGTAACGTAAGAGTTCACGTTTCCAACGGTGTACTTCCATTTATCCCTTTGTCTCACGATGTTATATTTGAACACAAGTCATGGTCCTTGTCAACGTGTTATTGTTCAATGCTTTCGATTCTTGAGTATAATGATAATTCCAATCATATTGGGGTACGGCCATACACTTTCATCATTATCACTCATCGAGGGGCCCAAGCATAACATCTCTCTTCCGAGGGACAAATTCCTTCTTGACTTATCATCCTTCCCATCATGAATCCGATCATGCCAATGATAGCCTTTATAGATATCGTGTTAAGATATCGTTTGACTAAAATCAAACATGACTTTCATCATATGTAAGGTTATGATAGTCTTAGGTCTAGGAAATAAATGAAGTAACCGTATGAGATTTAAGTATGACATTTGACCATGACATAAATCTCATGCGGGTCATGTCCAAATCACTTGTTCTCTAACAAGTACCCATAATTTCAATGTGCATCTCTTATGCATATAATCATCACATGATTATCCATTGACAATTATACTAATTTATTCTCTTAATAATTAGGGACAGAGATTATTATAAACAAATATACAAAACATATAATAATCAAATAATAAACATCTCATATAATAATAAATAATGTCAACACATAAGTCTATCAATCATAGGCCTAGGGCATAACACCAACAGCCTTCCCACTTGCACTAGGCCCAATCTACCATGTATCGAATACCCATGGACCTAACATGACCATCATGTTTAGCTTGCGAGAGAGCCTTAGTTAGTGGGTCCGCCACGTTGTCATCGCTGTCTACTCGCATATCTTAACGTCTTCCCTTTCACATATCTCACGGATAATGTGGAAACGTCGAAGTATGTGTTTGGATCTCTCGGTGTGATCTTGGTTCCTTTGCTTGTGCAATGGCACCATTGTTATCACAAGAAAGTTCAATAGGATCTCCGATGCTTGGAACGACTTCCAAATCACTAATGAACTTCTTGATCCAAACCGCTTCCTTAGCCGCATCGGATGCCGCTATGTACTCGCCTTCGGTTGTAGAATCGCGACGGTACTTTGCTTGGAACTTTTCCAACTCACAGGCCTCCATTAAGCATAAACAAAAATCCAGATCGCGATCGAAATCATCTTTGTCGCTTTGGAAGCTAGCATCCGTGTAGCCTTTGACTACAAGATCTTCTTCCATTCCTCCAAAGACCAAGAATGCATCCTTAGTTCTTCGTAAGTACTTAAGGATATTCTTGATCGCTATCCAATGTGGTTCACCGGATCGATTGGTACCTACTGTCATGCTTAGAGCACACGAGACATCGGGTCTAGTACATAACATAGCATACATGATAGACCCAATTGCCGAAGCATATGGAATACCATTCATTCTCTTTCGCTCATCATTAGTCTTTGGACATTGATTCTTGCTAAGAGATATACCATGCAACATTGGCAAATTCCTCTTTTAGAATTTTCCATTTGGAATCTTCTAAGGACTTTGTCAATGTAAGTACTTTGACTTAAACCAATCATCCTCTCGGATCTATCTCTATAGATCTTGATACCAAGGATATATGCGGCTTCGCCATATCTTTCATTGAAAAACACTTTCCTAACCAAGACTTAACACCTCTAGTGCAGTAAACGTCATTTCCAATGAGTAAGATATCGTCGACATACAACACTAAAAATAGTGCTACGCTCCCACTAATTTTCTTGTATACACAAGGTTCATCTTCGTTCTTGATAAAACCAAACTCCTTGATTGCTTCATCAAAACGTAGATTCCAACTCCTTGAAGCTTGCTTCAATCCATAAATGGATTTCGCAACTTACACACCTTGTTAGAATTTTCTGGATCGACAAAACCTTCGTTGTATCATGTATACATCCTCAAGTAACTTCCCATTAAGGAAAGCTGTTTTGACATCCATTTGCCATATCTCATAGTCATAATATGCGGCTATGGCAAGTAAAATTCTAATAGACTTAAGCATAGCTACAGCGAAAAGGTTTCATCATAGTCTATGCCATGAATCTCGCCTATATCCCTTAGCTACTAGCCTAGCCTTATAGGTGTGCACCTTCCCATCCATGTCGGTCTTCTTCTTGAAGACCCATTTGCACCCTATGGTTTTTACACCTTCGGGTGGATCAATCAAGTTCCAAACTTGATTATCGCCCATGGATTGTAATTCGGACTTCATGGCTTCTTGCCATTTTTCCGAATCCGGAGCGGACATCGCTTCTGATAGCAAGTGGGTTCATCATTTTCGATTAACTCCACTTCATCACTTTCCGTAACGAGAAATCCATATCTCTCGGGTTCGGATCGTGATCTACCACTTCGGCGAGGAACTTGTGCATCTTGAACCGGTTCCACAACGGTTTGTGAACTTGGTTCGCTTTCTACCATTGGTTCAATGTTGTTTTCGGTTCTCGAACTTCTTCGAGATCTATTTTACTCCCACCGGTTCCTTTGCGAAGAAACTCCTTTTCTAAGAAAGTACCATTTCGAGCAACAAACACTTTGTTCTCGTTTCGGTTGTAGAAATAGTATCCTTTGGTTTCCTTAGGATATCCCACAAAAACACATTTATCGATTTAGGTGCTAGCTTGTCGAAGTTAACTTCTTGACATATGCATCACAACCCCAAATCTTCATGAAAGACAAACTAGGTTTTCTTCCATGCCACATCTCATATGGGGTCTTTTGAACCGATTTGGTAGGAACTCGTTTATAGTGAAAGCAGCAGCTTTCTAGTGCATGTCCCCAAAAGGATAAAGGAAGCTCAACTTGACTCATCATAGAACGAACCATGTCCAACAAAGTTCTATTCCTCCTTTCGCACACACCATTCCATTGTGGTGTTCCGGGTGGAGAGAGTTCAAACGATTCCACAACTCTTAAGATGATCACAAATTCTTGGCTCAAATATTCACCACCTCGATCGGATCGAAGTACCTTAATAGTTTTGCCAAGTTGATTTTGCACCTCATTTTGAAATATTTGAAATATCTCAAACGATTCACTCTTATGTTTCATTAGATAAACATATCCAAATCTACTATAATCATCGTTGAATGTTATGAAGTACCGAAATCCTCCCCTAGCATCGCTTACTCATAGGCCCACATACATCGGTATGTATGAGTCCTAATAAGTCGCCCGCCCTTTCACCGGTTTTGGTAAATGGGTCCTTGGTCATCTTGCCAAGTAAACAAGATTCGCATGTCTCATATGATTCATAATCATGTGAGTCCAAAATCCATCTTTGTGGAGTTTAGAAATGCGTTTCTCGTTTATATGGCCAAGACGACAATGCCATAAGTAAGTGTGGTTTACATCATTGGGTTTAGATTTCTTGTTAATGTTATAGACATCATTATCGCGATTTTCAACATCAAGAATATAAAGGCCATTGAATGAAACAAAGAAGCACAATAATGCATATCACTCTTGTAAATAGAAAATTTCTTATCACATATAAGAAAATTAAAACCTTCATTATCCAAACATGAAATCGAAATAATATTCCTACTTAAAGCCGGAACGTAATAACAATTGTTCAAAACAAGTATTAGTCCACTAGGTAAAGTAACTTCATAAGTTCCTACGGCTAATGCAACAACTCTTGCTCCATTCCCCACACGTAGGTCCACTTCACCTTCCTTAAGCATCCTTCGTTTCTTAGACCCCGCACATTTAAACAAATGTGAGTTCCACATCCGATATCCAATACCCAAGAACTAGAAGTAGATAGGAATATATCTATAACAAAGATACCCGAAGTTGAAGCAACTCCTTTGCTCTTCTTCAAGCTTCCTTGTATTTTGCGCAATTTCTCCTCCAATGTCCAATCTCATTGCAATGGAAGCGACATTGCGTCCTTCGGGACTTAGGCTTAGCCTCTTTAGGCTTGGAGGCCTCTTCGGGCTTGGCAACCTTTGCCTTAGGATTAGCAACCTTGCTTTTCCTTTACCCTTGAACCCTTTCCTTGTTAACCATTAGCACTTGATCGGTCTTCTTCTCGACAATACCGGTTTCCGCAAAGTAGTCAACATTTGAACTAACTCGAAAGGTTTCTATTCATTCCACCCATGTTATAGTGCATTATGAAATGACTAAAACTTTTAGGTAATGAATTCAATATTATGTCGGTAGCCAACTCTTGGCTTATTGGAAAACCGAGCCTTTCAAGATGCTCAATGTGGCCCTTTAACTTGAGAGCATGGGGACCAACAAATTGTCCTTCACTCATCTTGCATGAGGTCAAGGATGCAACCGTGTTGTACCTTTCTTGCCTAGCTTGAATTTGGAACATTTCCATCGCCCGATTGTTTAAGTCGATCGTCCCCAAGTGCTCAAGATTCTTCGAAGACTCTTGCACATGGCGGAGAGCATAAGGCAACTAACATCTCGTAGAGTCACGCTTGTGCTTCGTATATTGTTCCCTTATTGCCCTAGCAAAGATTGGCAAAGCAGTTCTGTGTGGAATAGGTTCAAGGAGAACGCATAGCTTTCTCCTCTTGTTTGAGAACAATTCTCAAACTACGGATCCAATCCATATAGTTTGTACCATTCTCTTCCAACTTTTCCTTCTCAAGGACAGATCGCAGTTGAAAAGTGATTATTGTTTGATGCCATTTATTCTACAAAAAGATATACATAAAATATGAACACATATAAGTAAACATATCATATGAGAAGTATAGTGCATTTAAATAAATGCTCCCACTAAATTATACACCTTCAAATGCAAATAAGCATAATATACATTTAATGGGCTAAGATCCAACTTTAATTCAATTTCAAGTTTGCTATGGCAAACCGCTCAAAATTAAATTAATTAGGTAGAAAACATCAATCATATCACATATATGACTCTTAGATCTTTTATGAGATCAATTCAAGACATCATATGTCTAGGCATATTTTAATCTCATCTTATGCCTTGGGTCCAAAACCATTTTGATAACCCAATTAAGTTCATTCACTTTAAAACGTATAGGAACCACCATTTCCTCATCTTGCTCGCATTCGAATAGAATCAAAGCACCTTGCTATGGCAAGCCCACCCAAAACTATCCGAATGGTCTCAAGTGTTTTTAATCATGAATTGGCATAAAGAACTTAAAAGTTAAATGAAGGTTCTTTAAAGGTAGATTATAAGCATATCGTAAAGATAGTCAAAATCATGCACTGTAAGTTCCTGTGAAGATAGGTGAGCCGCAAGGACTTCTTAAGTACCAACTCTTCCTTAGACGTAACTCTCCTAGACATGCATAATTAGAAATCAACTCTGATTAGGCAACATAATCCTTACCTTTTATAAACAATCAGTTTCCTTTTAAATTTCGCGTATTTATGACTTGTTTCCATAAACAATCATAAGATCCAAAATTTACAATGTCTAAATCTAAACATATTAGGAAACTAAATATCATGTTTCAACTAAACATCTAATTTAATAATTCTTAACAATTAAGAACAAATAATTCATGCATCGCAACAATTAATAAAACACATCTAAATTAATTAAGCATGCATAAAAAAAAATGAATCAATCTAGCATGGACTTATAAACTCAATTTTATAACATCCATATTTTCATATACATTGCAATAATTATTAAAATCAGATTTTAATCAATTAATCATGTATATCAATGAATCAATCTATCGCGGACTTATAAACTCAATTTTATAACATCCAGATTTTCATATCAACATATCAGATTGTAAACACAATCATAGAATAGCGTAAAATTTGAACAAACCGATTCTCGCTCGCTTGCTTGTTATGTCGCGTGACAACATCGCCCGAGGCTTAATATGTCGCGCGACGTAACAGCCGCTAACCTCGAATTCCACATGGCTCGATATGTCGCACGACATAGGCAAATGTGTTACAGGATTTTATTCGAACCAATACAGACATGTACCCAATTAAATCACATAAAACAGCCCTTTTTACAGATTTAATTCAAAGATAAATTGAAAACGATTTTCACATTGTTTCACATAAACAATTAAAATTCTATCACATACAAAACATGCAATAAGCATATAAACAATTTATATCTTGAACCTAGCATGTTAATTCAAACTTAATCATACGAACGGGGCTCTGATACCACCGCTGGGTTATGCGGGTCCATGCCAGCAATGAATTAAGCATTAAAACATAAAACCCAAGAAGCCCTGGGATCCGTTCTATACAATTAATTTGAATACCTATGAGATAGAATTAAACCAACCTTGAAACGCTTTCCGGTCTTGAGCTATCGAACGATTTGATTATGTGATATCGAATCACAAACTTCGTTCTTCAACTTGCTTGAACTCTAGGCCTTGATCGATGAACGAGCGAAGACCCTCTTTTGGTATCCACACCTTTAATGAATCCAAGAACAATTTCTTGTTGATTGCTAGATCTAAACCTTGAAGAATATTGAGAGAATTTGATTGTGAATTTTGCTTTAAAATTTCGGCTAGGCTTTTAGGTCTCGATGTAACCTCGTATTTATACTACAATAGTGTAAATACCTCTTCTAATCGAATTAGGAGAGATAGGCTGTCAAAAACGCGTATTGGCCTATTATGTCGCGCGGTATATCAAGCCATTGGCTTGATATGTCGCGTGACATAAGTAGCCAGTTTCTGAGCCTCTCAATCATTCTTCCTCCGGTTTAACCAATTCATTCTAGTTGTGTGTGACCCAATAGGATTACATCATGTTGGCAATGAGTTCGATCATATCGAACCTCATAAGACATAAGCGGACTCTAGCAAGCCATTAGGTCTACCCAAATGATGTAACGTAAGAATTCACGTTTCCAACGGTGTACTTCCATTTATCCCTTTTGCCTCACGATGTTATATTGAACACAAGTCATGGTCCTTGTCAACTTGTTATTGTTCAATGCTTTTTCGATTCTTGAGTATAATGATAATTCCAATCATATTGGGGTACGGCCATACACTTTCATCATTATCACTCATCGAGGGGCCCAAGCATAACATCTCTCTTCCGAGGGACAAATTCCTTCTTGACTTATCATCCTTCCCATCATGAATCCGATCATGCCAATGATAGCCTTTATAGATATCGTGTTAAGATATCGTTTGACTAAAATCAAACATGACTTACATCATATGTAAGGTTATGATAGTCTTAGGTCTAGGAAATAAATGAAGTAACCGTATGAGATTTAAGTATGACATTTGACCATGACATAAATCTCATGCGGGTCATGTCCAGTCACTTGTTCTCTAACAAGTACCCATAATTTCAATGTGCATCTCTTATGCATATAATCATCACATGATTATCCATTGACAATTATACTAATTTATTCTCTTAATAATTAGGGACAGAGATTATTATAAACAAATATACAAAACATATAATAATCAAATAATAAACATCTCATATAATAGTAAATAATGTCAACACATAAGTCTATCAATCATAGGCCTAGGGCATAACACCAACAGGTGGACCCTTGACAGGATGTGTGGTAAGCCATCAGGCCAAGGAGGACCCTTGGTCTTGGCTGTTGGTATCCTGAATCAAGGTGGACCCTTGACAGGATGTGTGGTAAGCCATCAGGCCAAGGAGGACCCTTGGTCTTGGCTGTTGGTATCCTGAATCAAGGTGGACCTCGACAGATGTGTGGTAAGCCATCAGCCAAGGAGGACCCTCGGTCTGGCCGTTGGTATCCCGAATCAAGGTGGACCCTTGACAGATGTGTGGTAAGCCATCGTGCCAAGGAGGACCCTTGGTCTTGCCGTTGGTATCCCGAATCAAGCGGACCCTCGACAGATGTGTGTTTTAGAAGAGTCGTGGATAAAGTCCTCGTCTCCGGTGCTCGTATGAAGAGTTGATAGTTGCTTTGCATGCCGGAAGAAATTGCTTTCGTAAACCGAAATGCGATTATATCGAACCGCAATCCTATCAACTAATAAAAGATGTAAAAAATAAGAAACTATTCTACCGTAAAATAAACTAGACTAGTGATAATATTTTCTAAGGTTGTCTGAGTGCCACGGATGCTTGAGATCCTTCCCCTCCTTGGTCTTCAATCCGTAGGTCCCTTCTCGAATGATTTGAGTGATGATATATGGACCTTCCCAATTTGGGGAGAGCTTGTTCCCGTTCGCCTTCCGACCGCAGCTTCAATTTTTCTAAGTACCCAATCGCCTACTTGGAATACTCTTCCGATGACCCTCTTGTCGTGATACGCCTTGGTCCTTTGCTTGTAATTCACCATCCTCATCTCTCGCAGCCTAGTCGTTTCTCATCTATCGTGTCCAGTCTAGGAGCCTATTGACCTTATTGACTTGCTCATCATAATGGGAATTTCTCACCGGTAGGAATGGCCATCTCGCCGGTGCCATAGCCTCGAACCGAAGGTTAGTGCGAATGGGGTTTCCTGCTGGCCCCTGGTGGTTGTGCGAATGGCCCATAAGGCTAGGGGAAGTTCGTCCAACCATCTACCCTCGCGTCCCTCAAGGTTCTTGGTAAGGGCGGTTAGGACCAGTTTGTTTGCTGCTTCTGCTTGGCCATTGCCTTGTGGTCTGCTAACTGGAGATTTTGCATGGCGGACTTTTACCCTTCCCAACTCTGTAGTGAATGCTGTGGAGAATTGCAGCCCATGATCGGAGACGATTGTATGTGGGAGGCCGAATTTGCACCAGATGTTGTCGTGGACAAAGTTGATCGCGTTCTCTTCCGTTATCTTGGCTAATGCCTTGGCTTCTATCAACTTGGAGAAGTAATCCACAGCTACTATCACATACTTGCAATTACCACGGGCGGGAGGGAAGGGCCCGATGATGTCAATCCCCCACATATCAAATGGCCACGTAGGTATTACAAGTATTTGCTCAACTGCCGGTAGTCTGGGAATGTCAGAGAATCTTTGGCACTTGTCACATTTTCTAACATAGGCGTGTGCGTCTTCCCTTAGGTTTGGCCAGTAATAACCTAGCGATATGATCTTGTCAGCTAAGGTTCTGGCCCTCGGGTGTCCGCCACAAACGCCTTCATGTACTTCTGCCAAGAGGTTCTGAATTTCCTTGGGATAGACACACCTTAGCAGGGGCTTCGTGAAAGATCTTCGGTAGAGGACTCCGCTTATAACCACGAACCTTGGAGACCTCTTCTTGATGAGTTTAGCTTGAGCTTCATCTTCAGGGAGTTTCTCCTTCTCAATGTATTCAATGTAGTCATCGATCCAGCATCTATCCTCTCCATCTAAGAGCATGACTTGTAGTCTTTCGTACGCAGGTTCCTCGGCATAAACTACATATGGACTGGTCTTAGACACATCCATGGTTGCCAGTTTGGAAAGAACGTCTGCGACTTGGTGTAAGTACCCCAATCTGGATCACCCCCTTTCAAACACACGGGAAACACCGCAGACTCATCCACGCAGTCTCAGAGACCTCTCTCACTCAAAACCCTCTCAAAACCCTCTCAAACCCCCAACCAAACCAAGGGAGGAGCCTTTCTGGGATAAAAAGGGACAAAAGGACCTTTTGGGAATTTTCAGGAGATCAGAAAAGCAATTAAGGTCCGTACGGACCTCTTTGTTTCAATGATTACTGAATCCCCTTAAAGTCCACAATATTCCCTCAAATCCCGGGAAAATGATTACTTCCTCAGAGTTGGTCCGTACGGACCTCTTTGCATGCAAGATGGTCCGTACGACCTTATTGCTCAGTGGAACACCATCATTCCGTAATATTCTCCATCATTGCGCATTCCCTCAAATCGAGGAAATCCAAAATTCTCGATAACCAAGAAGGTCCGTACGGACCTCTTTGCTCCGAAATTTTTACTATAAATAGAGGGCTTCCCCTCCTCATTTTGACACACCTCCCTCTTCTCTCTTCCTCCCTTAGCCTTCTCGGCTCCCCTCTAAGTCCTCTCGAGGCACTCCCGCCCTTTCGGATCCTTCCGAGGCCTTCCGAGCTCCCTTGTGGTGCTCCGAAGCCTCCCCGAGCGCTCCCGAGACGCTCCCGCGCTGCCCCGAGGCACTCTCGAGGTACTCGAGGCCCCTCGTGGTACTCCGAGGCCTTGCTCGGTCTTTCCACGGTGTCCCGGCTCTTTCCGAGTCAAACCGACGATGCCAAACCACGCCGAAATCCCGCCCGAGTGACTCCGCCACCACAACGCACGCCGAACCTCTCGCCCGAGTGATCCCGACGATCCCCACGCACGCCGAACCTCCGCCCGAACGCATCCAAGCAACCTCCACTCACGCCGAAACTCGTCCGCGGACAACCGGCATCTCCCGGGCAATCCCGATCCGTACCGAACGCTACTTCGACCTCAAACACTATTCCCCACGGAAGACAGACACGAACCAACATTGGTAAGGCTTCCTTCCTACACTATTTCAATACATTTCCATACATAGCATACAATGTAGACATCCGATACAGCATGCATTTTTAAAAGCACACACACACACACAACATTTAAAGGATATTAGGGGTATCCGAAAGACTCGTTTTACGAGGCTACTCGGGTGAGCTCTAATATTCTAATATTCTCTTCCCGGGGAGTCATCTGACCTCCGAACTCAAAATCTCATCACACAAAAAACGGTTTAAAATTATCTTTAAACCGATGCCCTTTTTCAATGTTTTGGGCTTAATAAAAACGGCGCGGCGACTCTACAAATGCGAAAACAAACGGCGAGACACCTCCAACTCCGAAACGCCGCAGCGGGGAAAATGCCAGATGCCGGGCCGCGAGGCTGCTCGGATCCGGGTAATTTCGGTCTGGCGACTCCATTGGGAAAATTTTGTTTTAAAAACTTTTAAACAAAACAAAAGATTTTTAAAACGATGATGAGGGTCAAACTTTCATTTTACCCCTTCCTTTAATCTGTGTGTGTGTGCACGGGCTTCGTTTTTATTTTACAAAAAAAATAAAAATACAAAAAAAAAAATGCATCAATATACATCTGTGCATACATTTAAAATTCTTCAAAAACTCCGTTTTACTCGTAAAAGAATTTTAGAGACCGCACACTACGCGCACTGCCGCCTCGGTTACACCGCACTCTACTCACACCGCCGCTCGGTTACACCGCACACTACGCGCACCGGCCGCCTCGGATACACCGCACACTACAACCCTCAACCCAGTGGTCTCGCCATCCGTTAGGTCTTCCTAGGCCTCTTGACGCGCACGGGATCATTCCAAACATCCCATCCTAGCCAAGCGTCAACCCCGCACATTTGAGTCTTGAGTCACACTCGTCCCGTACTCTGCTGGTTTTACCAATCCCATGTCATACACTCGGATACATATACCATGCCGGCCATTTTTCGAGTCAAGGCTCGAACTCAAGATCCCTTGCGCAAGCAAAGCGATGAAAGGTCATGCTAAAATCTTGACTCCGATCTTGATTTCCGAAGCTACACCTGCACGATGTTCCGTCCCGGATATACATCCATGCTCGCATGACACCATGTCATCACGCCTTGATACGTCGCCCATGACAATATGACCAGCCAACGCCTAACGTCACGCATCCCTTGCGCAAGCAAGGTAAAGAGAGGTCATGCCGAACTCTTGACCCGATCTTGACTTAGCGGCCGGCTCGGTTCACTATTCACATGGCTAACGCATCAAACGAACATGACAGCTCGGTCCTTAGGTTCGATTTTTCTTTAGGCCGGTGGAAACCACTTGCACTATAGGACCCTCGCCCGGGGCCGTCCCACCCCGGGATGTCGAAATACAGTGTGCAAAACGAGGGGCTTATAGCCGCACGTATGGTCTCCATCGACCCAGATCTAGCATAGTTGCGAAAAACAAGAGCAATCTTTTCCAACCTACCTAGGATTCTCGAGAAAACATGTTTTAAGTAAATTAAAACAACAAAAAAAAAATCAAAAATAAAAGAAACGGAAACCGCATGCCACGTGAGTTTTCCCCTTTACCCCGTTAGGCCACTCCCGTGTCTAAATCCTTGCCCATCACCCCTCCAAATAACCGAGAGTGGTTGAGAATCCTCGGAAGCCGCCTTTTCGCATCGAGGTCACAAGGTCCGATAGCCCTTCCAGCTTCAACGGTCCGCACCGTCCGATACTCCCCATGACGGATCAATGATAACAAGTGAGGGAAACGGAACCCCGCCACTAAGGAACCTCCAGACAATGGAGGAGGTGCCGCGAGCCTTCGAAACCATCAAGAAGCGCCAAGAGGAACAAAGCAAGCTCGGATCGTAGACACCCCGCGTCTTCGAGGAACAGTAGCTTCCCAACCCGATGGAACCTTTGTTCTCATAGAAGACGAAGACATACCGGCTCCCCTAAGCCAAAGCTATCAACAGTCCCGCTCCGCCAAGCTACGAGATCCCAAAGAACGCAAAGCAGCCTTCGCTCAAAGCTCCTCAGCGCTGGGCCAAGGCCCGACATGCCCGCCAAGACAAGCGCTTCCCGGCTCGCACATCAAGCTTCGCACCAACAACACACATACGTGCTTCGCTTCCGCTGCATCCTAATGCATCTCGGTATCCCCAGATTCAATCCTTTGCCTCTATACGAGCCTCGCAACCACAATCAAAAGTCCCCATTCTTACTGTGGACAGTGCATCCCGAGCGGATATCCCGACATCTCAAGTTTGCCACCCGCAAGTCTCGCCAATTGGGGCTAACGAATGCAAGTTTCCCGCCTCCCAAACACAACCCTTAGCGACCCGGCAATCACGCCCTCAACTTCAACACCCTGTGGTATGGGTTGGTATACACTCAACTACCTCCCCAAGACTCCCGAATGGCGATCCCATCGCCCAATCCACCCCCATCTTCGGTGTCCGTCCCCGAAAACGGTAACCCACCTCGCATGCCGATCCCCACATGGCCTCGGCTGATTGAACAAATGAAAGACATGCAAGGCAAGCTAGCTAGTTCTCGGAAGGACTCCCTCCTCGCCTACCGATCCGAACAAAGTGGTCCCTCTCCTCCAAAGTTCAGATGCCGGAAATGGAAAAGTTTGACTAACAATGCCCAAAACCCACATCGACACCTACGTCCCGGGTATGAGAGCCAAAGGGGCAACCCCTCAACAGATGGCGCATCATTTTCGCATTCCCTCAAATCCACAAAGCACTAAGGTGGTTCCTCAATGTGAAGGCGTAAAACCGCTCCACGTGGGATCGATCGTTGAAATCTTCCTGGAGAAGTACCGCGCCAATCTTGAATGGGAAACAAACCGCCATGACTCGCAAGCTACCGAACAAAAGGATGACGAACCAGCTGGGCGAATTCTACAAAAGATGGAACTGAAGCTAAGCGAGATAATGGATCCGCTTTCCAAGGAAGAGCAGATGGACATCTTCCATTCCCGCCTCAAGCCCTCTTTGAGAACCTTGATCGCCCACCATTTCTACCCGCATCTCCGTGCCACGGTCAACGGCCCCGGGACAAAGTTTGAAAAGACTCCGAGTCTTCAAAAGGCAACAAAGAACCCCGCCTCATCTTACCGCTTATCGAACAAACCCGCAACTTCAACTCCCGCCCGACCAAAGGAAAGGAAGCAAATGGAACAAAGTGCACTACATTCGAACGGAGCTCAAGTAAACCGCGATCAAGCACTCCCCAAAGAATAGCAACCCCTCGCTTCCCACGCTCCAAAGATTTAGATAACCCGGAAATGCCCTTTGGGGTCAAGTATTTGAGGCTTTGGTGAAGCGAAATCTTCTCAAACCACTCGAGAATTTCCAACTGAAGACTCTCAAGCCCAACATGGATATGAGCAAACACTTTGCGCTTTCCACAACTACCCCGCCACACCACCGACAATTGCTTCGTACTCAAGCTGGTGGTCCAGGGCTCATTGAGGAGGGAAAATTGGAACGCCCTCGTGGTCCCAATACCATCGGAAATCCATTCCCGAACGACAGGTAAACTCAATAGCCTTTGACGAAACTCCAAGCGAGAGCGCACCGCAATTTCCGAAACCGCGCATGCCGTCCCGCTACGACCGAGAGCGTGAAACCGAGTCAAGAGATCTCGTGACCGGGAATTCCGACAAGAACGCCCAAGGGCCACCGTCTCCCTACGATCTTTGCCCCGCCCAAGGCATACAAATGGATGGATCGAACGTCTCGTACGAGACCGAGTCCAACGGTAGCACGGGAAGCGGTTTAGCCTTCACAGACGATGACTTGCCAATATGTGAGAATCGGCACAACGAAGCCCTCCTCATCCTCATAAAGATAGAGATGTTCTTCCTCCCAAACGTCTTGATTGATAATGGCTCGCTAGCCAACATCATCGCTTTGAGCACATTGGAAACGACTCCGCATCGACCGTTCTTCGATAAGGCCTTCACCTCGGGTAATCCGAGCCTACGACTCCACCGCACGACCAATCGTAGGAGTCATCAATTTGAGGATCCAATTCGACGTACAACCGGAGTCGGTAGAGTTCCAAGTCGTGGAAATCAAAACCAACCTTTTCGCTTTGTTGGGACGGCCTTGGATACATCGATGAAAGCAAGATCATCTACTCTTCACCAATGCGTGAAATTCATCAATGCCAACGGAGCGATCGAAGTGATCCGCGGAAGCACGCAATGGC
Organism: Adenophora triphylla var. japonica; assembly: GCA_022495995.1. Classification (NCBI taxonomy): domain Eukaryota; kingdom Viridiplantae; phylum Streptophyta; class Magnoliopsida; order Asterales; family Campanulaceae; genus Adenophora; species Adenophora triphylla. The sequence goes on along the minus strand of JAFEMH010001849.1, from coordinate 146,282 downwards.
AAGTGCTTGCCGCAGTTACGACCTTAAGAAGGTCCCGACATGACCGAATACTCTTCTCCGCATGATTCTCCTACCCCGTCCCGCTACGAAGTGGATCCTTACATCCACGCTCTAAGCCGCGACGAGCCGGAAATTGAAGAACTCAGCGGGTTAGGATGACAACTCCGACACATGCGATTTTACATGAAGAATGCTTCGAGAGAGGATCAAGAGATGGATGCCCTAATGGAGATTGATCGAGGAGTAGACCCTTACTTCACCGAAAACCCTCTTGCAAATCGAGCTCCATCACCGATCCCCCGGTACAAGACAACCCTCTAGCCGAGCACTCTCGGATCTTACGGGGACGGCCCATCAGCGGCTTAGTTCAATTCAACATTCCTGTCCAGGCACGGACGAACAGTGGCGCAACCTCCTCCAAGGCTTAATCGTGGAAGGAGATATAGCATGCCCGCTCGAATCGGACATTGTAAACGTCGTCCAAGCAAAATCCTGGATAAAGAAGCGTATTCTATGAAAGTGATCAACATCAAGCAAGAATCCACTCCGACCGGGCCGAATGCTTCGCCCTTCTAGAAGTGGCCCTCAAGACTTCTATCATCAAAAACCCCAAGGACTGGTGGCAACACTAATGGAGGGACATCATCGGGGAGCAGCCAAAAACCTCCGCGATCCGGTTTGAAATCGAACCGCATGCAAGCTACTTTCCGGACTCATGCCAAGGGAAGATTGGCCACCCGAACCAAGACCACTCCCTCTGTGAGCTACGCCATCCAAGAGTAATGAAGCCTCGGTCCAATCCCTCGTCACCTATAGTCTAGCTTCGAGTCTTGTTGTCTCGCCTATTCACATCTTTTGAGTCTTTTGACGGCTTTACGCCCGACGATTGTGAATCTTTGATCAACAATGTACGCCTTCACGCTTTCAATAAAAGGTCCGACCTTCCTAAAAAATCATTTCATTGCATCTTTAACAAATGATGATGTTAACTAATCAAAACAAGTTAAATTCATCTATACAAAAGGCAAACACATTAATTAAATAAATGCATCAAGCAAACATTTAAGCATGTTGTCAAACGAGAGAAAACCGGGCCCAAGCCGCCGAGAAGGTTTTAATCACAACGATTTGCAAGATTGCCGAAGAGCCAAAGAGACGCAAGTTCGACGCCATTTCCAAAGATATAAACCTGCATTTTCCAAGAACGAGGAAACCACCTTCATGAACAAGGAAGACCCACACACGTAAGGGTCAAAACCAAGAGCATCATGGCCCTAAAACGCCTCGCCTCTCACTTCGTCATCCTCGGGACATGCTATACAAGAAACGCTACCAGGGCCACTCCTACGCCGCGTCGCCCAAGAAGAAGCAAACAAGTTCATGAACGAAAGTCCACAATAGGGCTTGCGGTCCTCACATGAACGCCGAGTTCACGATGCAAATCATTCTCGTGATGGGCTACTATTGGATCTCCATGGAGGCGCATTGCATCCACTTTGTCCAAAGCCGCGACAAGTGCCACCCGGTTCCTCCAACCTCAATCATCTACCACCCCACGATCTCTACCGCATGACTACACCTTGCCCTTTGCCACTGGGAATTGACGTCATCGGGAAAATCGCTCCGCCAGCAAAGAACGGTCACGAGTTCATCTTAGTAGCCATCGACTACTTCACCAAATGGGTCGGGCCAAGTCCTACAAGGTACTCACCTCCAAGAAGGTCGCGCATTTCCTCAAAGAAAACATCATTCGCCGATACGGCATCCCAAATGAGGTCATATCGACAACGGCTCACACTTCGAAGGAGAATTCGGCTGTCGGCTGAATTCAAGATCACACGACACAAATCTTCTCCCTACCGCCACAAACAAACGGCGCCGTGGAAGCAAAGAACAAAACCCTCGAACGGATCATCCGAAAAATGACCACCCGAGGACGAAATTGGCCCGAGAAGCCGCACCTTGCACTTTGGGCTACCGCACATCAATGTAATGCCCACGGGAGAAACCCCATTTGCCCCGACTCTACGGGATGGAAGCGGCCCTTCCCATCGAGCTAGAAATTCCCTCACTCCGAGTGCCGGAAAATGACATCAACGAAGTCGAATGGCTCGGCCGACATGACGAATTGGCTCGCTAGATGAGCGACGACTAAAGGCCATGGAACACGTCCGAGCCTATCAAAGCGGGAATGGCTAGAGCTTTCGACAAGAAAGTCAAATCCCGAGACATCGTGGAAGGTGACCTTGTACTCAAAGAAAAGCCTCCCACTCGAACCAACCCACTGGGAAAATGGGAACCCACATGGATCGGCCCTTTCGTGGTTCAAAAGATCTTCTCCGGAGGCGCCATGAAGCCGACATGCACCTAGACGGCAATCCCTTCATGAATCCAGTCCAGCTAACTAAGCAAACTGCAGATACTTCGCCTAAAGAATAATAACTGCGGCATCTCTTGGCACTCCATGTAGTGTCGAACTACGCAGACCCGAGCCCTCTAGTCCGGGAACGTAGGCAACCTTAATTGATTCGGTCTTAAAAATACACAAAAAGTCAAAAGTTTGAATGTCAACCAAGACCTCCATCAAGCTCCGCACTTTTCAAGAACACGCCCAAATAGCCACCTTGACCAAGTCAAACGACGGCGGCAACATCAAAGGACATCCGAGGGTCACTAAACATCAAACGACCGACTCGTGCGCCGCTTCCTGCCAGGGCTTGTCTTCGCCTTCACGCGCTTCAAAAAAAAAAAAAAGAGCTCGAGCAAGGGCTCACAAAAAAAAAAAAAACAATAAATAAAAAAAAAGAAGCTCAAGCAGAAGCTGCAAAAAAGAGGTCAAGAGCCCGACGCCAACAAGAGGCAAGGAAGCTACGAAAAAAGACCGTCAAAACGACTTGTCAAGGGAGCATTCAACCTCTCAGCCAAGCACAAGGCCTCAAGCGGGGATTGCCGTGGCCTGCATCGTCGCCTCATGGATGCAAATGTAAAATCCAAAGATGGACGCCGACAAAGTGCACAAATGTGGCAAAGGCGAACAAAAGATCTTGTCTCGACAAAGCTTTAAAAGTAAATCACAAATCACTAACGGTTACAACATTTCTTGATGAGTTCAAGCACGGTCTACTCTCAAGTTCACAACATGCTAAAAGACAAACTTAATACATTTAACTAATAATGTGTTTGCAATGCAATGAATGGATACCTAGGAGGTCATTCCGCGCCGGCGCGCTGGCTTGTCTCGCCATTCTTTCCTTTCTTCCCTCGCCCCCTAGCGAGTCTTCTTTTCGCTCCACGTGAACCAACTCTGCGTCTCTCGCTCCGAGATCCCTCCTCGTAGAGTCAAACAATCCAAGAGCTTCGTGGCTTCATTCGCCCGTGCTTCGCTCGGATCTCCTCCTGCGAAGCTCCGTAAAGAGGACCCCTCCCCGTCGATGGTCAACTCTAGTCTCGTAGTCAAACAAAGTGTCTCCCCGTCACATCCAAAGTGGTCGACTGTGCTTCGCACTCCTAAGGCAATAGCTACTACGGCAACCGGTCTCAGCACCGCTGCACGCCGCTCTCCAAGACCACTTGGGACCGCCGCCAACCGTGCCGATACCGAGTCGCCGTCAATACAACGCTCTCCCCGACGTCTAAGGAGTACCACAGAGGGAAAGCGAATACTTCCATACCTCGTACAATACAAGAAGGCACACTTAAGCTTCGCCATACACAAGAGGAACTACCTCCGCAGTAAGCAAGGTCATCCCGACCCCAACAAAGGCTCCCGCTTCATCCCAAACCGCCGGAAACAAGCGACGGAATATAGAAGGAGGACCAAGACAAACCCGGGAACTCGACAACGTAGGGGACCCTTCCCCGGCAGAGATCCTCCAACACGTCTCAATCCTCCAAAGGCGGAACCCACCACCAATATGGATGCTGCACCAAGTCAAGCCGCGCCATCCATCTTCTCTGTGCGATCGAATCCATATCCAACACAAGAGGTCACCCGAGCAAATGACCACGGGCTAAACGACGCTGGAAGCCTCTCGGACATGGCCTCCGAAGTCTCTCTCGCACACAAGGTGAGCAAAGCGGGCTTCCTCTCATGAACTGACATCCCCATCCCGCCGTACTCTGCCGTGCCATAATACGCATAGAAGGAGTCTCCCCAAAGACCAACGGGACGATATCCTCGCATATCCTCTCCACCCGCAAGAGGCCCTACACTACATCTAGCAAAGCGCCATCACAAATGCCAAGGGAACTGCACCGACTGTAAAAGTGCCGCCATCACGCACAAGGCAAATACATCCCAAGAGACGTCACTCTCATCATCCAACTACCCACAAACACACTCTCACCACGTGGCATGTACAAAAATAAAAAAAAAATAGCAACAATTTCTAGGACAAATCCAGGAATCACAAAAAGACATTACATCTTAAAATAAAATCTTGTTGCCGCGCAAATACGAGTGTTTTATTACGGGAAATCATCAAATGTCTCGTTGCTAAACAAAAAAAAAGGGGATATGAAAAGAGGGAAAGCAAATGAATACTAATCGAATCCTCCGCATCATCATCCTCGCCAAGGTCCTCCAAAGAAAAGTCGGGCATCCCAGTGAACTCGCCCGTCACATCTCGTCGTCGGAATACCGAGCACCCGCGGGAGGCTCCCACGAAAAGTACTCGGAAGGATCAAATCCGGCGAAAGGATCAAAGAAAGAAGGCTCGAGGAACCTCACGCCTGTGCGCCATCGTGCATGAACCGATCGATAAAAAGGGTTGCTCCTCGAAGGCCCCGCAGCCTCCGAAGATGTCCCGCATCCATGCTATGCCGCCCCCTCAAGGGTCCCTCCCCGCTGCGGCTCCGGCTCGGCTGCAGGCGGAGGAACGTCTCTGAATGCCTCGAAGGCATAGGCTCGCACGCCGGCACACGACGCGAAGACCGGCAGGACATCTTCGATGCCATCTTCTTAGCGAAGGAACGCATCGCCACGTAACGGCGAGTCAGCATATCATAGGCTCTCCCCGGGACCTGCACAAAAAGATGCCAAGATGGAAAAGAGTCAGCACACTCACCGATCTATCGGGGTCCACTCTGTAGATGCAAGCAGAGCTCAGTCCGACTCTGACGTATACCCTCCTCCTCGACTCCGTCCCCGCGGACGTACGTGAAATCCGGTCCCGCATCGGAACCTCTCGGGAGCTGCGGGCGCCCTCTCTCTCGCCGCACTCGCGGCGCGTCCTCAGCTTCCTCCTCACGAAGGCCCCGTACTCCTCTCCGTATAAAATGAACTCCTCGGCACCGACACCGCCAAGGTACCTCTCGAAGTCAAGCACATCCATGTCCCGGGAATCAAGCATCCCAAAGGGAGGGTCCCTCGGAGCCACGGGAAGCACACCTGGGCCATGCTGCCAGAAGACCCGCTCTCCCAGATACATGACATCACAAGTCAAGCCCCGCAGCATCTTCCGCCGCGCCCGTCACCTCTGGGAGCCCCCTCGAACTCATCTCCCTCATACCGAGTCCACGGGAACAAGACAAACCCCTCACGGCTATCTCTCTCCAGACGCTCCGCACATCCCCGTAGGCGATGGTGAGCTTCCTCCCGCCGGTCCTCCTCTTCCTCGCCGTACGAGCCCGGCCTTCCTAGCATAGCAGTGGTACGCAAAGAATGCCCCCTGATCCCTATCCCACAAGGGAAGCACCGGAAAACCTCATAAAACCACACCCGTGACAAAACAAGAGAAGGTTCGGTGCAAAAAGACAATGGAGAAATAACAATTTGCTAAATCAAAAAAAAAACAAGCAATAAACTCATACCTCCAAAGCAAAGTCAAAAACAGCCAACGAACCGGCCACACTCGCTAAACCGGTCCAAGGAGAAGTAGAGCTCGCCCAAGCCTCGCTCGCCCCAAGCAATATCACGGCACCCTATCCAGGTCAATCAAGCTCTCCAACAAAGCGAAGGGAGCTGCGGTCGCGTGGTTCGAGAACAGAGTCTCTGACGGTGCATACCACAAGAAGGAGCGCGCCAACCGCTCCGTGTCACCGGCCTGTACCCCGGATGTAGGCCCAATGCCGGCCGTGATCCTCATCTCCACGTCGCCGTGCAAAGCATCCCTGTGCCCTCGCGAGGACGAGGCTCAAAGCCCGGCAGCTCGGCCAACACATCATCGCCTATCATGTCTCTCCACCTCACGGGCTCCCCTTTGAAGGAGAGCCCGGTAATAGCAGCAAAATCAGTGGCGTCACCGTCACCTCGCCCCACTGTGTGGAAGGTGTGGGTGGTATCCCACCAATACTCGGATAAACCCAGAAGACACTCTTGTTCTTCCTCGTGTCGGATTTCACTGCTCCGGCCCGAGGTTCTCAACGAGACACACCTAGGCCGAAGCATAAACCGGACCTCCGGGGACTCGGCCTACCGTCCACGGAAATATCTGGCATCCGCCGCCATAGCTCCACAAATGCCTCGAGCGATCCCCGAGTCTTCATCCTCTTGGCCTTCCCGGCCATAAGCCCCGCATCCCGCGGTAAACACAAAGCAAAGGTACGTCAATCACAGTACCTAATATAAAGGCACATATAACCCGTCACAAAACACGGCACATATTGCACATAATTTTCACATACATTATACATATAATTTTTCCATGTAACCCGTCACAAAACACGGCACACAATGCACATAATTTTCACATATATTATGCATATAATTTTTCCCATGCAGTCCGTCACAAAAACACGGCACACACTGTACACATTTTCTCAAAAGAAAAAAGGGGGGGGGGATTAAACCCTACACGACACATTTTCAAAAGAAAATCCGTCCCAACACAGCACATATTGCACATATTTTCCCCACAGAGTCCGTCACCCAAAAACACGGCACGACACATATGCATAACAAAAAAAAAAAAATCCGTCCCTACACGGCACACACTTTCACATATAACCCGTCACAAAACACGGCACATGTCACATTTTTTCACAAAAATTATCACTACACGATAATTTTTCTAGCATTAGGTACAAAACACCAAAGCATGCAATTCACTAGATAGGCACTTTATTTTCACAAATAAGAGCTAATCTACACATTTCTGCACAAAATACACATACCCACAATTTTTACATGTCTATTTTCAACAATTCATCAAGAATTTCACAAAAGGCATAAAAAATAACAAAAAATTCAAAAAAATGCGAAAAACTAAAACCTAGTTCTAGCATTCAAAAAATTCGAGCAGGGAATCAAAACGGAACAGATTTCTTACCTCCCCGACGTTCATGGAGCGACGATTGTGCACCTCCGGATTCGGATACAAAACATCCGGGTTCTTCGAAGATGGAACGAACGAAATCCAATTTCTTTGAAGCTCCATTCGCTGCTCAACCACTTCCTGACTGCGTTGACGACGACTCCTTCGAGATCCCTCCGCCATTGCAAGCAATTCAAGCTAAGAAAAATGGAAGATTTTGGACAAAAATGGAGTTTTCTCTCTTTCTCTCTCGCTGGTTCACGCACTGGAAGAAGAAGAAATGAAGGGGGCCTCGGTTATTTAACCCGGTCAAAACACAGGAAGCTGTAAAAACCAAAGTGGTCCGTACGGACCTCTTTGCAACTGTGTTGGTCCGTACGGACCTCTTTGCAAGGGGTGGCCAAATTACTTTCCTGCCCTTATAATCTTTGCCCCCGGCTGTCCTAAGGCCTTTTCCAAAGAAATCCAAGTGCGTAATGGTCCCTAACCCTTCAATTCAATCCAGGCCGTCAAGCGTAAGACCGGACCTCGCCCACTTCAACGGCAATTCAACCACGGCCGTCGGCGTAAGACCGGTCCTCGCCACTTCAACGGCAATTCAACCACCGGCCGTCGGCGTAAGAGGGTCTCGCCACTTCAACGGCAATTCCAACCACGCCGTGGCGTCGGCGTAAGACCGGTCTCGCCACTTCAACGGCAATTCGACCACCGGCCGTCGGCGTAAGACCAGGACCTCGCCCACTTCAACGGCAAATCAACCACCGGCCATCAACGTAAGACCGGTCCTCGCCACTCAACGGCAAATCAATCCCCTTGCGGTCGGGCCGTAAGCCCGATCTCGCCCACTCAATCTAATTCAAGAAGGAGCCAACACTCTCCCAAGACGAATATCAAGGCACAAGACGCCTCCAAACGCTCAACGACAACTCAACCACTGGCCCTCAAAAGAGGTCCGAAGTCATCTTCCCAATGTAAAAGTGGCCCCTACTGGGTCAGCGCATCCCCAAAGCAATTCAAGCACCGGGCAGCCGATGTAAGCCCGAACCTCGCCCACTTCAACGGCAACGCAAGCACCGGCCATCAAAGTAAGCCCGAGCTCCTCCCCCAACAAGTCAAAGGGAAGTCATACAAGATCGCATATCCTCAAAGACCGACCATCATCCTTGCCCACTCAACGGCAAAACAAGCACAAGAAGGAGCCAACACCTCCGAGTACAAGTCCTAAGGTACGAAGCGCCTCCAAAACGCCAAATGGGGAAGCAATCACCGGCCGTCATCCTTGCCCACTTCAACGGCGGCGCAAGCACCGGCGGTCATCGTAAGTCCAACCTTCTACTCAACATGCAAAAACACAAAGGCATCGACGTCTCTCGAAGCACAAGGCGGCCACGCCTCCACAAATGCGGCTAGAAGACGATTCAAAGTCCTCGCGCATTACATCAAATGCGGCTAGAAGACGATTCAAAGTCTCGCGCATTACATCAAATGCGGCTAGAAGACGATTCAAAGTCTCGCGCATTACATCAGCTGCGGCTAGAAGACGATTCAAAGTCCTCGCGCATTACATCAATCGCGGCTAGAAGACGATTCAAAGTCCTCGCGCATTACATCAGCTGCGGCTAGAAGACGATTCAAAGTCCTCGCGCATTACATCAATCGCCGGCTAGAAGATGATTCAAAGTCCTCGCGCATTACATCAATCGCGGCTAGAAGACGATTCAAAGTCCTCGCGCATTACATCAACCGCCGCCGTAAGACGATTCAAAGTCCTCCGCCGTGGCACCAACCGCCGCAAGACGATTCAAAGTCCTCTGGGCCGTGGCACCAACCGCCGCCAAGAAGACGATTCAAAGTCCTCCAGCGTGGCACCAACCGCAATCAGAAGACGATTCAAGTCCTCACAGCTATCCCCGGCCCGGAAGGCCTTAAACCACCCGATTAGGAAAATCGTAAAATTTCCATCCCAGGACGCCACCACGTCCTCACAATTGACCTCGGCGGTCACCACATTTCAGGACACCACCCCGTCCTTATCACTGACCTCGGCGGTCACACAACACCTCAGGGCACCACCACGCCCACATGCACTCACAAATTCACGACACTCTGAACTACGACCAGGCTTGATTCCCGCCAGGGATACGTAGGAATCCTATCACAGGGTCCAGCCCTCGACCTATACGGTCACCTAGGACACCACCACGTCCTCCCCATTGACCCCGGCGGTCACCACATTTCAGGACACCACCACGTCCTTACCACTGACCTCGGCGGTCACACGACACTTCAGGGCACCACCACGCCCGCATTCACAAAACACTCACCCCACACCCGAACTACGACCAGGCTTGATTCCCGCCAGGGATACGTAGGAATCCTATCACGGGGTTCAGCCTATTGACCTAAACGGTCACACAAAAGGACACCACCACGTCCTCACATCAACCCTCACTTCGGTCACTTCCTCTCCCAAAGACGCGATCCGCATTAGGACCCTTATCTTATCGGCGACCCCACTTCTTTCATAAGTGACGTCGTCGAGGGCTTCGTAAGTACCCCAATCTGGATCACCCCTTTCAAACACACGGAAACACCGCGAGACTCATCCACGCAGCCTCGTAGATCTCTCTCTCTCAAAACCCTCTCAAACCCCCAACCAAACCAAGTGGAGGAGCCTTTCTCGGGATAAAAGGGACAAAAGGACCTTTTGGGAATTTTCAGGGGAGATCGAAAAGCAATTAAGGTCCGTACGGACCTCTTTGTTTCAATGATTACCGAATCCCCTTAAAGTCCACAATATTCCTCAAATCCGGAAAATGATTACTTCCTCGCGAGTTGGTCCGTACGGACCTCTTTGCATGCAAGATGGTCCGTACGGACCTTATTGCTCAGGAACACCATCATTTCGAATATTCTCCATCATTGCGCATTCCCTCAAATCGAGGAAATCCAAAATTCTCGGATAACCAAGAAGGTCCGTACGGACCTCTTTGCTCCGAAATTTTTACTATAAATAGAGGGCTTCCCTCCTCATTTTGACACACCTCCCTCTTCTCTCTTCCTCCCTTAGCCTTCGGCTCCCCTCTAAGTCCTCTTGAGGCACTCCCGGCCCCTTTCGGATCCTTCCGAGGCCTTCCGAGCTCCCTTGTGGTGCTCCGAAGCCTCCCCGAGCGCTCCCGAGACGCTCCCGCGCCGCCCCGAGGCACTCTCGAGGTACTACGAGGCCCTCGTGGTACTCCGAGGCCTTGCCTGGTCTTTCCACGGTGTCCCGCTCTTTCCGAGTCAAACCGACGATCCCAAACCACGCCGAAACTCGCCCGAGTGACTCGCCACCACAACGCACGCCGAACCTCTCGCCCGAGTGATCCCGACGATCCCCACGCACGCCGAACCTCTGCCCGAACGCATCCAGCAACCTCCACTCACGCCGAAACTCTGTCCGCGGACAACCGGCATCTCCCGAAGCAATCCCGATCCGTACCGGAACGCTACTTCGACCTCAAACACTATTCCCCAGCGGAAGACAGACACGAACCAACATTGGTAAGGCTTCCTTCCTACACTATTTCAATACATTTCCATACATAGCATACAATGTAGACATCCGATACAGCATGCATTTTTAAAAGCACACACACACACACAACATTTAAAGGATATTAGGGGTATCCGAAAGACTCGTTTTACGAGGCTACTCAGGTGAGCTCTAATATTCTAATATTCTCTTCCCGGGGAGTCATCTGACCTCCGAACTCAAAATCTCATCACACAAAAACAGTTTAAAATTATCTTTAAACTGATGCCCTTTTTCAATGTTTTGGGCTTAATAAAAACGGCGTGGCGACTCTACAAATGCGAAAACAAACGGCGAGACACCTCCAACCTGAAAACGCTGCAAAGCGGGGAAAAATGCCAGATGCCGGGGCCGCGAGGCCTGCTCGGATCCGGGTAATTTCACTTGGTTATCTTCCCTGCCAATTTGTTTGAGCTCGAAAAATTCCATCTTCTTCGTCATATCTAGGACCAGGTCTCTATACTTGGCAAGGGTGGGGTCTTGGGCATTATACTCTCCCTTTACTTGTTTGACAACGAGTTGGGAGTCGCAGAAGGCCGCCACCTTAGTTTCTCCATAGAAGGAGGCTAATTCAATGCCAAATATTAGAGCTTCATATTCCGCTTGATTATTGGAGGCAGGGAACTTGAAACGGATGGCGTCTTGAGTAGTAAACTCTCCTTCTGGGCTTGCTAGTACAATTCCAGCTCCGCTTCTTTCCTTTGTGGCTGATCCGTATACAGGATCCAACAGTTGGGTGGGAGTTCAATGGGAGAGTCTTTATCCTCTGGTGCGTTTTGCTTCCGAGAGGTGGGGAGATGCTCACCCATAAAGGCAGTCTCGACCATGAAGTCAACCAAAGGCTGTGCCAGGAGGGTCTTCCTTGGTTGGTAAGTGATATCAAACTCAGTGAGAGCGATAGACCAATTAAGGAGACGCCCGGAGCCGTCCAACTTATGTAGTATCTTCTTCAATGGTTCATTTGTGTATACGGTGATAGGATGTGCAGAAAAATAGGCACGTAATTTTCTTGAGGCGATGACTAGTGCGTACGCTATCTTCTCCACATTGAAGTATCTGCTTTCCACGTCGGACAGTGCCTTAGAAACATAGTAGACAGGTTTTTGAATTCCTTCATCATTCCGAACTAGGACAGCTGCAACGGCATGATCAGTGGCAGCTAGGAAGACGTACAGCATCTCACCGGTAGTCGGACTGCTAAGCAAGGGAGGGGAACCAAAGTACTCCTTCAACCGGAGGAATGCTTCGGAGCATTCGGGAGTCCAGGAGAAGCTCTTGGTACCCTTCAATACCTTGAAGAAAGGCAGTGACTTTTCTGGGGATTTGGCGATAAATCTTCCAAGGGCCGCGATTCTTCCATTAAGTCTTTGAACCTCCTTGATGGTGGTAGGTTCTTTCATGCCAACGAGCGCCTTTATTTTTTCGGGGTTTGCTTCAATCCCTCTTTGAGATACCATGAAGCCTAGGAACTTTCCGGCTGTTACCCCAAACACGCACTTGCTTGGGTTTAGCTTCATGTTATTAGCTCGGAGGTTGTGAATTGTCTCTTCCAGGTCGGGAACGTGACTGCCTTCCTTGGTCTTTATGACCATGTCATCAATGTAAGCTTCCATATTGCGACCTATTTGGCTTGCAAAAACTCGATTCACCATCCGTTGGTATGTAGCGCCCGCGTTCTTGAGCCCAAAAGGCATCATGATGTAACAGTAATTTCCCCCAGGTGTTTGGAAGGCCGTCTTCTCAATGTCCTCTTCCGCCATTTTTATCTGATGATAGCCTGAATAGGCATCTAGGAAGCTGAGAGTTTGGTGTCCAGCAATGGAATCAACCAACTTGTCAATTCTAGGGAGAGGATAGCTGTCCTTGGGGCAGGCTTTGTTTAAATCAGTAAAGTCTATGCACATACGCCACCTCCCATTTTGCTTCTTCACCATAACTACGTTGGCCAACCAAACGGGGTACTTGACTTCACGAATTATTCCGGTGCTAAGTAATTTCTGCACCTCTTCTTTTATAGCTTCCTCCTTGTCCCTTGCAAAATTTCTCCTTGTCTGGGAGATAGTCTTTGCCAAAGGATCAACTTCCAGGCGGTGGAGGGCTACTTCTTCATTGATCCCCCTCATATCTTCGACTCTCCAAGCAAAGACGTCAAGACTGCTTTTCAAGAGGGAGATGATTTTTTCTTTCTCTTCTGTGGATAATTGGCCCCCGAGCTTGATTTTTTTGTTCAGGATAGTCAGGATTGATGACTACTTCTTCCAGTTCATCTACAGGCTTCATTTCAGGACCATCACGGAATTCTAGAGACTCAATAATGATCTCTCTAATTCTTCTCCCTTCGTTGTCGTTCACGTTGAGGCCTTCTTCCTCCATAAGTTTATCAACATCGGGGAGATTGACCTTCCCTAGGTCGTGGTTGGCCCCCGAGTTCTGGCCGTTGAAGAGAGCAGTGTCTTCCTTGGATACGGGCGGAACTATGCCTAGGTCGTCTGTAATTTCTTGGACCATAGGTTCTTCCTCAGGTACAGGTAGGACTGTGCCTTGGTCATCTGCAATTTCTAGGACCACAGGTTCGTCCTCATCTGCAAGCACCTCCCGAATATAGCTCATTCTAGAGCTAGTTTCGGTGGTTTTCTGGGACTTTGAGATCTTGATGTTTTCCTCGGGGGTATCTATCTCCACACTCTTGGATTTCTTTCTGCTCTTCACGACATGTTCCAAGAAGTCTTTGGGGGTGGCCCTCACACATCCAATCCCTGCCCGAGTGGGGAATTTAACTCGTTGGTGGGGAAGTGAGGCCACCATCCCAAGTTTAGCTTGACTTGGAATGCCTATGATCGCATGGTAATCACTAGTCAAATCCATGACTACGAAGTTGACTGTGGCTTTGGCTAGGAAGGGATGATCACCGACTTCAAGTTCCAGCTCCACAGTTCCCTTGGCTCCCACCTTGTGATTGGTGAATCCTTCTAGCCTTCCATGATAAGGTTCCAACATGGTGTCTTTCAAGCCCATCTGTTGGAAGGCTGAATAATATTGGATGTCACGGGAGGCCCCTGTGTCAACGAGAAGTCTTTCGGATTCAACATTGTCTATTCGGCCCTTTATCACCAAGGGTTGTTCACGAGCTGCTCGGCTTCCAGCCAACTCATTGGGAGAGAAACTAATGACCTCTTCCGCTTTATGGATCCAAGCAGAACATGGTACACTTTGCTCGGCTCGTGGATCTCGGTCCCTTAGTTTTACGGTAGAAGTTACCTCTTCCCGTATCACATGCAACTTGGCCCTAGGAGGCTGCGGTCTTCATCCTCGCTTTTGTCGTCATCTTCACTTTCCTCTTCCTTCCGCTTCCGCTTGTTGTCTTTTTTCATGACATAACGATCTAACTTTCCCTCGTCGACCCATTTTTGGATTATTTTCTTGAGGGCCCAACAGCCATCAGTGGTATGCCCGTTGTCTTTGTGAAAATCACAGTATTTGTTCATGTTACGAGGGAATTTTGGCTTGTCGGTCATTGGATGAGGTGGAGGAAGGTTGACCACTCGCATGATTTCGTAGATGGGTTTAGTAAGAGGAGTGAATTCAAGCTTCTCCGTGCTCCTTGTTTTATTTTTCCCTTTGGAACCCTTGCCATTTCCATTATCATTCTGGCGAGTGCCTGTTGCCTATGTTTCTGTCTTGTCAGCTCCCCTTTTCTTTGTTTTGTCCTCAGCCATGGAAATGGCATAAGCTACCTTGTATAGTTCGGACTTTGTTTGAGGTTCCCTGGCTGAAAGTTCATAAACGAGGGGACCAGATTTTAGGCCAGAGTTGAAACAAACAATGACTTCCCTATCGGTGAGGCTCTCTTCAACCTGGTCTGCCATTTTTTGGAACCAATTATAATAGCTGAGGGTGGTCTCTCCCTTTCCCTGCTCAATGTTGGCCAAGTCGGCCAGCCTTATCTTCCTCTTACCAGCGGTAGCAAAGTGGTCCAAGAACATTCTCCTCATACCTCTCCAGCAATCGATGCTACCTCTTTTAAGCTCATGGAACCAGTCAAAGTCGTTCGGAGAAGGTGCTCGCGAAAGCTTTACAGAGCGAGGTCATCGAGTGGTGAGGAGATTCATAGTTTGTTCAAAACTCTGCACGTGGTCTTTTGCATCAGTAGTGCCATTGTATTTTTCGAAATTAGGGAGTTTGAGGTGGGGATTAGGTGGAGCTGCAGTTATTCTCAAGGAGAATGGACGTGTTGCCCAGTTATAATCATCGTCATTGAACTTCTTTCCCCTCTCCATGTCATCTAGTCTTTGCTTCAACAGCTCCCATTGCTTGGTTTCCACTCCCTTGTCACTGCTTGAGCGGGTGCTTCGTTGGGAGCTTCTGACGGATTTGTCCTTGGGGCGATCATTCGCCCTACTGTGCTCCGCGACATGTCGGTGGCTGTCCCGTTTGGAAGGGGCCTTATCACGCTTCGCCTGTGTCGCCACCAAGTATCATCCTGTACGGTTCCGGGGTCCTTGGCCTAGCAAACTCTCTATGCCGAGGACGAGGAGAATCCGGTCGATGAGCTCGCGGGGATGTGGGACGCCGAGGGGCCATGACGAGACGAGCAGGGACAGCGCGCTGTTCAGCCGAGTCTCGTTCTTAGGTCCCCGGAATTTACTTCCTCGTCCCCGGGAGTTAAGTGGCTTCTCGTGTCAACCACTCCGGTCCTTCTTCTTGCTGTCATGCCGAGGACGAGTATGTTCTCGGGGAGCTTGCCTTGGTAGTTCTCCTGTTTTAAGGAGAGGAGCTCGCTGCTCATCCTGTCCCTTTTCGAGGGGGTTGCCCACATATGGCCTAATAAATTCAGCCATGGAATGCTCTGGGTCCAATTGCAAGAGAGCAGCCTGTGTTTCATACATTCTTTGTAATGTCTCCATTTGCCTATGTAACAAAGAGCGTCGGTCAATGGGTTGACTTCCTCCTGCTTGACCGGCGTCGGCATTCTTTGTTTTCTTCCTTCCTACTTGCTTTCCGCGGGCACGAGTAGGACGAGGAAGCTCAGCACCTTTTCCCTCGGCATTCACCTGACCCTTGGAGCGAAGGGTCATGGAGAGGGGAGGAGGGGCATCCGGCTGAGGTAGAGGAGGAGGAGGAGGCAGCTCCTCGGCTCCAGTGTTCGCCCCATTCACCTGGGTGGGGTCCTCAGCCGTAACACTCGTAAACTGTCCTTCCATTGTGAGTCAACAGCAAATTACCAAGTGTAAATTCTCCAAAAATCACAATTTCAATAAAACCAAATTTATGGCCAAAATTAGGGCAAATTTTGACCACAAACAAAAAACTAATTGTGATTTTTTCAACACAAAAGAATTCAAGCCAAACTGGGGCGGAATTTCAAGTCAAAAACACCTCCAACGGAATCTGGGTAAATTCAGGTTGAAATTTGAGATTCCGGCGGTTTCAAGAATAGAGCCCAAGCGGTTTCCAGAAATTCCGTTCAATGTGAAAATAATTCCGACAAGAAAATTGGCTTTTAGCGAGCGTTTTCCAGGCCAAACAAAGGGTGTTTGAATCGACTTCCCGGCAATGGAACCAATTGATGATGCCAAAATCGTCAAAACAGCCCAAATCCAAACGATGATTGCTCCGGTGATTGCAAGGCCTGAAAATAAGAGAAAACACGTAAACTAAGCCGGGGCGGATCCGGCTAAAGGCCCTCCGACGTGAGAGTAAGTTCACAGTTTGTATATGAGAAAACAAATTGACAGAGTTTCCCCAATGTAAAAAGTAACGTACCTAATTATGAGCCATGGGGCTTGTATTTATAGGGATGGATTGATAGAATCCATGTTGAAGTAAACTTGTAAAGAGATAAGATGTAATCCTATGAGAATTATATCTGTTAAGGAGTCCTTGTTTGACTTGAAGTGGTGTGGTTGGTTACAATCCTGATTGGATCATGAATGTATAATCCTTGTTATATAAGGACTGTATAATCTGCTAACCGGAACGCCGAGGAACTTAAATGTTTTACCTCGGCCTTGGCAAATAGGCCGAGGTGAATGATTCTGTTTCCTCGTCATTTGGTGATTGGTCGACAAGTATATATGCCGGGATAAATGATTTTGTTTCCTCGTCATAGTGATGAAATGTCGAGGTAAGAACTTTTCTCCCCTCGTCACTTGCGACATGACGGCCCAAGCATGGTGTCATAAGGCCGAAGTAAACGTTCCTCGGCATACGTGGAAGACCTTACTCGGCCCTGATACTTGGCTATTTAGATGATATTCATGGCCCAATCCAATTAGGCCCAGCTCGAGCAAGCCCATGTTCGTATCTCGGTTTATATCGTTCAATGCTAATGATGAAAAGAATGCCAAAGAATTTATTCAAGCAATGTATAACTCAAGAGCAATGTTATTGATAACCCGTAGTGAATGAAGATGTAAAAATTAACCCAAAATAGAACCCCGAAGAAGAAGAAGAAAATACAACAAGGAGTTTGTAAGAGTGAGGAAGCCTATATAAAAAAAATAAAATCATATTCACCCATTAATGATGGATTACTCTGAAAAAATTAGTTTCAAAAATGATTTTTTTTTTTTAACTAACCCTCTTTGGCAAGGGGAACCTTGCAGTAGGGGTGTGCAACAAAATCGGAAAATCGAAAAAATCGAATCGAAATCGAGAAAATTGGACCGAAAAAATTGAAACCGAAATGTTAATGGTTTTAACCATTTAAAAATCGAAACTTTTGGTTTCGGTTTTGGTTTCAAATGAAAAATCAAGCCGATAAAATCGAACCGAAACGATATTATTAAAACGACGTGTCATTTTAATATATATATATATATATATATATATATATATATATATATATATATATATATATATATATATATATATATATATATTTCATCTTCTCATCTTGCTTTGGAGTTAAAATAATGCTTACGGTAGTTTAACTGTTATTTGTAGTGGCAGGTGGAACACTTAAATTTGTCATGAAAATCTTAAGTACTTTAATATTGCACCTTCTCATCTTGCTTTGTTAATGAGGAATTAATAAATTTCATCTTGCTGAATGTAACTATCATAATCCAACCATCAATATATGCGTGTTCTTCTCATCTTGTTGAAACCGAATGACACCGAACCAAACTGACACCAAACCGAAACCGAAAAAACCGAAGCTTAATGGTTTTAAAATACAAAAACCGATATCTTTCGGTTCGATTTCGGTTTTAGCCTAAAATCGAACCAAACCGGACCGAGCACACCCCTACCTTGCAGAAGTATCACATTTGCTCCAAATCAACACCCCCCCCCAGAAAACTACCACTAAGCAACCTCCAACATTTAAATAATCAAATCTTAAGCTCTCACAAATTTGAAACTTATAATTTAAAAATGCCAATGTGGGTTGCAAATGTATACAATAGAGATTGGTTCAATACGAGTATTTTGGAACTCCATGGTTCACCAACGAAAAACTTAAGGGGGCGTTTCGTTTGTGGTAAAGTGGGGGAATGGAATGCCCAATTCCATTCCCCCAATTCCTTTGCCTTGTTTGCTTGAAGATTTTTAATTTTTTTTCATTCCAATGGAATGATGAATTCATTCCCACAAATGAATTTGCCATTCCTTCCATATATCGGAGGAATGGCCAATTCCCTTGGACATGAAATTAATTTTTTTTTTTGACCAAAATATCCCCACCTACCCCCCCAATCCAGCCCCCACCCACCCATCCAGCCCTACCCCCCACCCCCACCCACCCACCCACCCCCACCCCACCTCCCACGAAATTTTTTTTTTGCATACCCCCTGCCCTACCCCCCCTCCCACGATTTTTTTTTTGCATGCCCCCGCCCTACCCCCATCCACCCCCCACCCTCCCACGAATTTTTTTTTATACCCCCGTCCTACCCCCCCCATCCACCCCCACCCCCCCCCCACCCCACAAATTTTTATTTTTTTGCATACCCCCGCCTTACCCCCCACTCACGCCCAAAAAAAAATTTAAAAGAAGGGTAAATTGGTCATTTTATATGCTTTCATTCCATTCCTATAATTTGTATTTTCAAACCAAACATGATTTGCCAAGGAATTGAATGACAATTTCATTCCATTCCGTGCCAACCAAACGGAGGGGTTTGACTAGTTTTTTTTCCATTCCAATTCCTTCAGGAATTCAATTCCATTGATCATTCCATTCCTTCACTTTTTTTCCACCGAACCAAACGGCCCCTAAGTACTTTGTAACAAAAGGAAATACATGCGCAGAAACATAAGCAATATTAATAAAAAAACAAAGATCAACCCTACCCTATATTAAGTCATTAATTAATAAAAAAAAAGATGATTAAAAAAAAACTTTGAGATACAATAATACTTGTACAACATGTTTTCTGCTATTACTGCGTTTTAGCTTTGCTCTTAATCTCCTTGCTATAACTGACCACTTAGAGCATTCACAATGGGAGCTTTTAATTTTTATGAAAAAACTCTCTAGAGCTTTTTTCCATTGTAGAGAAAGTTGGAAAGCTCCTTCATAAAGAGTAGTTCCTTCTATAAAGAGCTCTCTCTAGGAGCTCTTTCCATTAATTTCCACCATTTCCCAATGTTAAATATTAAATAAAATAATAATTTTTATTTTCCTTAATATTTCCCTTCATATAAAAATGCAAGAAAATAATTTAATTTTGAATGTGGGGGCCATAAAAAAGTTGATGAAAAAGCTCTACCATTGTGAAAAAAGCTTGGAGGTTTTTGTTTTTGAGTTGTTTATGATGTGTCACTTGAAAATTGCAAAAAAACTATGAAAAAAAATTTTACCATTGTGGATGCTCTTAACTCAAATACAACTCCAACACAATAATAGATTGTCATTGTGTTTAGGAGCAGAAGCTAAATGGTCATCTTACTCTTGCTCCAATACACAATGACAATCAGTCTTTTTTTATTGATGCAAAAAAATCTTAAATTTATACCGAGTTCTCGATTCGGGCAGGGTCTTTAAAAGGTTCTGTAACCAACACCACCAATGAAAATGAAACGATCTAGTCTAGAAGTGACAAAAGATGTGATCACCAACATAAAGTTAAGGACTATGGCCCATAGATAAGGGTGTTGGGTATGCATACTTTAATCCTTCTAACTTTAGCTTAGATTTGATTGATACCATAACCTTCATCTCTATTTTAAGGACTTTAGGCCCATATATAATGAAGCTTAGACTTTAATTTTTTAGCTAAGTCCACTTTATAGAATAGGATTAATTAAGCTTGAAGATTGGCACAAGTCCTTTTGCTTTTTAGACCGCATTCACTTAGTATTCTTTTGGTCTATCTTTTGTTTTTGCAACCATGTAATTTACTTTCATACCTTGTACTTGTAAACACTTAATGTATTAACTAGTATAACACCCGTGCGTTAAACGCACGACAAAAAAAGTTTGACAAATTGCAGCAAAGCAACATAATGAAGAAATTTATTATAACTATATACATAACAACTAATTTATAAAATAATCTTAAAAGTGGTGCATTCAACAAAAATATATATTGCCATCAACAAATAAAATTACTCCCTCCGTCCCAGACCAAGGGTTCATTTTTCCCTTTTGGTCTGTCCCAGACCAAGAGTTCATTTTCATAAATGGCAAGTTTTTGAATATATTTATACCCTTATCATCTCCATATATTTACAAAAAAATCATTCATTATACCCTTATACATTCTCTCTCCTATTTCCTATCACACATTTAACTACTATTCCTCCCACTCATTCTCTCTCATATTAAATATTTTTAACTTTTACATTCTCTCTCATATTCTCTATCACACATTTAACTTTTACATTCTCTCTCCTATTCCCTACCACACATTTAACTACTATTTCCTATTTCACATTTAACTTTTATTTATTTTTTAAAAAAATTCTTAAGAAGCGTGAAATCCACCCCGTACACCCTTGGTCTGGGACGAAGGGAGTATAAATTTTGAAAAAAAAAATGTTGTAGACAACATTTGTGGTTTCATTCGCCGTCTACTGCTTAGTGTTACAAATCTGAATTTAAAACTTGAGAAGCACACAGGCTTTTGCAAGATGAAAATTGATACTCTTCTATTACACAGTTTGTATCAAGAATATTGTCTGAGTAAATGAATACTTAATATTTAATAAAATAAATGTATAAAAAATATTTCAACTAACATAAAAAAATGTTACCATACCAATGGTTATATTGGATAATGGTTGGCAAATAGAAATGTAACGGTTATTTTTGCTTCCATTCGTGTAATATTGTTTTGCATAGGAATGTTTTCGACATTTAAATATAAATATAACCCTCTCTTTAACCTTTCATCCAAGAGTAAAACCTAACAAAATTGTTAGGACTGAGCATAAACCCAACAAAAAAAAACATTATCTTCATCAAATGAAAATCGAATTTGGGTTAACTAAATTTTCAACATACATAACTGCAAAAAAACACATACACAATCGCACGCATCAATTTTGGGTTTTTTCAATTCACTTTCCACCCAACAACAGAAAAAGTTCTTTAAATTATCGGCCATGGGAATCGCCGGTTTCAGGATGGGATTGTTGGAAGGATTCTTTCGTTAATGGCTAAGAACATGCGAATTTTGCGGCGGAAGAGAAAGTGAGCAAAGAAGCCGCAAAGGCCGATGAGGACGGGGACTAATGAGATTCAGGCTAGCGAAGGTGGGTAAGTGTTATACTTAGCTTTCAATGACGGATTTGGCATGGCGAAAAAGTGAAATCTAATTCACAATTGGTAGAGAGGGTGCCAGAATGAGGAGAGCGGAGGAGAGGAAGGGGTGGGTGGGGAGATAGATGAAGAGTTTTTGGAAATTTGAAAAAAATAATGGAGAAATTAATGCTTACAATTAATTGAGGTTTTTTATGTGAGATTAAAGAAGAGCATGGGAGAGAGAGAAAGCCGCGGAGAAATCTAGGTTCAGTATTAAGAAAATATATTTTAATAACTATTTCTAATAACTGATTCCCAAAGTTATTTTAATGTGTAGTAATTACTATTTCTTGAAAACGGGAAATCCTACTTTTTTCATAGTCCATTTAATGCATAATAATTCAAAATCTGATGAATGAATGTTAACCTGATTTAATAAAAGTTCCTATATTTAGCATATCATGTTTTGGCGCCAAATTGCCTTATTTAGTAACTGTGTAAAAATTACTTGGCTCATTATATAGTTATAGATGAAAATTGCATCATGGTTCCAAAACCTTGTTCATATCAAACTGCTTGTTTGTAGAACAATGAAATCGCAACGGTTTAAAACCTCATTCAAATATTTTTCAACTTAAAACCATATTTTTGAAATGAAGTTTAAACATTCAGTTTAAACCGCACTTTAGACTTAAACTCATATTTTCTAAGTGCACTGAATGCATTTCTATACTTTCAAAATTGTAAGTTTTTCAATCTTTCAATAGTATAGAAATCTATAACTTAAGCTAGTGTGTGCATTGACTTGGGACATGATTTACCATGTTAATTCTTATGGACATGTTTTTGTCAAGTACAATGTTTACTTTTGTTATAGTAGGTAATGGCATCAATCAAATAGGGGGAGATTGTTGGATATGCATACTTTAACCCTCCTAGCTTTAGCTTTGATTTGATTGATACCATAATGGTTTAAAGGAACGAGGCTGACTCAGAGTCGAGCCTATTTAAAGGAACGAGGCTGACTCAGAGTCGAGCTTGTTTAAAGGAACGAGGCTGACTAAGAGTCGAGCATGTTAGAATCTACGCACAAACGAAAAACAATTTTTGATTGAATAAAATTGCAACTTTATTGAAGTAGTAGCATGATTACATAGGAAACGGAGAGCTAGAACTAGAACTAAACTCAAACTTGAAAACGGAAACTAACTTTGAAACTGAACTAAAAAACTGAACTAGAAGTAGTATCTGATAAGGTGGGTAGCATGCCACGGGAAAATTAGTGGACCTAGTGGATAGTTTTTAAACTGTCAATCTTTGGTGGTAGAGCTGTCAATTTGGGAATACGGGACGGGACGAGACGAAATTATGTTGTCCCACGTCGGGAACGGGATGAGACGGGACGGGACAAAACGGGACGGGACTAAAATACTCTGTCCCATCCCATCCCATTTGCGGGACACGGGATCCCGTGGGACAATACGGGACCCGTTGACTAGGAGGGATAAGCGTTGACTAGGCACCAAGGCCAAGGACCTCATCAGTCAATGTCATCAAGAGATTCAGAATCTACCAAATCAATTGACAAAAACAATGTGAAAGATACGGCCAATTCATTAGAACAACCCTTTGAATAGAGTCGTCAATACTCAATACGGGATGACGGGACGGGACGGGACTAAACTAAGTTGTCCCGCGACGGGAACGGGACGAAACGGGATGGGACGTAACGGGACGGGACTAAAATAGTCCGTCCCATCCCGTCCCATTTGTATGGCGGGACGGGACGTCCCGACGGGACCGTCCCAACTTGACGACTCTATTTGGTGGTGTTGGAATTAGATGGATCCGCCCAAGATGGCCCAAATAGATATGTGCAAGATAGCCCAAGCCCAAGATAAACCCAGTCCATTTGTGTTTAAAAAAAAAAAAAAAACACAAATAATTATGGATTAAAATCGCACGAGCGGTTATAGAGAGCTTACAACGTTGGTTTTAACGTGGGTGAAAGGGGGGTTGTAAAAATCCCTGTTTATCTTTTCCAACACAGAGTACAGAAGGAAACTAACTCTCGGTTCTCTCTTGCTCTCTCTCCCAATCCATGGCGGATAAAAAAAATTAGCAAACAAGTGTTGTGAAATAGTGGGCAATTTCCATTTGTGATTTCGCTCCCGATCAACGTACGTAGTTCATATTCGGTAATCGAATCCACGGCAACGATCAAGTCTTCCGCACTACAATTGAACAAGTAAGTCATTCCTCCCTCAAATTCTTACATTGGTATCAGAGCCATGTTGGATTTGATCTCGAATATGCTTTCAATCTATGCTTGATTTCTTCCTCTTGCCATGTCATATGGGTTTAATTTTCGTTCTTCATGCTTTAAGTAATAGTGTGAATAATTGATATGGTTTGAAAGAGAAATCAAAGGGATTTACATCGAAATTTATTTCATAATTTTGGACTTGAAATGAAAAACTTATGTTTTTTTGAAGATGTAATGGTTTCTTGGTTTTTGTTCATCAACGATTCAACGAAGAAGATGAAATTGATGTATAAAGTTTTGTTGTACTTTGTGCAATAAGTCATGTACTTAGTTTGTAAGTTATCATGTGACTGCTACAGAGACCGCGTGATAGTCTGCTAAGTTTTGCCAAGGTTGAATAGGAACTCCTATTTGAACTGTCCGTCCCAGTAAAACATTTAACGTATAAATGATATTCGGAGATCTTTTCCGCACTGAAAAAAAAATTCTGAAAAAATTACTACTCTCTCCGTCCCAGCCGAGTGTACACTTATTTCCCTTTTGGTCCGTTCCAGCCGAGTGTGAACTATCAAAAATGGAAAAGGTTTTAATATTTTATATTCTCCATACCCCACCCACTCATTAACTTCACTCATTCTCCACCATACAATTTATTCAACCAACCTACTATTAACTCCACTCATTCTCTCTCTTCATTTCCTACCACACATTTTCATTATCTTAATAGTATTTCTTAGTTTGCGTGCCCAAAATCTTGGTACACACTTGGGTGGGACGGAGGGAGTATGTTTTAAATTTTTCAGTCTTCAACCTTCTGAATTTTTTCTGAAAAAAAATGTTGACTTTGACTAAGTCAACATTTAGACTGTTTTGGAGGCCTTTCTTATGTCAGAAAAATCTGAAAATTTTACAGCAGCCTTGTTTTAAAATTTACTATTTTCTGAAATTTTTCTGGAATTTTCTGAAGAAATTGTATTTTATGAAATTTGTGAAATTTTTTAAAATAGTTTAATTATTACGCTTTGTTAATGATTACGTGAGATGTATTAACAACGATAATCAGAAATCTGCTTATGTTGAGTGGGAGCATTAATCTTATGTTAAGTAGTTGCGTAATTTTATTCATTTATCATAAAGTATGATATTTTATATGCTAATATCTACTCTCTTTGCATTTATATACCTAAGATGTCTTTAAGAGACAAAGAAGTATTCTCTTGAGAAAATAAGTTTGTATTACACAATGAAAATGAATAATTAAATAATGATATGACTTTGATAATGTTGAAGCTGATTGTGAACATAGTGATCTTTCGTTTCACACTCTTAGTTAAATTATTATTTAATGCTCATTTGTTGTTGTAATAAAGAATGTGTAATGAATCGTATGTGTCAATAATGTTCTCTTTGTTATTGTCTCTATGTAGTTCTAATCATGACATCTATTAAGAACATAATTGTTGAGCTTAATCATGGTGACAAATTGGATGGTGACAATTACGACATGTGGCACCGTAAGATCCAATACGTGCTTGAAGAACAAGAAGTTTTTGACACTCTGACAAGTTCCATGGAGGAACCTGTTATGACTGATGAAAGGACCGCAGGTGAACATAGAAGGAATCTTGTTGCGTTCGAAGCTTGGAAGAAGCGGAACAGCAAAGCTCGAATCACGCTTTTGAGCAGTATGCAAGATGACCTTATATGTGCATATGAAGGTTATTCAAATGCTAAAGATATGTGGACTGCCCTTAAAGAAAAGTTTGGAGGAACTTCGGCTACGAAGCTGAAGAAACTTCTCTACAAGTTTGACAATGCAAGCAAGCGTCCTAACGATTCAATGAGGAAGCACTTAAGGGCAATGTCAAACATGATAAAGGAGCTAAAGTCTGCGGGGCACTTTCTTTCAGATGAACAACAGGTTCAAGCTGTCCTTCGTTCTCTTCCTAGCAGTTGGGATCACATGGTGATGAACTTAACTCACAATGAACATGTCAAGACCTTTAACGATGTACAAACTCATTTAAAGTTGGAGGATGAGCGCCTTTCGGCCTCAAAATCCTCATCTCAAGTGTTTGCTGCTGAAGCTGGTACGAGTAAAGCTTCTGGGTCTAAGCGTGGAAGAGAAAATAACCAAAAGAATGGGAATGGACCGGCGCCAAAGAAGGCAAAGTTTGGAAGTCGCAAAGGAGCGAACAAAGGCAAAGAGAAGAACAAAGTTGTGAGGAAATGTTACAATTGTGGCAAGACCGGTCATTTCGTTCGTGACTGTCCAGATCCTAAGAAGAAGTGAAACAATTGTGGCAGATTGGGTCACCTGGCTTTTGATTGTAAAAGGCCAGCTAAGGTACCTAGATACCCTACCTCCAATTTTACTTTTGTTTCTAGTTGTGCTTTGCTCACTGATTCTTATAATCCTTTGTGGACTGTAGACTCAGGAGCCATGGACCACATAACTAGAGATCGAGGTGCATTCCAAGAGTATCGTCGAGTGCCAAAGGGTACAAAATGGATTTATGTTGGCAACAATTCAAGAATTGGTGTAGAAGGTATTGGTACGTGCCAATTAGACCTACGTGGTGGCCAAAAGTTGTTGCTGCATGATGTTCTCTACGCTCCAAACATTCGACGAAATCTTGTGTCTGTTTCAGTTCTTCTTAAGTTAGGATTTGCTGTTAATTTCCATGGAACATCTGTAGACATTTGTTATGGTTCTGTTGTTTATGGTTATGGACATCTAGTTGATGGTTTTCTTGTTTTGGATGTTGAACATACGTTGTTTAATGATAATGGTTGTTTTTCTTTAATGGCATCTTCTAGTAGCATCAACGTAGATGCATCTGTATGGCATGCTCGTTTAGGGCATATCGGACAGGAAAGAATGAATAGGTTGGCTAAAGAGGGTCTTTTAGGCTCAAATAACAAAGTGTTATTACCTACTTGTGAAAGTTGCTTAGCTGGAAAAGCAACTAGAAAATCATTTGGAGAATCAGTTAGGGCTACTATTCCATTGCAATTAATTAATTCAGATATTTGTGGACCAATGAATGTGAGGGCAAGGCATGGCGCTTCATACTTCATCACATTTATAGATGACTACACACGTTTTGGTCATATCTACTTGATTTCTCACAAGTCTGAGACATTAGATTGTTTTAAACGATATACTTGCCTTGTTGAGAATCAATTAGATAAAAGCATTAAGGCTTTAAGAACGGACCGTGGATATGAGTATTTGTTTGATCAATTCAAGGATCTTTGTGATGAAAAAGGTATAGAAAGGCAATTAACTATTCGAAGAACTCCACAACAAAATGGAGTTGCTGAGAGGAGGAATAGAACATTGCTAGACATGACAAGATCTATGATGGCACAAGCAAATCTACCTATAAGTTTTTGGGGAGATGCTTTGCTTACTGCCGCATACATACTTAACCTTGTACCCTCCAAATCAGTGACTTCCACCCCATACGAATTATGGAAGGGCAGAAAACCAGATTTGGGAAATTTGCGTCCATGGGGGTCGGCTGCCTATGTACATAATACTTCCAACAAGTACGGGAAGTTAGGTCCTAGGGGTAAAAAGTGTATCTTTATTAGATACTCAGAACACTCCAAAGGATATGTGTTTATAGGAGAAGGGCCAGATGGAAGTTTGACTAAAATTGAGTCTCGTGATGCAGATTTTATGGAAAAAGATTTTCCTAGTAGAGGTGAAGTAGATAGGGAGGTTGGATTCTACGAAATGGAAGAACTAGAAAAAGTGGATATACCTACTCGACAAGTAGAAATAGAGGAAGAAGTTCCTTACCTTCCTAACGATAGTGGGAGGGATATATCCTCGAGTAGTACACTTCCATTAAGAGAAGAACCTCAAGAGCCTATCTTACGAAGAAGTCAGTGTGGACATATTCCTCGACGTCATTTTGACATTGAAAATGAAACGTTCATGGCTGATACACATGATGTTGATGAGCCAAAGAACTATAAAGAGGCTATCACATCACCCACTAGTGAAAAGTGGATGAAAGCAATGGAAGATGAAATGGAATCAATGAAAACCAATCATGTTTGGGACCTAGTTGATTTACCTCCAGGGCAAAAGACTGTAGGTAACAAGTGGATCCTACGAGTCAAACGCAAAGTGGATGGTTCCATTGAAAGATATAAGGCTCGCTTAGTAGCTAAAGGTTATACCCAATAAGAGGGTGTAGACTACGAGGAAACTTTCTCTCCTGTAGTGAGGTTTGCCTCAATATGATTGATTCTAGCTATTGAAGCTCGTTTTGATTTAGAACTCCATCAAATGGATGTGAAAATAGCATTTCTCAACGAAGAATTGAATGAAGAGATATATATGGATCAACCAGAGGGTTTCACTGTAAAAGGAAGTGAAAACAAAGTTTGTAAACTCAAACGATCCATATACGGTCTCAAGCAAGCATCCAGACAGTGGTACTTAAGATTTCATCACTCGATTATCAAGGATGGATTTGAGATGATTGAAGAAGATCACTGTGTCTATCTCAAACGATCTCACAACGATTTCGTTATCCTTTCACTTTACGTGGATGATATCTTAATAGCTGGAAACAATTTGGAGTTGTTGAAAACCACTAAGAAGTGGTTGTCCTCTAACTTTGAAATGAAGGACATGGGTGAAGCTGAGTTCGTACTAGGTGTTCGAATCTATCGGAATCGTTCCGAAAGACTCCTTGGTTTGTCTCAAGAGACTTATCTAAAGCAAGTTCTAGAACATTTTGGTATGCATCAATGCAAACCCCTTGACACTCCCATGGCTAAGAATGAAAAGTTGAGCCTTGAAGATTGCCCTAAGACTGAGGAAGATAAGAATAAGATGTCTAGAGTTCCATATCGCAGTGCCATTGGCAAATTAATGTATGCGATCATGTGTACACGCCCGCATTTAGCTTACGCGGTTGGCATGGTTAGTCGCTATCGCCTAATCTCAGGAAGAGCACATTGGGGAGCGATCAAAAGGATATTACGTTATCTTAAAGGGACCGTTGACTACATATTATGCTATCAAGGATCAAACTCACGGATAGTTGGTTATAGTGATCTTTGATTGGGGAGGAGATAATGATAACCGTAAGTCAACGTCGGGTTATGTGTTTTTGCTTAACAATGGAGCTATAACGTGGAATAGCAAGAATCAAACAAGTGTGTCTCTCTCTACCATGGAAGCCGAATTCACTGCATGCACAAGAGCTGTTCAGGAGGCTGTTTGGTTAAAGAGGTTCGTGGAGGATCTTAGATTGGTAGATCATGCTTCTGACCCCGTGACAGTATATAGTGACAATCAAGCGTCTATTGCTTTCACGAAAGATTCTAAGTATCATGGAAGAACCAAACACATTGATCTAAGGAATAACTACATTCAAGAGACTATAGCAAGTAATGAAGTAACTTTAGAGTACATTTCTACTAATGCAATGGTAGCTGATCCTATGACTAAGCCCCTAGCTAGAGATGTCTTTCTAAGTCATGTTAGGCCTATGGGTCTCCGAAGGGTGTAGATGTACTTAAGAATAACGAGTTTACGTTTTACTTCAGTTTGAACTACGTTTATGGAACAATGTTTGTTTATGCACTTTAAGATGAATATCAAGTTTATATTCTTGAAATGTATAAATTATCTGTTCTATTATATTGACATATACATTACACTATATAAGAGTATGTCACCAGACAAAGATTAACTCTCTCACACGAGTAATCGCCTCAGGAGCTATGTAAGGAAGCTGAGATGAGACAATGATACTTGAGATATCAAAGGAGTAGGCTAAGTACATTACGTGAACATATGTCGCCTTGATATAAATCAAGATAAGGTCAAAGTAAAGACCTCATGAGAATTAAGAGAATCCTCACAAGTTTGGATAAATAAGTCGAGCCAAATATAAATAGTTGGGCATAAAGAAGTGCTTGAAATTAATATTTGTACGGTGGTTAAATTATTGACATACGCTCTGAAAAAAGAGTTATGCCACTGTAGCACTTGTTTACGTTACAAGTGTGTATTTGACCAAGATAAATGAGTAACATGTCCCCTTGCTCATTGTGTGAAGTCTCTAATTGCCATTTATTGTGCAAGATACCCTATGTGACTTTCAATTATACTTAAAGGGTATTAAGTCAATGTCTGCTACTTTAGCATGCTACCTAGAGCCGCGAATAATTCAGTTGGATGGTACATGTCTAGGAAAGCGATTGCCTTAATGATCTAAAAGTGATAAGTGAGAAAGGAAACAATTTTTGATTATATCTAATGATTGTATTCATAGGTCGACCAGTTATGTCACGGACATAGCTATGAATACATTTTACGATCTTAAGAGTCAAGCATAGCTTTTAAGGGACTAAGGCATGTTTGGACTTGATTTAATCAAAATGAGTTTGGGGTATAGCGAGCCGAAGTTGAACTTGTAGTGGTCGTAGCTATTATTGCATGCCTAACGGGTGCATAAATTCAAAGCTACCACATACATGCACGCTCGTTGGTCACACGACACATTTGCTAGAATGATAGACCATGGATGAGAAATCCATCATGTGCGAGTGGGAGATGTTGGAATTAGATGGATCCGCCCAAGATGGCCCAAATAGATATGTGAAAGATAGCCCAAGCCCAAGATAAACCCAGTCCATTTGTGTTTTAAAAAGAAAATAAAACACAAATAATTATGGATTAAAACCGCGAGCGGTTACGGAGAGGTTACAACGTTGGTTTTAACATGGGTGAAAGGGGGGCTGTAAAAATCCCTGTTTATCTTTTCCAAGACAAAGTACAAAAGGAAACTAACTATCGGTTCTCTCTTGCTCTCTCTCCCAATCCATGGCTGATCAAAAAAAAAAATTAGCAAACAAGTGTTGTGAAATAGTGGACAATTTTCATTTGTGATTTTGCTCCCGATCAACGTACGTAGTTCATATTCGATAATCGAATCCACGGCAACGATCAAGTCTTTCGCACTACGAATGAACAAGTCATTCCTCCCTCAAATTCTTACAGGTGGTTGTTTTCATTATACTATATACAAGGCACACAATGTACAAGGCATATTAAAACTACCAAAATACCCATATATATACTTTTAAAAAAAAATTCTTCCCCTCCCTCCCCCATTTCAAACCTCGACTGTTCTCTCTCTCTCTCAAAACCAACGGCGAACCCCTCTCTCTCTCTACTCGACGAACCCGACGACCAACACAACACCACCACCGGAAATGAAGACAAACCTCCCTCTCACCGGTGGAAAGTCCGCCTCTTCTTCCGCCGCTCCAAAAGTAATATAATCTCTTTTTAACCTAAAATTTAAATTTGAAAACCCAACAACAATTTTATGCCTAAAACCGATTATATAACTGTTAAATGTTGTGTAAACCTATCCAAAATGGTTCTAATTGTGATTTGGTAAAACAAATTAGGGTTTTTCGTTGGAATTGGTTACAAATTTGTGGGGGTATAATCTGGCCATGTCGGGGTGTGTTTCGTATGAACACACACGAAATGGTCACCAACATTTCGTGTAATGGCACACGAAATGTAAACTGATTCATCAGTTTACATTTCGTGTGCCAATACACGAAATGTTGGTGACCATTTCGTGTTGTAGTACACGAGATACTTTCCACATTTCGTATATTAGGACACGAAATGTAAATTGATTCATCAGTTTGCATTTCGTGCTCTAATACACGATATGTGGTGAGGTTTCTCGTGTCTTTTTACACGAAATGATCACCAACATTTCGGGTATTTCCACACGAAATGTCAACTGATTCTTGAAAATTAATTGTCTCTTATTTAATTTTTTGTAGGGACGTAAACCTGCGACTGCCTCTAATAGAAAGAGGAAGGCCGAGGAGGCAGCTGCAGCTAGACCAGATACACGGAGCAAAAAGAAGCACGACAAGAATGTCGTGATTGAGCAGATTGTGGATGATGAGACAGATAGTGAGGGTACAGATTCTAGTACGGTCGGAGGAGGATTCATCTTCTCGTACTCATTCCCGAGGTGCATCTGTGCATGAGGCACAGTTATCTAGTGATGAGGAGGGGGAGGAGGTGGAGGAGAGTTTATCTGTGAGGCCTCGCAAGAGGCGGGAGGCACGGGCCAGAAAGGGGAAAGGGGCTAAGGATGAACAGTGGCAGCTTAAGAGTAACCCTGGTGGCGGCCCGGAGGAGGTTGATTTGTTGTACGGGTTTGGTCATCATCGAGCCCGTAAGATATGGGAGAACGCCACTTGTGAGCCGGTGTTGAAGCGCCAAATGAGGCAACAGATTCTAGATAAGTAAGTATATGATTTGTTTATTAAATAGCTTTATTATTTGTTGTTATTGTTTTAAACCTCCCCTGTTCCAGAAAAACAGTCCCATTTTGACTTTTTGTTAAAAAAAAAAAATCAAAATGGGACTGTTTTTCTGAAACAGAGGGAGTATTAATTATAATGTTTTGTTTGGAATCAACAGGTTCTCGCATGCTTCTTTACCGGCGGATAATAGAGCTTGGTGGGCTCTTGTTCAGGGTACCGGCCTCCATTACCTACATGATGCTACCATTCGCCGGCCTAGCATGGCGCTCCTAACGGCGTTTGTGGAACGGTGGTCTCCCGAGACTAATACCTTTCACATGTCGTGGGGGGAGATGACGATCACTATGCATGACGTCACTCATATCCTAGGTATATTCTTGTTTGTTGTCTATTTTTTATAAATTACATAAATTTTATCAATTTCATAAATTTTATCAATTTTATTAATTATTTAATTTTCAATTTGTAGGTATCAGCTGTTCAGGTGGCCCTGTTACGAAGGCGGTTCCAGAGCCTAACGTAGCCGGTATCAGGGCACGCCTTGATACATGTCGGAAGGGCACGACGTACTCTTTAGATGGTCTCCGCCGGTCCTTTGAGTCCCCTTCCGACATGACTGACGATGAGCGCGCTTCTACGTATATCATGTTCCTCCTCGGCTCCACGCTGTTCGTGGACAAGACTCAGGATAAGATGCCCTCAGACTACCTTTCATTGTGCGTGGATATTGACAGAGTGGGGGCTCTATCTGGGGGACAGTAACGTTGGCATATCTATACGGGAGTTGGGGAAGGCATCTAGATACGGATGCCAGCAGATCGGTGGTTGTTTGAGTCTTTTAGAGGTAATATTTAACAATCATTTAATAATTACAACATGTATTTATGGTTATAACATTGTTAACTTATTTATTTCATACATTTGCGAGCTGGATATACGAGCACTTTCCGGTTTTTCGGAGAGATATTGACCCGTTATGGACGGAGGGCCAGCCGAGGGCTCGTAGATGGGTACGTACTGATACGGTCGGAAGGGATATGCCCCATCTATTGAAGTTCCGGTATACCCTGGACACGATGACGGTTGATAGGGTAAGTTAGTTATATTTAAAGTTTTACAAATTGTTATAATTTATTATTTCTGTTGACGGTGTCTAACAAATTCATTTTTAGGTTTGTTGGACTCCCTACGGTACCACCCCAGAGGCACTTTTGCCGGTCTCATACTTCCGTGGGGTTATACGCTTCCAGGATATCACGGAAGCGTATATGCCTGACCGTGTTACACGACAGTTTGGGATCCAGCAGAAAATCCCCAGAGACCCCATATCTTGCGGCCGAGATTGTTCATTGATGGCCGGTCAAAAGGGGTACAAGAAGTTCTATGGAACGCGTGATGAGGTATGGGAGGATTGGTTAGAGGACGGCTTGGGGGTTTTCGATCCAGTGCGTAGATGGGGGCCGTCCGTGAGCGCATCTGATCCTGTTACTTCCACGTATATGCAGTGGTTCCTGGCTAGGACTCATGTTCAGATTACTAATCCGAATCATGATGCCCTAGTTAACGTTCCACCACCGCCTAGGGTTGTAGAGGCACGAGGCATACTACTTCGGCTGCTCACGGATGACAGGTTACCCGCGGATGTCATAGATCAGATTAGACGGGCGCACGATTTGTACGGAGACGCTTGATGATTATGTAGTTTAAGATTTGGTTGTTTATGTTTCGGGATATGTTCATTTTGGGATACAATGTTTGTATTTGTGATTCTGGTTTGTAAATTTTGGAATATGTTTGTAAATTCTGGTTACAAAACAAGTTTATGTTTTGGGATTTGTTGATAAATGATTTGTGATTCTGGTTTGATGTATTGGAATCAGTTTGTTTCAGTTTGTGTTTCAGTTTGTTTGTATCAGTTTGTTAGTTTCAATGTTTTTTTTTCGATACGAGACCATCTCGTGTGCTTATACACGAGATGGTTTGACTCATCTCGTATATATACACACGACATGTTTTCTTTCATCTCGTATGAACACACACGAGATACATTACTGGGTAGTTAGTGTATTTCGTGTAATTTTCATACGACATAAATGAAATACGTCGTGTATAAGCACACGAGATGGTCTCTGTAATGAAAAAAACAGACAAGTGTGTAGCTGAAACAAACAAACTGATGTATTCATACATCAAAACTATAATTTAAGTACTACATCAAGTGATCCAATTTTAATATACTATATCCGTCCCAAAACTTCATACAAAAAATAATCAATACGCTATACACATAAACTATGGCCTATTTCCTGCAATTCGTGCTTCGTTCGCCATAATTGAGAGTCGGTTGAATGTTTCTATCCGAGTTCTGTATGGCATGATCAGGTTACTTGCGCTTGGATCACGTTGCTCCCCCCAATATAGTGCTACTGATGGTATCGGGTAATCACTATCGGACATGTGCAGCTGCAAAAGTAATAAAATAGTCAAATATAACAAATTTAGAAAATATAGTTAAATATAACAAATTTAAATAAGATAGTTAAATATAACGAATTAAAGTATCATACCAATATAAAATGGTTTCCCACATGTCCCAACACAAGTGTGTCTGTGGGTTGTCCTGTTCCTTGTGGTACAGTCACTGGTAGACATGTGAAGCCAGCGGTTTGCGAGTACGAGACAAACACCACATTATACACCGTGGCTATGATTTAAAGAGAAATAAAGTTAGAAATGAATAAAATTGCAATTCAAAAAAAATGCATACGACTTGTGGAAAACAGAGTCAAAAAACAGATTCAAAAAAATCAAAAATTTACCTTGTACTACATATAGAAAATAGTTAAGCATATCCGATGCTCTTGGATGAGAGAAGAATATGTCACCGATCATGTCACTCTCGTTAGCTTTCCTCATGAAGACGGTATATTGCTTATCCTCGAGTGCTTTTATGAACTGTTGAAGCGAGGATCTCCCTTGTCGTTCTTGTGACTTGCATTCTGTGAGGGCATTGTGGACGTGTTTCGGAGTACTCACGTTCTTCTCATCCTTCCTCTTTAACATTGTTAGAATGTTATTTGGGCCTTAGAAGACTGACTTGCGCTACACACCTCCTCATATTCAGAACTAGTCAATTTATCCAATGGATGACCTTTGGGATACGTTGGAAAGTCATGATTATGAGAACCATGCTTCACAACGTAACCCCATACCCCATCACCCCTATCTTTGGCCCGGATTTCAAAATTGCACCCAATCTTCTTCGTACTAGTCAACCTCACATCTTTAGTTTTTCCGGACCTGTACTTGCCACCAAAATGGCATACAATCTTCGCGTAACCTAGGATCTTGCCACTTGTCTTCCTCGAATCTCCTATAGAAAGGGTTATATTTTGACGGGCCGCGATATCCCGTACGTGTTTAACAAGATCATCCCTATTTGAAAATAATAGGGATGTATCGAATTGATCAACGACATCAGGTCCCTACAAATTGTATTACCATCAATTAGAAAATTGCACAATAAACAACGAGTTTGTATGACATTTTCGTGTAACATTATACGAGATGGTACGGCACATCTCGTGTAATTGTACACGACTTAAACGCATTTATCTCGTGTGACATAATACGAGATAATACACCATCACTCGTGTAGACACACACGACAAATAGCATAAAACTCGTATAATCTCACACGAAATAGAGTAATATCAGAATTTAAAAATCCAATCTTGAAAAATAATTTCGTTTCAACATTGGATTTTTATTGCGATTTTGATCAAAACACCAAATATAACTTTAAAAACTTACTTCATTGCTGCTTGGATTTTGATTTTGATGTGGAGAATTTGGTGGCAAACCTTCTTCTTAAAAAATATATTCCACAAGATCAAGATCAATATGATCATAAAAACTTGAAGAATGTTGTGGAGAATCCATACTATGGTGTTAGATGATTTGAGAATTAATGAAAACTTGGACAATGGTGTGGAGTATATGATCATAAAAACTTGGACAATGGTGTGGAGTATATCAATGCTGCATGGGTGTACATCAATGGTGTTTCTCTATAGGGTTAAGTTGTCTGCGTGTATATCGTGTTTTATGTAGGGGTTCAGGGTGTATCTCGTGTGTATATACACGAGATAATATGGTACATATCGTGTAAAACCACACGATATAGTCTTTGTTTCTGGTAATTATCTCGTATGAACAATACACGAGATATAATGTTTCATTTCGTGTATTGTTCATACGAAATGTCTTACTAAATGTCGTGTATTTCAACACGACACACCATATAATAAAATAAAAATTAATTATAAATAAATGTGGTAGGTTATATGATATTGTATGATGTTGGTTCAATCTTATATGTAATCATTGTTTGTTTTCCAACTTATTATAACAAGAAACATATAATCTTGATTAACAAATATGACAATTTCAAATATATAATCTTGAGTAGTTGGTATTCCTCTAATGTACAACTTATCATTAACCCCGTTTGGCAAATCATCGAAACAACTTAACTCGTTATATAACATGTTTAATTAACTCATTATATATAATCTTGATAAGAAATATAACACATACTTCATTAATTTAACATAGTACATGCACATCATAACATCGGTTGTTAGTTGATAAATAAAGTGGTATCACATTAACCTAATGAATGTGGTAGCTTATACTCCCTCCGTCCCATTAGTAATGGGAAATTTACTGTAGACACGGGAATTAAGGAAAAGTGAATTATAGTGGAGGGAATAGTAAATTATAATGGTGTTGTGAGTATTAAAATAATGTAGGAGAGAGAATGAGTGGAGGGAATAGTAAAGATTCCTTTCCATTTTAGGAAGTTTGTGGTTTGTAATGGGACGACCAAAAAGGAAAGTTTGTGGTTTGTAATGGGACGGAGGGAGTATATGATATTGTATGATGCATTATAACATGTTTTAATTACCTCTTTAAATATATTATTGATTAGAAACATAACATCACAATCATTTGTTAGGTGATTATAAATAAAGTGGTATCATTTAAATGTGATAGGTTATATGATATTGTATGATCCAATATGACGTTTGTTCCTTGTCATGTATAAGTGTATAAATTTTGCTCAATTAACAACACAATTCAATAATATAACATAGCATATGCGTATCATTAACATCGTGTTGCAAATCATCGAAGAACACCTTCATTTTAATATGTCGTATGGATATACACGATATTAGGACATCATATCGTGTGGTTGTGTACGACATTAATGACAGAGTAAATTTAAATTTCGTATAATTTCATACGACCTAATATTTACACAATTAGTCGATGTCGTGTAAAAGTACACGACATGAAGACTTCCTGTTGTCCTTTCACACACGACACGCAAAGAGTAGTTTGGCCATTATTGATGCCTTGTATGTAATATACTCCCTCCGTCCCGTTAATATTAGCACAAACACTGTTTGCGCGGGAATTAAGAAATATGATATTTTAATAAAATGTTGTGAGTGTAAAAGAATGAGTGGAGAGAGAATGAGTGGAGGGTGTAATAAATTATAATGGTGTTGTGAGTATTAAAATAATGTAGGAGAGAGAATGAGTGGGGTTGAGTGAATATTTTATTAATATAAAGTTTCCTTTTTGGGAGTGTGCGGATATTAGTGGGACGCCCAAAAAGGAAAGTGTGCTAATATTAGCGGGACGGAGGGAGTATGTAATATGTATTGTATATAGAACTAGTACTCTCTGACCCGTGCCAATGGCACGGGGACAGTATGCGTGGGTCATCAAGTGAAGAAAATTAAAAGATAAACACCATTATAAGTATCCAATGTTTCAAAATTCCTAATATTTCAAAATTCATGAAAATAGAATAGCAAACAATCACAAACTATAAATTGATATTGCCTAAGTTTATTCTTAACTCTTACATCAAATTGAAAGTATATGAAAATTCAAATGTTAGATTGAAGTATCAAACTGAAAATGTGAAAGAATCTAAATGTGCACAAATAATAACAAATATAGTAGCAAACAATCACAAACTACAAACATATATTGCCTAAGTTAATTCTTAACTATTGCATCAACTTGAAAGTAAATGAAAATTCAAATGTTAGATTGAAGTATCAAACTAAAAATGTAAAAGAATCTAAAAGTGCATAAATAATAACAAATGTTCAAATTTATGGTGTTTATCATAAGGGATGAAAATTGTTCACCATTTTTGAAGTTGCAAAAATGGATTTCTCCATAAACCGTTCTCATATCACTCTCCAATTTCATATGCATATCAATCTTGGACTTTAACATAACTCAATTATGATTGAAACATAATTGAGCCAGAAACATAGTACTATAAGCAATCACAAAATTACATCAAAAGCCCCTATCTTCACCATTCCCTTTCCACGATACTTTCTCCACTTCGCTCCTGTTACAAAATAACAAAACCATGCAAGTAAAGAATCATCTCATATATCTTCATACGTCAACTGTGGTGGAGTCATTTGTGAATCAGTTGGAGCTTCAGTATCTTGTAAATCTTCTGTCGAACGCGAAAAAACCTATTTAAAATTAAACATACATTAGATCAATATATACACACATATATATATATATAGTTATATATAAATGTGTCGTGTTAT
>JAFEMH010001849.1:0-102500 GCA_022495995.1 Adenophora triphylla var. japonica | reverse complement strand
AGAAAATAAATTATCAAATGACAACCCTTGGATCGTAGTGGTTATGGATCGATATCAACCGTTCTTTGTGTAAAGTCAATAGGCGGTTATGAACTGAGGTGAGAGAGAAAATGAGATAGAAAATAGTAAGATGATAGTCGTTATGAGTATTACAAATGAGTCTCATTAATAAATAAATATTATATACTTTCGTTCATAGAAAATGAGACTTATCAATAAGACGCTCTAGATAACAAAGTGGGTAAGATTATTCGGAATAGAAGTAGAGGGAGTATTGCGTTAAATTAAGGTCAAAATATGCATTTTGGCTAACGGAAGTTAGTCATGAAACTAACTCCGGATAATATATCATGCGAAATAATCAAATTGTCCCTTAAAAAAAGATGTCTATGATATATGACTTGGAAATATAACATCATATTTTTTTTATTTGCAACAGATTATAAAAACAAATACTCCATCCGTCTCGAAAAATTAGATCACTTTGACTTTTATAGTCAACTCAATCGAATTTTGACTGTAATTTTATGAAAATTTAAATATTTTTATGCAATTATAAAAATTGTTATTGTTTTACCGTTAAAAATACTATCAATAACAATTTTTAGAATTTCATGAAAATATCTATATTTTTCTATTAAATTATTCATATTTTTTTAATAAAAATATGTCAAAATTTAATTGAGTTGATTATGCGAAATAAAGGGAGCAATCGGATCTACACACTTTTATTTTTAAAAAGTATATTACAAAAGTAATCAAAATCCATGTCAGTTAAATTGTAAATTGAGAGAAAGTCAGACAGTCGGTACACACAACCATATCACTTGCTTGTTTTCTTTCCATTTAGATTTGAATTGAAAATTTTGGTACATGCCAATTTCCAAATAATAGTTATGTATACTATTACTACATTATTATACTCCTGTACCATCCCACGTAAATGAAAAATTTTAGTCAAATTGATGTAACTTTAATCAATAATTTAAATAAAAAATAGTGATTCTTTTAAAAATTTAATTTTTTTTATTATAACACAATTAATAATATTTTCAATAATGATTTTTAGATTTTTATAAGAATTATTATTTTCTATTTAAATTAATAGTTATAATTATTGCAATTTGACTAAAAGCCTCGTGATGGAAGGAGTATGTATTAAAATAGAAACCGTCAATCTACAGCCGTATGCTCAAACAAATTGAAAAGAAATCCAACGATTGAAAATAAATAAAGTTAAAACTGATGTTGGAGGTGAGAATCAATCTTGGCCGCTCTTTATCTTTTCTGAAACACAAGCCTAGCCACTCTTTATCTTTAAATATATATATAATATATATATATATATATATATATATATATATATATATATATATATATATATATATATATATAATATAATATAATATAATATAATATAATATGTAAATTATATATATAAATATACATAATATGTATATAAATATATAAAATACATATAATATATATATATATATATATATATATATATATATATATATATATGTATATAATATAATATATATACTATATAATATAATATATATAAAAATATAAATATATATATACATAAATATATAATATATATATATAATATAGTATATATAATATATATATATATATATATATATATATATATATATATATATATATATATATATAATATTGTATATTGGGTTAGGGGAAGAGAGGAGAGAGTTAATATCCGGTGCATCAAGTGGGAAGTTTTTTTTTCCCAGATTTAATCCTAGCCGTTCTTTGTCTTTTGTGAAATTGAATCTGAGCCACTCTTTGTGTGGCGGTTATTCTTGAGTTGTATTGTAATATAGATTTACGGTTAAACATACTAATGGAAACCCCTAATTTAAAAGACGCTTATTCCTCCAACCTCCCTCCAACGCTTTCCCCTTACACCCGTCCACTGGCGCTTCAATTGCTGGTCTAAAACTACTTCCCTTCCGCCTCAACACCCCAACGCCTTCCCCGCCGCCGCCAACCTTCAACTCCGCGGCCGCCAGTTCCTTTTCCTACTCCAGATAGCGCCGCTTCCTCAACCGCTCCGTTACCCGTCGACCCCAGCCCTAGCCGTCCTTTTATTTCCCCTTTCCAGGTCTTTCAATAATCTCTCACTCTCTCTGTTTTTCACCAAGTAACACCAACAATCCCCTTCCCTTTCATATCCACATCTTCTAATCAATTGTATCTGTTTGAAAAATGTATTGGATTTTATTTATTTGGTAGTATGATTGAGATTAACAAGTTATCGATTGTATAATTTGTCAGAAAAATTTAGGGAAGAGATAGAAATTAGGGAGACAGTGTTGAAAGTCTGTATTAAAGTATTGGGAGAGGGAGAGTGGGAGAGAAAATAAAGAAAATTCTTTTAAAGTTTTGGGAGAGGTAGATTACAAGCGTGTGAGCTGCCTTCCGTAGGCAATTCTTCTTCTACCTTGAACCTTAGAAATCATTGTATTCAAATCTTCGAAGCCAATGAAGGGGAGAATTAAAAGAAAGCGAAGAACTACCAATAAACATGAAGAAGAAGAAGACGAAGGACGTTCTTCAAAATGTTTTCGTATTGATACCGAGGCGCCGGAGCTGGAGACAGTAGACAAAGTGGATGAAGAAACAGTAAAACATCTCGAAGAAGAAGGATCACCTCCATGGATAAATTTGCACCTAATTTTATCTCTACAAAGCAAGCATGTGCCTCCCAAGAAGTTAGTGCCTCTTTCTAATTTACAGCTAATTTAGTTTCTTTTTTTACCAAATGAATTATAATTGTTTGAATACTCAGTTGTTGTGATAATATTAGAATTGATATATATGAGGTGTTTGAATAGAGTAGAAATTACTAAACCAAATTGTGATTTTAATTAGACTAGTGGATGCCACGTTTTTGAAATTATGAAATTTGATGAAACACTATTTTATGTTTCATCTTTACTCAACATAAACGTGTGCATTTTGTAGTTTTCTTGTAGGTTTGAATTTTTATGCGAACTGTTTTTTTTGCAGAAAGGTTGAATTGGCATTTGATTATGTGAAATCGAGAATCACCAAGGAAGTAGATGACACAAGACAAGAATCTGACATGGTTAGCAGTTCAAGACTAATAGTTTTTCTCAACAATTGGGTGCAGTCAATGCTGATCGCTTCAGAAAAGAAAATCAGGGCTGAAGAGCATAAAGCTCCTATTAAAGATAGTGGGTCCTGGTTAGATTGTCGATGCTGGGAGATTTTCAAGTTTTGCTTGGAGGAGGCTCTGAAACTTCATGTATCATTGAGTTTCTCACGTGACATTTTACGGGTTATTCAGTGCATGGCAAAATCTATGTTGTGCCAATTGAATGTTGCATCCTCACACCAGCAAGTCAGAGATTTGAACAATGATGAGCTCAAATTTTACAAGACTGTGCTTGATTGCATTTCATTTGTTTTCAAGTCACATGGTGGAGTTTTGAAGGAAAATTTGGATTTGTGGATTTTGGCTGTTGCTGCAGTACTTGAGCTTGTCAAAAAAGTTTCCATAGACAATCTTCACTGCAGCAAGACAACCTTTGTACTTGATTTATCATGCTTAGTGCTTGAGCCATTCGCCAAATTTTTGAGGGTACACCCAGTCAAGAAAAATGGTTTTTCTGATTTCATTGATCAGCTTCTAGAACCTCTTTTGTGCTTGCTGGATGTATTGCATCCTCGTGTGCAAGGAAGTAATCCCGGATCAATAACTTATTTACGAAAGTTGGTTGATGAAGTTTTGTCTCAGGGGTTGTTCCACCCATCTAATATTGATGGATTTTTGAGTCTACAAAGTTTGGCCAAATATAAAGTGACAGATGATACAAAGCCTAGGGACTCAAGCACAACTATTAAAAGTTATCACAGACACCTGTTTGATAAACTACAAAAAATTGTGGCCAGGAAGACTGCCTCTTTAGGTGGAGTTGGGGAGCTTCTTCGAGTGTATGTCAACTGCATTGGGAAGCAGAATGATGTTTATGCTCATGGAGTTTCTAGGAAATTGAAAAGTGATCTTAGTGATGACCTGCTTACAAGATCTTCTGGTGCCAGTATCGCAGCGTCAGAGAAGAGCCAATACTCAACTTTGGATTCTGAAATAAGGAAGTCACTGTTTGAGTTTTTTGTACAGATTACAGAGCCTTTGATATATGAGATGGATACTTATCTGCAGGCTGATCTGGAAACTGGAACCGTGTTGTT
This sequence comes from Adenophora triphylla var. japonica, assembly GCA_022495995.1. Taxonomy (NCBI): domain Eukaryota; kingdom Viridiplantae; phylum Streptophyta; class Magnoliopsida; order Asterales; family Campanulaceae; genus Adenophora; species Adenophora triphylla. Next base: position 98,258 of record JAFEMH010001849.1, on the reverse strand, counting down.
GGATTTGCAGTACACACTCAAATCAACAAACTCAATGCTTAACAACTTTATTCGGGCAAATGTATACATACGAGCAGAGGATACTTCTGAAGGAGCTTGCCTTAATTTCCTGAAAGTGATCTATAATAAGATGGCATCATTTTCTGCCAGAATAAATCAGCTATTGCCATCAACTTTTGGGTTTGATGGCAGACCACACAAGGAGGCATTAGATCTGGTAGCCAAGGAGCTTGTTGTTGCTACACGGTACTTGGTGGAAATTGAATACGATGTAGTTGAAAATGATCTGGAAAGTTTATGGCTTATGATGTTCTCGTATGGGCCCCTTGGCATCTCTTCGACAGAGTTCCGTGACCAGTCCGAGTTAATTTCGGAAGTACTTCACTTAGGGTGCCACCTTGTAAACCTCTACAGTGAACTTCGTCAGGTTAGTGCCACCAATGTAGAAGGATAGACAAACATCAGATTTAACTCTCTTGTACTTTAACGAACTTGTGCAGCTTGGATACCTTTTACCATCTTTTGGTGTATGGTTGCGCAGATTCTGTCATTTAATTTTACAATCACTCACACAGTCACACATGTACATTTATACTTTGATTATGTTTTGTGAAATTAACACTTAACTTGCTTAGTTTGACATTTGTTGAATTATCAAATATTCTGATCTTAGGCTTTGGTCTGATGTAGGTGAATGCTTCTGTTTTTGCACTGTGTAAAGCGGTAAGGCGTTTGGTATCATCTATCAGCGATGGTCAATTGTGTCATTCCAAATTTATGGCATGCGAAGCCTCATTATATTATGAGTCATGGGCAAAGTCGTTGCGAATAGTGTTATGCTCACCCGAGTTTAAGGGTTCTATTCACAATGCTATTAAGTCGATACCCGAAGGGCAAGTGAGTGGGTGTGTTAGGGAGTTAACAGATGATATATCTGAATCCCTTGAATGGATGAAGGGGAGTACTAGCTCAGGGTGCTTTGATCTGAAAGTAGAAATTCTAGGTAGAGGTTTGTCTGAAGTATATACATTGATTTTGGATTCACTGACAGTAACCACAGGTAACAGTTGCCTTGTAGGAGTTTCACTAAAGGGTCTGATGGCAGTAATACGTCCAAGTATGACCAGTCTGGTCTCGCTATTTCCAGATGGTGCGTATGAGTTCCTGTCTACAATTACTGGAAGACCTTTTAATAAGGGACCTGGTTGCAAAAATGATTTAAATTCTGCCCATTGGGTTTTCTTGTTGCACCTTCGTTTATACATGTCCTATAGAAGCTTTTATCGCCAAGCAATCAGCCTTGCACCTCCAGATACAGCAAGAAAGATGTCAAGAGTGGTGTATGACCCATTTGCAGCTTATTCTGGAAAGGATTGGCTGGAGACGACTGAATGCATAGATGAAGGCTATTTTTCTTGGGTTGTCCAGCCTTCAGCCTCTCTTCTTATGGTTACCAAAACCATCTCAGATATTTGTTTGCGTGACATGGTCGCAGATTGCTCTCCGCTGATTTATGTACTAGTTACTATGGCGCTTCAGCGCCTTGCTGATTTGAATAGACTGATTAAGTCTTTTGAATATTTGCTGAAGAGGAATGATAATCTAACATCCACCATACCAACAGATGATGCTGAGATACAAATATATCGTAAAGAAAGTAAAAAGAGGAAAAAGAACATCTCTGATTTGAGGCAAGAAGCAGAAGGCCTGACCAATTTCATGATGGGCTATCTCCCGCTAATCACTGAAGTCCAACTATCTGTCTGCTCATCAAACACTGCTAGGGATTCTGTGGTTGGTGCGATGAGTAGAAAGTCGTTGCCGATGGCATTTTGGTTTATTATGTGCCATAATGTTGATATTTGGAGCTCTCATGCAACAAAAAAGAAGATGAAGACATTTCTCTCAGTTCTATTTCAGACTTCCTTTCCTTCCTCAAGTTGCAGCTCCACTGACTACAAGAACCACAATGCTGATAAACTTGGGAACCCGAATACAGTCACACACCATCAAATATCATCTGAACTTCTTAGCGACACTGTCCTATATGAACAAAAAGTAAGATAGTTTTTTTAACTTTTTTTTTTCTGACATATTAACATGCAACTGTTCTTGCTTCTTACTGGTGTAAATGACCTTAGCAAAGATACTCCCATCATATCTTACTTGTTAGTACAACTCTCCTGGACTAACTAGTGATCGGCCTCTTTGACACTTCAAAACTTCATACACATGTGATTTGGTTGTAGATTTAGATTATGGATCTTTATCTTCTGCTGTAACCACTGGAAAAACAAATTTATAGAGTTTTGAGATTATGTTCTAAACTTTAGGATGCAATATGTGGTGCTCCTATTAAGCATATGAAATAGTAACTTTTCAACCATTGCTTCTATACTACTTGTTCATCTGATTGTACATTCCCTATTTTCTAATAAAATTTCCTCTCTGATAAAAAAGCTGTTCTGTATTATGGAAACAAAGAGAAACCAAATATTTCTTCTTCTCATGTAGCTGCTAACACTAACATTCACTTCACCATGCTAAGTAGGAAACAGGAGATGGATTGGTGTTCATTGTAAACTCTAGAAACCAAGCATGCTCTATTGTCTTTTTGATGATGATGGCAATAGTAAAAATTTATATTTGTTATTTTTATTATTAACTGTTTGAAGAAACGTAATTTCGGCATCCACAACTGAACATACCATATTCAGGTATTTGAAGTACCCAATCGTCACATTGTCTTTTATAATAGTTTGTTCGCAGGCACATGGCATCAAGGTTTTGCCGTTTCTTGGAAGAGTCGGCATCACCTTTATTAAGTAAAAATGGAAAGGTTGATTTGAGTTCTCCCCCTAATTGGCCAGAAGTATTAAGTGCCCTTGAAAGTTCATCGTTTGTGGTGTCAGGGAAGGCCAATGTTGCAAACGAATGTAGTTCAGGGGCCCATAGTAAGCAGCCCATGAAACATTGCAGCCAGCAAGAAATCACGGAGTCAAATACCAAGAAGTACACAGTTGCTATGGATTTGCTGAATTTTCTGTGTTGGATTCCAAAAGGATATTTAACTTCTAAATCGTTCTCACTTTATGCTACTTGCATTTTCAACCTTGAAAGGTACCGTCTCCCCTTATTTTTCATGTACACAAAAGCACCAGCTCATGCTCATGAGATATGCTTCTGTTATGTTAGAATATTGAAAATTCTAAGGGTGAAACTGTTTCTTCTATGATTTAGTTATGTATTTGTTGCTTTAAGTTTATCGTCTTGGGAGTCCACCTCATATAACATACTAGCTCTGTCCCAAAATGGGTGAAGGTTTGTTATATGTTCAATCTGAATCAGTCTACCCCTTCTCGCACAACACCCAGATAACTTCAGGAGAGAGGGCCTTTTTAAGTAGCAAAATTATATGCACTGTCTTTAGATGTCTATTTTACTTATGATTCCCTTTTAAGTCTTAAGGCATCATATCCAGGTTTCAAATAAAAACATTCCCTTTGATACTGTAAGATTCATGCCATTGCTAGGCTCATTCTTGAAACTAAATCCCGTTGCTTGGCTCATTCATTAAGGTGAATGCAGCCGCGATTGATGGGTTGTATTGAGGATTTAGAGTCATAATCAACAGAATTCTTCATGATCTTAAGCCATTAGAGCATTTGGTTGCATATTCAAATGATAAAATGTTCAATTATACTATGAATGTGATTACAGATAATATGACTCATATATTTGGTCTTCAGTATCTATCTATTTCAGCTGTCCTTGCCTTGAAAATTTGATGCAAATTTCGTGATTGTTCCCTCATCTGTGTTTCAGGCTTGTAATTGACTCTCTATTGGATTGTTGTGATGCTCTACAGTCTCACGATGGTTATGAGCTCTTTAGATTGTTTCTATTCTGTCGAAGGGCCCTCAAACATTTGGTAGTGGCATTTTTGGAAGGAAAGGCAGAAGCTAGTCAGTCCTCACTTCCTCCCTCACTCTTCGACGGTTCTTTATCTGCCTTGTGGCTTTTAAAGTCATTGTGTGCAGTGTCTGATCTTCAACATATTTTTTGCGAAGATTCTGTCAACCAAGTGAAAGATATGATGTTCTCATTGATGGATTATACATCGCATTTGTTTCTTGTGTTAAGCAAAGCACAATTTATGCCAGCCGTTCACTCTCTTATATCTGCAGGGAAGTCCTGTGAACAAAAAGTTACATCCTCTCTTTGCCACGAACAGAATAGGACCGACTCCAAACCAAGTTCATATTCTTCTGAGGTTATTGATGTATGGAATAGTGTGGTTCATATTGCTGAGACTTTAAAACAGCAGACACAGTGCTTGTTTGTCCCTATAAAGGAAGCCATATGTAGTCAGCGTGTGGAATATTGTACTGTTCATGAATCAAAAAAGTTACTGTCTACCCTTTCTTGTTTTGAAGGCTTTTTTAGGGGCCTATCATCTGCCTATGAGAATATAGATGTCGAAAGTAGTAAACTGAAAAAGAAAATATGGAGAAGGAAATTTGAGCCTATCTACAAAATTAACCTGTGCATAGACACATTTGGAGATATTATTCTATCTCTCTTATGTGAGCTGAGTTTTGAAGATGGCAAGTTACCACGAAGTTTATCATCTGTTCAAACAGATTGCACCGACAATCCATTTACCGTGAATTCATGCACAGATTTTGGTGATGATAAGCATTATAAGAAGAAGAGATTTCAGCCAGAAAAGGCAGATGCGGACAGCTTTATGACAACGATTGATTTGACTGAGCAACAATATCTAAGTAATCCCATTTTGCGGTCCCTGTTATCTGGGGAAAATCATGAAGGAGCTTTTCTTCTTAGAGAGCTGTTTATTGCTGCTTCTGCAATGCTCAAGCTGAATTTGCAGATTATCTCAACTTCCTTATTGTCAAGTTTGGGTCCAACTTTTTTAATGACTGCACAAGTTCTGTTTCTGGAATTCGCGGAAAAGACTGAGACACCATCACCATTTTCGTTTGTTCTGTTAGATGGTATAGCAAAGTATCTTCAAGAGTTGTGGAATCATTTTCTTTCAACCAATCCTACCTTGCCTGAAAGATTTTACGCCAAGTTGATAGATTTACACTTGATAGCAATTGGAAAATGCATATCCTTACAGGGAAAAGAAGCTACTTTAGCATCTCGTGCGGCTGAATCAAGTACCAAGACACTAAATGTTCATCGTGGATTATCAGCAACTTGTAATCAATGGACCTTAGATGAGTTTAAAGGCAGGTTAAGGATGGCGTTCACAGTTTTTCTCAGAGCATCATCAGAGCTTCATATTTCATGTGCAATTCACCATCTAGTGAGTGTCTTAGTTGCGGAAGGCTGCATGACAAATTACCAATTTTCTTCTGATGGAGGAAAGGTTTCTTCAACTGTTGCAGCTTGCATTGACTGCTTGGATTTGCTTCTGGAATTCGCAACCGGTAAGTTTCAGAATATGATTTCATCTCTCTTAGTACTTGCTAAACATCTACTCCCTCCGTTCCATTTTATGCTTCTAAAATACCCCTTTGGGTGTCCCATTTTTAACTTCAAAATCCCAATGAGGAAAGTTTATAACACTTCCTTACTCAATGGTCCCCACATGTTATACTCAAAACAACTTTCCACTAATTATTCCCTACCCCGCTTTCTCTCTCATACCCACTTTCTATACTCACAACACCCTACCCCACTTTCTATATTTTATAATAAAAACGTCCCTCTTCTTATTCCTTGAGCCCAAATTTTTTTGAAGCATAAAATGGGACGGAGGGAGTATAACTTAATACATTTTAGGATTTGAGTGTGAATAACTTTCCTATTTTTGTTTCTACATTTTTAAACTCCCCCCATCCTAGTACCGAGCCTTACTTTCCATTTTAGTTTGGCCCTAAAAGATCACATTTCTCTATTCAAGCTGTACAGTTCCATTCTTTTGGCAAATTTTTCTTACATCCCCAGAATATGATGTTGCTCTTATTTGTCTTACTAGAAAAAATGTAGATTTTGTGCAATTTGAATATGCAAATCCTACACTTTTTTTTTTGCTTCATTTTTTAGTAGTACATCAACAGTTTGGTTCTTGCACTTTTAGCCTAACTGGACAGCGGCGAAACCAGGAATTTTTGGAAAGGGGGTCAAGTTTGCTTATGGAATAACTATTATAATTGAGGTATATATATTGTGTATACAAGAGGTCAAAATAATAATTCAGGGCAAAATTTTCTCAAAATTAAGGGGGTCAAAATGTATAAATTCATCATAGTAGTAAAATGTCATTTTTTTTTTAAAAAAAAAATTTGAAGGTACTAAAATTGGCACAATCCAAATCTGAAGGGGGTCAAATGGCCCAATGGCATTCATGTGGCTTCACCACATAACTGGAGTTGACGTGGTACCGCAACAAGTAATACCCATTAGAAAACAGTGATGCCCTATAATTCCTACTCAATTGCCCTTGTCCCATTGAATCAGTTGTTGGCGAAGAAGGCCATTAGAAACATTGATGTCCTATATCGTGTTGCTTTGGTGGTTCCCAGTGGTGCTGTTTTATGCCTTCCCTTCATTTACTCCCTCAGTCTCCTTTTGCGGGTTGCTTGCCAGTTCTTGGCATTGGTTCCTCTGTTGGTTGTTCCCTGGTCAATCTTGTGTTTCTTCAAGCAGAGTGATACTGAAGTTCACATAGCTGCTTGCCATTTTCAGCAATAACCAACATTTGGATGATTCTTGTTATCTGTTTATTTCCTTTCTGATTGCTTGCTTTGTTTGTTGGTTCATTTGGACCTGCTTTTGCGCATTTCAACCAAATCTACTTCCCCTGGCGATTCCAAGGGTGCAGCTGCTCCTTATGCATTTGTTACTCACCTACTGGGGGCTTCCTCAGCTACCGCTTGAACTGAACTTCTGTAGTTATTGTTTGGACCGTACAATTGTGTAGTCTTATAAAATGGCATCACGTGACTAACATGCCATTACATTTGCATGTGAAATCACTTGTTGCATGTGAAATTACTTAAACAGTGTTGCCAAGAATTATTCTACCATTTCAGATGGCAACTGTGGGATCTCTTTATATCTAAATCAAATTCATTTCAGGAGTTTTTTCTTGTGAGTTTGACTGTCTTTGCACCATGGTTATAAGAATCCTGTACCATATGGCAATTGTCTTTTGCTTGCACTTTGAAGTTTTATCCTTAGTTGTCCAGGCTTGTCTAGAATGCATCTAAGCGAATTCTCAGCATGTTATGACCCAGTGCGTATTGCCTTTTTTGTGTAATTTGTTATCTTTTATATAATATCTTGACCTGGAGCATTTGATAATGAGACATGGAGGAAATACAATGTTGTTTAAGATCGTGTGATATATGCAGTTTTATTGATAATAAGCCTTGTCATTTAACTGCTTGTCTGATGTGGGTTAGCGATCTTGTTTATTTGAAAAAAGATTTTCTGTTTATCATTGGTTTTAACAGAACGGAAATGTTTAAGTGATGAGGTCAAAGAGCAAATCCAAAAATTCGTCTCTTGTCTGTTCAATGTTATTCTGCGTCTGCAGAGTCCGAGAATATTCTCCGCAAATCCTATGAATACTAAAGGTGAACCTGATCCTGGATCTGTCATTCTTATGTGTGTGGAAGTACTTATCAGAGTTACCAGGAAACCTGCTGGTTATCAAATGAACTCCTGCTTTGTTCAACAGGGGTTGCGTATACCCGCAGCACTTTTCCGGAACATTTTCCATCTTAGATTTTCATCAGATATTGAAAGCTTGAACACGTGCATTGTGGATAAAAAGTTTACCGTTGACCTTTATGATGCTTGTTGCCGGCTGTTAGGGAGTCTCCTGGGGCATCATGCAAGGTTTATTATCCCCTGACCATTAACTGGCGTTCAAGATTATGCTCCCTCTGTCCCAAAATGAATGTCCAAAAAAAAAAAAAAATTCAAATTTGCTCTTGATCAAAAGCAAATAAGAAAAAAATTTGGACATTCATTTTGGGAAAGAAGGAGTACATTTTTTTCTCATCTCTTCAAACTTCTAACTTTTGTAACTTTAGGGAGATTCGGCCATGCCTTGCGTTACTTGAAGATTCGGTTCATGTTCTGCTAAGTTGTTTGGAGGTTGTAGATATAAATCTGGCTGTTCAAAAAGACAATTTTGTGTGGGAGTTACCGGAGGCAGTGAAGTGTGCCTCTTTTCTCCGAAGAATTTATGAAGAGGTATGTTTTCATGTTTATATTTGTTTGTGAAACAATTGCGGGGTTATAGTTGTATTTTACTTCAATCAAATGCCCAAGATTTATAGCTGTTCCAGCCTACTTATATAAGGGGGCGTTTGTTTTTTTATTTTAAGCCTTGTTTGCCTCTTAACACTTATTCATTAAGAGGATTAGAGAAATAAGTGTGTTTGTTTTTTTTTTGAAATAAGGCTTGTTAGGCTCTTAAAGTCCTCTTAATTTTAAGTGGTTAAAATGTTGCTGAATTGCCTCTGAAAGCCTCTGAAAGAAAATCAAACAACTTATCCAATTCAGAATTCAGTTTTCAGTTGCTGCCTCGTAATCATTCAGCCATTTTCAGAACTGAAATCAGATTTCAGCACTTATCACTTAAAAAAAACAAAAACCCCCTTTGGGTCAACAGTGCACTGTGCAATGATGGCTAATATGGCATGCATCCCCTAAGCAAAAACTGTAAAAACAATTTGAAAATAAAAAACTGAAAATGTGTAATCAAACTAGCATCAGAACTCATACATAAATCTAAATATTCACTGCTTTTGTATGCTGTCTATACCATCTCCTGAAGCTTCATGAAATCAACCTTTTTGTTCCTCAGTGTTCTATTTTCCTTGATTGCAGATACGGCATCAGTGTCTCAAGAAGGAGGTTTTTCTTAGTCGCCATTGTTGTCAATTATTGACCAATTATATATGGATTTATTCCGGATTCGGTCCTCATAAAAGTGGCATTAAAAGGTGGTGTTTTTCATCTCAGTGTCACCTTCAAGTCACAGTATTACTAGTTCTTAATCCATGTTTCTTATCATATATTACACCTTACAAGAAGATATGAAAATTACAGGGAAATCGATGAAGCTTTGAGACCGGGTGTTTATGCTTTAGTCGATTCTTGCTCGGAAGATGATTTTCAATATATGCATACAGTATTTGGAGGTAAGCTTTTACAAATTAAATTCATGGTCAGAAGATTTGATATGGATCATAGTTGTGAAAGGCTAGCGCCTCTCTCGCCCGCCTCGCCGTTTTGGCGCCTTTAAGGGACGACCGCCTTTTGATTTTAAGGCAGGCTGTTATGCGCCTTTTAGGCTAGGCGAGGCGTTTCTTGGTTATGGTGAGAGGCGTGAAGAGTCCGCCTTCGTCAAAAGACATAATAAGCGTATGTGTAGTGTTAAACTAGGTCATTTTGTAATTCTAGTTTTAATAATTTAAATTACCCATTACGTTGTTTTGGGATAATATGGAGTAAAGATAGCTTGTGGCGTATATGAGAAAGAAAGATATCCATAATTTCTCTCCAGCGATCAAAAGAAAATAAGTGCGATAAATAACAAATTAGAACGACGACATTTAATTTTTTATTCAATTTTTTAATGGGAGGTTTGCAACTTTTAATATGTTTACTAATTTAATTTGTTTTTTTTTTGCTTTACTTTGGGTCTCATTTGTCATTTGAATTTTTAACTATATTTTATGTTCATCTCTATTAATGGAATTATATATTTGAAATTATATACTCCCTCCGTCCCAATAAAAGCTTCACCAATTACCCAAAAGGGCGTCCCGTTAGAAGCTTCACCTTTCCTTTTTTGGACATAAAATATTATTATTTCCTCCACTCATTCTCTCTCCTACATTATTTTAATACTCACAACACCATTATAATTTATTATTCCCTCCACTAATTCTCTCTCCTATTTTCAAATTACACTCACAACATTTTTTTTCCCTCCCATTACCATAATTCCCGTGCCCAAGAAAAATGGTGAAGCAATTGTTGGGACGGAGGGAGTATTCGAATTCACCTATTTTACGCTTTTAAACGACTACTTGTTTACCGATTTGAACATAAAATGTGTTTTTTGTCTTAGAATTCTCACTTTTGGGTGTTTCAGTTGTGTTAAGTTGCTATTACATGTAAAATTGCGACATTTATTTAATACAAAATTATTGTTATTAACATGTTTAAAATAAGCTTTGTTTAATATATTTTACTGTTACGTATATATTCTTTTACTATTCCTTTTGTTCTATTTTTCTGCCTTGCTCGCCTTTCGGCCGCCTTTCAACCGCCTCGCCATTCGCCTTTTCTAGAAACTTCTCGCCCGTCTCTCGCCTTTAACAACTATGATATGGATGAAGTGTTGCATGCCATGCTTTTCTTAATTGATTTTTTATTTTATTTGATTTTTTTTTTTTTTTTTTTTTTTTTTTTTGCAGAGGGTCCTTGTCGTACTCACCTGGCAAATTTGAGACATGATTATGAACTAAATTTCAAGTATCAAGGGAAAGTCTGAGTGAAGATTTTCTTAACCCTTAATGGTAAGTTGACTTGTCAGAAAACCTGTTATCACATGCTCCCTTGGCCTGTGGAGAGAGAGAAGTATAGTGAGATACATACTGACATAGCGGCTCAGCTCAAGTTCCTTCACATCAGCTAGTTCTATTGCGGTGTATAAAATTTTGTCCGTCTTGACACATAATGTAATCATAATTTATCGACCATACTCCCATCTGGCGCAATGCATAGTGGGAGCTCTTGTAGAGTTGTACCAGCAGGTTGCCCTTATCATTCTCATATGCCGATGCTATGTTTTTGATGTTATGTTTTTGGTTAAGCGGGACGATGATTTTTATGATGTAGATTATACTGAAAAAACATTGTATTACATATTTTCATCATGAAATTATGATAAAGAAAAAGCATCTGGGGTTTAGATAAATAGTTGACCCAATTGTTGACTTAGAAATATCAGGAATCTTCTTTCAGAGAGCTAATATATTGGATTTTCATGGTGAGCTTTTTTCATTCTTAAAGTTACTCTCTGTGTTTTTTTTTTTTTTTATTTATATCCAGGGTTTCAGAACGTGGGATTTAAGTCCTGGACCCCGGCTCTCGGTCGACGGAGGTAAATCGCGGGATGTGCCCGAATAACACAGGGTTTGTCCGAATAACACAGGGTTTGAGAACATGTCAACTAAAATTACATACAAGGTCCAACCCCAGAAGAAATCAAATTGCTTTCACCAGGAATCGAACTCACGTTGCATGCCTCCAGAATCTTATGTACCCCTTCTTTTACCACTCGGCTATGCCCGGGGAACATTCTTCAAGATACTTGATTCTAGGACAAGGGGCCTCTTTAGGTTCCGGCTCCACTATTGTTGTGTTATCTAAGTTTTAAGATCAACGATTGAGATTAATTAAGCTAGAAGTAAAGTTTCACATGATCTCGTTGGAAAAGTAGCTCAATTTCCATGATTATAATGGATGTTTGACCAATTGACTATCAATCATTGAACACACACCCAATGGGCATTAGACATTTAGACCCCACACTCTATATATTAACTACCCCATCCAACTCTGAACCACTTGTTGAATTTGTCCTAAACCCTCCTCAAAAACAAGCTCTTTTTTCCCTCTTTCACACTTGAATTTCTCTCTCTCCCCTAATGTCACACAGAAGAAGCACAGCCTCCTCAATCTTAGAAGTCTTCTCCCTAAACCCACTCCCATACCCTGTTCTTCTAATCCTAGCACTAATCTTTTTCTTCCTCGGTTTCCAATTCTACTCTGATTATGAAGAAGCTGTTGAATCCACTGAGGATAGCATAAACTGGCTCCTCATGGCAACACCTATTGTCCTACTCTTTGCTGTTAAGTGGCTGTCAGGTGTTGAGAATCCGGAACGGATTTTCGGGTTCGGGTTGTCACCGTATGAGAGACATCGTATTCGGACTAATTACTTCCAATCCGACGGTGGGAGCTCACCGTGGGGCGTGGCACTTATAATCTTGTTAGTTCTTGTTCTCGTACAATTCCAATCTACTGTTCAAGACTTTTTTGGTTGAATATTTTTGGTAAGAGGCTATGGATCCGGATCCCTACGGTAGGACCGTCGCATATGAGATCCCGTAGGACCGTCGCATATGAGAAAATTAGCCGTTGGATCACTCGTTAAAAAGATTAGATATACTTGATGCACTAAATGGTTGTATGATATAAATGATGAAGCAAGAGTATAGTACAAGTGTTTCATTTCATGATTCTACCATAGAATTTGAATGGGATATTTGGCTAGGTAAAGTTAAGTGTGGTTGTACATAGTGCTATAGAGGGGTGTACATGTACTGTTATTTAGGTTTGAATATTTGGGTGTTTGAATAAATGATTTAGCTTTATAATCATTGAAATTGTGAGTGGGTTTGATTTATTTTGCCTCCTTATGCTTTTACTTTAGGAGGAATTGTTAATTAGTTAGTGCTTTAATTAATTAGTGTGCTGAAAGCAAGATTCAAATGTTTGAAATGGTTCTTTATTATACTACTTGATTAAATATTGCCTTATGCTTTAAGTCTTTAACACAAAGCTCAAAAATTGTTCAAATCCAATATAATTGGACTCAGTATGTCAGTTTAATTCTATACTGTACAACAAGTATACTCCCTCCCCTTCCATCTCATTCGAAAAGGGTAGAAATTTCCTTTTTGGGCGTCCCATTTGAAAACTCAAAAATAGAAATTTTTTTATTACTTCTTTATTTGTGGGATTCACTTGTCATACTCTCACAATAAATATCCACTAACTATTTCCTATCCCACATTCTCTTTCCAACATCACCTTTCACTCACAATATTTATTTTACTATACACTTTTCTCTTTTCTACATCACTTTTCTTAATTTTCGTGCAAAAACACAAAAATGTCCTTTTGGGCTGGACGGAGGGAGTATTGTGGAGTGGAGTGCCAGCATTTAAAAGAAGTCTTTTGTTAACCGGATCAAGTAGTCCATATAATAACAACATTATCTCATTCACGTAAAAGCTTCCATTTACGCTTAGTAAAGGGGGTAAGATTACGCAATCTTGCCCATTATTACACATAGATCATGTTTATGGATAACTCATTATAGAAATTATGTTGAAAATTGTATGAACAGACTGCTGATTTATCACAAAAAAACACAAATAATTTATTAAGTCATTTTGCTTTATTTCATCATATTCCTAAAAAAAGAAAAGTGAATTTTTAGCTCAATCGAAAATGATGGAAAAAGATGTAAGTAATCTGTTGGATTTGGTGTCATCTAAGTTGGGAACACCTAAATTAGGAGATTAAACAAGCAAATTCGTAATTCTAGATACAACCAAATGGAGCGATCGCGTGTTATGGGTTGCGCGACTGCGCCAAGTTACCGGACCAAGCGAGCGATCGCACTCTTATTGGGGTGATCGCTCGGGTACCTGTTTTGGGGATAGGACGATCGCGCCCTAGATAGATTTACATCTTTATTACTTGAACTGCGTAATATAGATGCTAAGGTTGGTGATGAGGATGCAACATTAATGCTTCTTGTTTCTTTGCATTTATCATATGAGCACTATGTTGACTCTAGTATCAGAGGTAAGGAGATGGTGACTCTAGAAAATGTGAAATCCTCGCTCAAGACTAGAGAGTTACATCGTAAGACAAGGGGTAATAGTGGTACAGATAATCAGATAGCAGGTTTGGTTGTGGAATGCATCAGGGGTTCCAGCAGTAAACAGAAGAAGAAAAAGTCTTCTGGCAAGAGGGGCCCGAAACCTGATGATGTTTGTAATTACTGCAAGGGAAAGGGACATTGGAAGACAGATTGCTCTAGGAAGAAGCAAGGCGAGCCTCCAAATCGCAATGAAGCTAATACTGCTGCAGTTGATATGAGCAGCTCTGATGTGGATTATGCTCTAGTAATGGAAGAATCTGCAAAATAGTCGGATGCGTGAATTCTTGATTTTGGGGCTTCTTATCATATCAGTCCAAGGAAAGAGTGGTATACAACTTATGAATAGGTAGATGGTGGTAATATTTATATGGCCAACAGTGTTACCTGCAGAGTGGTTGGTATTAGCTCTATCAAGCTACAGACTCATGATGGTAAGTTCTGCACTTTGAACGATGTGAGGCATGTTCCACAGATGACAAATAACCTGATATCTCTTAGTCAGCTCGACAGCAAAGGGTACAATTTCAAATGTAAAGGTGGAGCAATTTATGTCTGCAAAGGTTCTGAAGTGATTCTCAAAGGCATTAAGCGAGGTTCCTTGTATTTCCTCAAAGGAAGGACGCTTTCTGGGTCAGTATTGGTTGCATCATCTGAAGTGGTCAAGGAGGATATAACAAAGTTGTGGCATATTAGGCTTGGCACATGAGCATTAGAGGGATGCAGATATTGACTAATCACGGTCTTCTGTGTGACCATAAGGTCAAGGATCTCAAGTTCTGCGAGCATTATATATTTGGAAAGATGCAGCGAAGCAAGTTTTCTAAGGGGGTTCATAGAACGAAGGGCAGTCTGGATAACATTCACTCAGATTGTTGGGGACCTTCACGTCAGGAATCATTGAGGGGTCACAGGTATTTCTTGTCCATGATTGATGACTACTCGAGGAAGACTTGTGTAATTATCATGAAGCACAAGATTGAGGCTCTTACCAACTTCAGAGAGTGGAAGACATTAGTGGAGAATCAGACATGGAAGAAGATCAAGCGACTCCAGACAGATAATGGGTTGAAGTTTTGTAGTGCTAAGTTCGATGAGTTCTGTAAGCAAGTGGAGATTTCTAGACATCTCACTATCAGTGGTACACCACATCAAAATGGTGTAGCAGAGCGCATGAATCAGACATTGTTGGCTAGGGCAAGGTGCATGCTTTCCAATGCAGGGTTGTCTAAGCAATTCTAAAAAGAAGCGGTTAGTACAACATGTTACTTGATAAATCGTGGACCAAATACAGGTATCAGTCTCAAAGTTTCCAATGAGGTATGAACAGGTAAACCTGTTGACTACTCTAATTTAAGGGCTTTTGGTTGAACTGCTTATTATTATGTTGATGATGGGAAGCTAGAGTCGAGGGCTAGAAAGGGAGTCTTCATGGGATATAGGGATGGTGTCAAGGGATACCAGATTTGGTCTCCATCAGAGGGTAGGGTAATAATAAGCAGGAATATTGTTTTTGATGAAAACTCTGTGCTTAACCCTATTATGAGATCTATGGTTGTATTAGGTATTGATAGTATTGATAAACAGGTGAAGCTACAAGATACTTCAGAGTTGAGCAGTACACAGTCAGATGTTCATCAGGATCTACCATCAGAAACAGAAGCAACAGAAAGTTCATCGCCAGTTTCCTGAGAAACATGGGTTAGCTCAATAGAGGTCTAAACAGGCTAATTTCGATAAGTCTCCAATGAGGTATGGTTTTGAAGACATGGTGTCTTATGCACTTCAGGTTGTCGAGGAAGTGAAGTCCGATGCTTCGGAGCCAACTTCTTTCAATGAAGCAGTTACATGTTCAGAGTCCGATCAGTGGCATGCAACTATGGAGTATGAGATGGAGTCACTTCACAAGAATTCGACATGTGATCTAACGAAGAGGCCAAAAGGCAGAAAGATCGTAACTTGCAAGTGGGTTTTCAAGAAGAAGGAAGGTATGTTAGCATCACAGGGGGTCAAGTATAAAGCTCGTGTAGTTGCAAGGGATTTCACACAGCGGGAGGGCGTTGACTACAATGAGATCTTCTCACCAGTGATTAAACACACTTCTATCATAGTGCTTTTAGCAATGGTGGCACACCAGGGGAGCTCGAGCATCTAGATATGAAAACAACTTTTCTACATGGAAAGTTGTAAGAGGAGATTTATATGACACAACCAAATGGGTTTCAGGTTCCAAGAAAAGAAGACTACGTGTGTAAGTTGAATAAGTCCTTGTATGGGCTCAAGCAATCGCCTAGTCAGTGGTACAAGCGATTTGACAGCTATATGACAGAGATTGGCTACACGAGGAGCGTGTATGACTGTTGTGTGTATCACAATAAGTTAGTAGATGGTTCGATCATCTATCTGGTTCTTTATGACCGTTGATAGCGGCTGTCAAGAAGTTAATATTCAGAAGTTGAAGGGTCTACTATCTGCAGAGTTCGAGAGGAAGGATTTGGGTGCGGCAAAGAAAATTATGGGTATAGAGATCTATAGGGATAGAAGCCAACGAAAACTTTTCTTATCCCAAAAAGGTTACATCAAGAAAGTTTTAGAAATATTTGGTATGTCTATAGAAAAGCCTTTAGATTTTTTGAGTGCAGCAAATGCACGTCTGTCTGTTGCCTTTGCACCTAAGTCGGATGAGGAGAAATATTACATGGCTCAGTACCTTAAGCTAGTGCAGTTGGTAGTTTGATGTATGCTATGGTTTGCACTAGACCAGATCTTGCTCATGCTGTTAAGGTTGTTAGTAGGTTCATGGAAAATCCTGGCAAGGAATATTGGTATGCAGTGAAGAGGATCTTCAAGTACCTTAGGGGTTTGTCAGATGTTGGGCTCATTTATGGAGGTGGTACAAAATATGCAGTTGAGGGTTATTGTAATTCGGACTACTCTGGGGATGTTGACACGAGGAGATATATGACCGGGTATTTGTTCACTCTTGGTGGGTCAGTGGTCAGCTGTCAGTTGTAATGTGTTGGATTTTGGGGTTACATACGCAGCGGAAGATTTATATAATTCACAAAACCCTAGCCATAAATCCGTTTAACATGAATAGATTAAAACTATGAAATAGATTTATATACCTTAACAGCGATTTTGTTGTTAGAAAACGAATCTAAGATTCAAACTTTGAATCGTTGACGAACCTTCGATCTTTTCCTTGTTCTTCCTTGCGATGAATTGATCTTCAAGCTTTAGGTGATAACGGAATCACCCTCTATCGGTAATCCACACGCGAACGAACCAAGATCTCGTATATTGTAGGATTGCTAGATGATCCCGATTGTTGAATCAATATTCAACAATCAATGACTGTTTATGGAATTAGTTTGGGATGTTTTGATCTTTGATTCTCAATCAAGATCAAGAAATTAGTGTTTCATAAACCCTAATTTTCGTCTGTGTTGGTTGAGGCAGAAGGGTTCTGTGGGGCCCTCCCCAACCCCGGGACCTATAAACTCGTGTCCCAGCTGGAGAGTCCCCAAACCACCACCTAATTAATTAAAACTTTTCATTTAAATAATTTAAGAGTTGAATAGACTTTTGAAATCAAACTATAACCTGTTTTAATTTACAACATTACATTGAAAATATTTATAAAACTTTATACATATTTCTTTTTCTCAATTTAATAATAACCACACTTATTCCCAACTCCCAAACAGTACACATACCCTGACACCCAAAAGACGGTCCAAACTCCTTTTCGACCTCATCGGTCTGATCTACCTGTCTCAGCTGAAACTAAAAAAATTAAAGGGAGACGGGGTGAGAAAGAATCTCAGTAAGCTATTATGCATGCAGCAAGATGCAAAATAAGATGCAACACGTAAGCAAGTTGTTCCACATCATATTTGGAATACTATAAAAACATTACATTACCTGATATTACCTTTTCCCATCTGAACAATAAGTTGTACTACTGGGAGTACATCCTCTTGGGAACACATCCTCTTGGGAACACATCCTCTTGGGAATACATCCTCTTGGAAATACATCCTCTTTATGTGTGAACGGCTTAGGCCTATTCACGCCTTACAAGACCCATTTTTCAGGGAACCATGTAAGGTATCAGTATCCTATGAACTGCTTAAGCATATCCATAGTAACTGAGCCCCAAACTGTGGCCGCAGTGGGGTGGAAACGGACACAGGTATAATGAAATCCGAGCACCTTATGTTACAACTTCTCATAAGTGGTCGCATTCCATTATACCCCCGAAATATCAGCTAATATTGATCACAATCATATTCACATTTAAGCACATAACAGTTACTTGAAATCACGTCCACACATTGGGATAACAGTATATAACATGTTACAATTACTCATGTTTAATCAACATATAACATGGTATAATTACTCATGTTTACTCAACATATAACATGGTATAATTACTCATGTTTATACCTCACATAGTGTAACATATATATAAACACTATTGAGTCATAATAATATATCACATAGTATGCATATACATGCTAAATCCAATGATATTATGCAACATATAATTTAACCGCATTGAATAGCAACAATTCAATAACAGGGTCTTAATACTCCCGTTCAAATCAATAACACAGTACAACATTTATTTCATGCACCAAATAACCAATATCCATGTATAGGTAACCACGTAGAGGTACAATTACATACAAGTAACCCTACGCAT
The DNA here is from genome assembly GCA_022495995.1 of Adenophora triphylla var. japonica. Lineage (NCBI taxonomy): Eukaryota > Viridiplantae > Streptophyta > Magnoliopsida > Asterales > Campanulaceae > Adenophora > Adenophora triphylla. Next base: position 79,806 of record JAFEMH010001849.1, on the reverse strand, counting down.
TCCTCATATAACATTAAACATCTTCTTTAAATGTTTCATTTTCAAATACCAAGTTTATATCAACTTTGGTTACTTTCCAAATCAAGGCATTCAGCCATTTTCAGGGCTATATTTAAAGACGTTTCCAATATCATTTTGTCCCATTTAAAACGCCATTGTGAAGTACTAATATTGCCCTAAGATTATAGTTAAAGAAGAACCAAATACGAATTATTTTGCTTAGGTTCCAAGTTGTGAAGTTCATACCCCAAATCAGTCCTGGGCACGACTCGTGCTCCAGGGTACGAGTCGTACCAAACCCCTGCACGACTGCCCAATTTCTCACGACTATGAATCACGACTCAATCCTGAGGGTCACGACTCGTTTCCCTTGGCACGACTCGTGCCAAGGCCAACATCAGACACCAGTTCAGCACATCAGCTCCAGCCAAGACCCAAAACCAAATTTGCCCTTTCCCAAGTTATACCAAACATACCACAACCAATTTATGTACCAATTTCAACCCCTAATCATACTCTATCCATGCCCTAGTCCATGAACACAACAATTTCCCCATGTCACTCTAACCTTTTTACCACTTTTGCCATGGCCTTAAACTTCCTACCAAGTTATATGATCTAACGTAATCACTTTACCCCTTCCATCCTAACCTTCAAGCCAAAATCCCATTTCGTTCCACTAACCCAACTCCACTATATGCATATACTTAGACTATAACTATATTTCCCCCATGCCATATGACATATATAATTAATAACCCTATCATTTTCATTCCAACTATTACAACAATATCTATACAGCCTTAGCCACTTCATTATAAGTTTCCAAATCAATACCCCGTACTTCCTTCAAATATAACCATATTACACCACCTTTTCAAATATCCAGCCATTTTATCACCCTTTTTTTTTCCTACTTAATTCCACAATCATTCTTTCATAATTTCGAAAGCCAATCAAATTGTCAATTTTACCAATAATTAGTATTTAATAATAATAACATTATATAACATATATACTTACCACTTTACCCTACTTCTTTTCAAAACCCTATTTCAACCTTTCAAAACCCAAATAATCATGTAATTTCATAAAAATTCATTTATCTCTCATATTCTTCCAAATCCTTAACACACCCATTCAACAATCCCTTTTTCTTTTTATTTTATTCCTACAACCCAAATAATCATTTTTACACAATCTTTCACACTACTCATTCCAATCAAAAGATTTATTTATTTCCAAGACCCAATAAATTGTCAAAAGCACCAAAGAGCATTTATATCATCATAATATCAACATTTAATATTAAATGAACAATTACCGAAAGAAATCATAATTTCTTACTCAAAAATATGCCGAAATGAAAAGACGATCTGATCGGCTCTAAATGTTCTCCTCGGCTTTCTGATCGCTCCGCCGCAGTCGGATCGCAAAACGGGCTAACGGTTGATTTTTAAGAATTTATGGAAAAAAATAAATCAAAAGGATTTTTGGAACGGAGGAAGGATTTTTCTTTCTCTTCCTCGACGAATGAACTGGAAGGTTATGGATTGCCATGGAATTTAATAAGAGATATATATATTAGGAAAGTTTCAATTAACCCCTCCAAGATTGAGTTAGTTCAATTACTACCTTGAACTTTATTTTTGACACCTAGTTCCTTCAACCTTTTATAAAGCCTTTTTATTTAATATTTTCAATATTATAACTTTACTACAAAATTTCCATTTATTCCAATTAGACATTAAATAATTAAAATTAATTTATTAGCATCACTAAAATGTCAAATCAATTATTAAAATATTAAAACTAACACATAAAAATCTCACTTATTATGAAATGTAACCAATATAATGCTACGACCCCGCTCCACGTGCCCAACACGTGAATAAAATGGTGCCTAGGTTTAGGGTCGTGACATTCACTCCCCCTTAAGGAAAATTCGTCCCGAATTTTAAACACACTCACCTGAATACTCAAGTACTCTCATATATCTCTCACTTCTCTCGGATTCTCGAAACCCAAATGGCTTCCTCCATAATATGATTCTTCCACTACACTTTCACAACTCGAATATTCTAGGTTTGAATTCCCGAATTTGATTCTACTAACTCTCAATGGTTTTTTCCACATAAGTCACATCAACAAGAATAGTCTCGGTTGAAAAACTCAATATAAGGAAATGATCATCCAGACTCTTCTCCACTGCAATGCTGCATATGGCGTCACTTCAACACTGGACTGATCACTGCTGATATACGCACTTCAACTAAGGTTACACGAACTTCTCAAAATTAATGAAAATCCATCGTGTACACCCATAACACATTCCCAAGATCTTGGATAGTTCTCTCTTTCTGTCTACCTCATCTATCGGAAAATATAACGCAAAACTGAACGCATCTGGAATCCAAAGTCTCGTACCCGGTCTTCCAAAATCGCAATATGAATCTCAAATCCCAATCTGATATAAGGTAGTGATTAATACTCCGTAGAATCGATCAATTCTCTCGCCCATACACTGGTGCTAACTTCCCTGTCAATAGTTCTTGAATCTTGGTAGAAATGAACCGGTGTTGATTAATATCCACTATTACTCGAACACTTTCATCTTCTTCGGTGTCAAAGGTAATCTCGTTATAAAATCCATCACAATGTCTTCTTATCCTCATTCTTCTAACCCTTCTTCCGTGCTTGATACATCTTCAAACGTCTTGAATACATCGCAATCCTGGGTTTATGGTCTTCCTCTAAAAATGTCTCTTACTCCCTTATGAATATAGTATACCCATTTTGTCGTTGAAGGTTAATATTCCATCAGTCTTCAATACAATATCCTCAATCCTTCCATCTTGAAACGGTCAGATAATTCCCTCAATTCCGAGTCATTTGTCGAACTTCTATAGGATCTTCATACCGGATAGGTGTCACTCGAATATTCGCAATTAATATCTCATCTTGAAATTCACAGGACAACAATATTGATAATAAAGCCTTTCGACTAATCACATCTGCAACTATAGTAGCCTTCTCGAATGTGATGTAATAACGCAATTAAGTTCTTTTAATGCTTCCAACCAATTCTCTACATGTTGTTAAATCCCCTCTGATAAAATAAATACTTCAATTCTTGTAATTAGTGCAAATCTCAAAGTTAACTCCATATAAAGGGTGTTTCCACTTAAGTAACGCAAAATAGTTAAAATCACTTCCACGTCGAGATTAGGATATTCTGCTCTGCTGGTGTTGATTCCCTCGAAACGTAGTCTATCACTTTCCCATTCTGTATAAAACACAACCCGAATCTTTCCTTTGACGCGTACATGACAATCATAAGTTTGCACATCCATCAGGTAGGGTAAAGATCAAAATTGTAGTCAATCTACTCTTCAATTCTGCAAGACTGATTTCACCCTTTTTGCATTCCACATAAATGATACTTCCTTCGAAATCAATTGAGTCACTAGTGTTACAATTCTTGGAAATCCATCAATACTCTTTTGATAATAGCCTGCCAACCCCAGAAAACAACGGAGTTCTAACGCTGTCAAAGGTTGTTCCATTTGACCAGGGTCTCAATCCTCGAAAAAGTAATAACAATCACCGAACTGGAAGCTACAAGACCCAAATTTAAAATCTTCTCGAGCCATTACTCACTCTTACTGAATTTCGCGAACAATTTGATTCTCATGAAAGCCAGATCACATCACTTACAAATGATTTCATAATCTTTTTATAACTCTGAATAAACAAAGATATCATCCATCGAGCTTACCACCAAAATATCAAAATCGGGTTTTAAAATTCTACTCATCCTACTTACAACACAGCCAATGCCCTTCTATAAGGTGTTTTGAATATGGGCAACAACCCTGACATTAGATCAATACGGAATTCTACGGCCCTAACTGGCAGCATAAAATACTCTGATAAAGACACTTCACCACTTCACTTACCACCGGTATGCAAGATATTTCAAGTGACTTTTACTCAGTCTAATACATACCCCAATTAACCCTCACATTATTTAAACTATACTTTTCGACATTTAATGCATTTGTGACATAAATATCAATTAATAACTTATCCGCCTCAACTAAACACAGAGACAATCAACATAGATAAGGAGACTCGCTTCTTGCGACAGTCCTCCCCAAGCACAACAACTACTTAACCAATTTAGGTCAAGTATAACAGTAAATCACGGATTGGTATATCTACCACATCCACTGGCATTACATGCCTACATAATCACATCATAACCATGATAATCAAGGATGATTCAAGGTACTCTCCTATAGGAGTAGACACCTCTGGCATATAAGGCAACTCTGAGGCAATTATGCAAATATAAGCAGAAATACAATACCACATAATAATGAGGTGAACGGGGATACATAAAAGTATTACCCCTACTTCCTGAGACAGGTAATATACTTCTAATGACTACGGAGGAATCTATTGCTCCATGTTATTCATTTCCTTGATCCTTTGGTTGATCATTACTATTTTCCGCCATTGAACAAATTCCTGCACTAAACACTCGTCGTCAGGTATCACACACTCCCCCTTAAACTAGACTTCTACCCTTGACTTCTAACCTTAGCTCTGATACCAATTGTGGGGCCCTCCCCAACCCCGGGACCTATAAACTCGTGTCCCAGCTGGAGAGTCCCCAAACCACCACCTAATTAATTAAAACTTTTCATTTAAATAATTTAAGAGTTGAATAAACTTTTGAAATCAAACTATAACCTGTTTTAATTTACAACATTACATTGAAAATATTTATAAAACTTTATACATATTTCTTTTTCTCAATTTAATAATAACCACACTTATTCCCAACTCCCAAACAGTACACATACCCTGACACCCAAAAGACGATCCAAACTCCTTTTCGGCCTCACCGGACTGGTCTACCTGTCTCAGCTGAAACTAAAAAATTAAAGGGAGACGGGGTGAGAAAGAATCTCAGTAAGCTATTATGCATGCAACAAGATGCCAAATAAGATGCAACACGTAAGCAAGTTGTTCCACATCATATTTGGAATACTGTAAACACATTACATTACCTGATCTTACCTTTTCCCGTCTGAACAATAAGTTGTACTACTGGGAATACATCCTCTTGGGAACACATCCTCTTGGGAATACATCCTCTTTATGTGTGAACGGCTTAGGCCTATTCACGCCTTACAAGACCCATTTTTCAGGGAACCATGTAAGGTATCAGTATCCTATGAACTGCTTAAGCATATCCATAGTAACTGAGCCCCAAACTGTGGCCGCAGTGGGGTGGAAACGGACACAGGTATAATAGAATCCGAGCACCTTATGTTACAACTTCTCATAAGTGGTCGCATTCCATTATACCCCCGAAATATCAGCTGATATTGATCACAATCATATTCACATTCAAGCACATAACAGTTACTTGAAATCACGTCCACACATTGGGATAACAGTATATAACATGGTACAATTACTCATGTTTAATCAACATATAACATGGTATAATTACTCATGTTTACTCAACATATAACATGGTATAATTACTCATGTTTATACCTCACATAGTGTAACATATATATAAACACTATTGAGTCATAATAATATATCACATAGTATGCATACACATGCTAAATCCAATGATATTATGCAACATATAACTTAACCGCATTGAATAGCAACAATTCAATAACAGGGTCTTAATACTCCCGTTCAAATCAATAACACAGTACAGCATTTATTTCATGCACCAAATAACCAATATCCATGTATAGGTAACCACGTAGAAGTACAATTACATACAAGTAACCCTACGCATTCCTCATATAACATTAAACATCTTCTTTAAATGTTTCATTTTCAAATACCAAGTTTTTATCAACTTTGGTTACTTTCCAAATCAAGGCATTCAACCATTTTCAGGGTTATATTTAAAGACCTTTCCAATATCATTTTGTCCCATTTAAAACGCCATTGTGAAGTACTAATATTGCCCTAAGATTATAGTTAAAGAAGAACCAAATACAAATTATTTTGGTTAGGTTCCAAGTTGTGAAGTTCATACCCCAAATCAGTCCTGGGCACGACTCGTGCTCCAGGGTACGAGTCGTACCAAACCCCTGCACGACTACCCAATTTCTCACGACTATGAATCACGACTCAATCCTGAGGGTCACGACTCGTTCCCCTTGGCACGACTCATGCCAAGGCCAACATCAGACACCAGTTCAGCACATCAGCTCCAGCCAAGACCTAAAACCAAATTTGCCCTTTCCCAAGTTATACCAAACATACCACAACCAATTTATGTACCAGTTTCAACCCCTAATCATACTCTATCCATGCCCTAGTCCATGAACTCAACAATTTCCCCATGTCACTCTAACCCTTTTACCACCTTTGCCATGGCCTTAAACTTCCTACCAAGTTATATGATCTAACGTAATCACTTTACCCCTTCCATCCTAACCTTCAAGCCAAAATCCCATTTCGTTCCACTAACCCAACTCCACTATATGCATACACTTAGACTATAACTATATTTCCCCCATGCCATATGACATATATAATTAATAACCCTATCATTTTCATTCCAACTATTACAACAATATCTATACAACCTTAGCCACTTCATTATAAGTTTCCAAATCAATACCCCGTACTTCCTTCAAATCCTATAACCATATTACACCACCTTTTCAAATATCCAGCCATTTTATCACCCTTTTTTCTCCTACTTAATTCCACAAATTCTTTCATAATTTCGAAAGCCAATCAAATTGTCAATTTTACCAATAATTAGTATTTAATAATAATAACATTATATAACATATATACTTACCACTTTACCCTACTTCTTTTCAAAACCCTATTTCAATCTTTCAAAATCCAAATAATCATGTAATTTCATAAAAATTCATTTATCTCTCATATTCTTCCAAACCCTTAACACACCCATTCAACAATCCCTTTTTCTTTTTATTTTATTCCTACAACCCAAATAATCATTTTTACACAATCCTTCATACTACTCATTCCAATCAAAATATTTATTTATTTTCAATACCCAATAAATTGTCAAAAGCACCAAAGAGCATTTATATCATCATAATATCAACATTTAATATTAAATGAACAATTACCGAAAGAAATCATAATAACTTACTCAAAAATATGTCGAAATGAAAAGATGATCTGATCGGCTCTAAATGTTCTCCTCGGCTTCCTGATCACTTCGCCGCAGTCGGATCGCAAAACGGACTAACGGTTAATTTTTAAGAATTTATGGAAGAAAATAAATCAAAAGGATTTTTGGAACGGAGGAAGGATTTTTCTTTCTCTTCCTCGGCGAATGAACAGGAAGGTTATGGATTGCCATGGAATTTAATAAGAGATATACTATATATTAGGAAAGTTTCAATTAACCCCTCCAAGATTGAGTTAGTTTAATTACTACCTTGAACTTTACATTTGACACCTAGATCCTTCAACCTTTTATAAAGCCTTTTTATTTAATATTTTCAATATTATAACTTTACTACAAAATTTCTATTTATTCCAATTAGACATTAAATAATTAAAATTAATTTATTAGCATCACTAAAATGTCAAATCAATTATTAAAATATTAAAACTAACACATAAAAATCTCACTTATTATGAAATGTAATCAATAAAATGCTACGGTCCCGCTCCACGTGCCCAATACGTCAATAAAATGGTGCCTAGGTTTAGGGTCGTGACAGGTTCTATTTATACTTTATAAAAATTTCTAACCCTTAGGGATAAGAGTCCATTTCCTAGCCAAAACGAAATCTGTCCAGAACCTTTGTCTCGCACGGGACAAGTAGTATCGCACGATACAAGCAATCTGTAACTTGGGAGCAGACGCTCCTTTTGTTCAGAACCTTTGTCTAGCGCGATACAAGCCTCCTTCCACCATCCTGAAGTTTCTGTCTTCGAGGCGCCCGCCCCGCCTTCCGCGAGGCGCCCGCCTCACCCAAAATTCCATTTTTAGCCATTTTTCAATCCGTTCTTTGTGTGTGTCCCTTTAGAAATTATATTTTATGTTGGTAGTGAGTTGAAACATCAATCTCACAAGACATAAGTAGTCTCTAGCAAAACATTATGTCTACTCAATTAAATGTAACATCAAAGCTTGATTCCTTGATAGATCAATGTCACAATCCCTTTGTCCACGATGTCATATTGAACATGAGTCATGGTCCACGTCAACTCATATTGTTCAATGCTTTCTCGACTCCGAATATGTTGATAATTCAAGTGCATTTGATCCCTATCAAATCTCTTGAGTGTGGCCACTCATTTTATCAACACCATTCATCGAGGGGCCCAAGCAAACATTTCTCTCAAAGAGAGGGACAAATCCCATCTTGACTTATCATTCTTCCCTACAAGAATCCAATCGTGCCAACTGTAAGTACCACAATCTGGATCACTCTCTTCCGAACGCACGGGAAATACCGCAGACTCACACAAACGCAGTCTCAAACACCCGTAGCCCTCAAAAACCCAAAAAAACCACCAACCAAATCAAGGGGGGGGGGCTTTCTGGGATAAAAAAGCTCAAAAAGACTTTTTGGGAATTTCGGAAAATTTGGAAAAGCAGAGGACGTCTGTACGGATCTCTTTGCTCCCAGACATAATTATTACGAAATCCCCTTAAAATCCACAATATTCCCTCAAATCTGGAAAAACTAAAATTTTGGTATTCATGGGAGGTCCGTACGGACCTCCTTGCACATTTTCCTCAACTATAAATAGAGGGCTCCCCCTCTCATTTTTGACACACCTCCCTCTTCTCCTCTCTCCCCCAGCCTTCAGGCACCCCTCTAAGACCCCTCGGGGAAATCCCAGTCCTTTTCGATTCCTTCCGAAGCATTCCGAGGCCCCTCGTGGTACTCTGAAGCTCTGCCGAGCGCTCTCGAGACGCTCCTACGCTACCCCGAGGCACTCTCGAGGTATTCTGAGGCCCCTCATGGTACTCCGAAGCCTTGTCAGGTCCATCCCGAGGCGTCTCGGCCCTTTCGGAGTTCAACCGACGATCCCGACGCACGCCGAAACTCTGCCCGAGCACAACCGACGATCCCGACGCACGCCGAACCTCTGTCCGAATCCAGCCAACGATCCCTGCGATTCCAACGCACGCCGAAACTCTGCTCGAGTAAACACCCGACAATCCTGAGGCACGCCGAAGCTCTGTCCGCAGACCATCGGCACATCCCGAAGCAATCCCGGTCTATCCCGAAACACTATTCCATCCTCAAACACTATACCCTAGCGGAAGACAGACACGAACCAACATTGGTAAGACTTCTTTCCTACACTATTTCAATACATTTCAATTCGTAGTGTACAATGTAGACATCTGATACAACATGCATTTTGAAAAGCACATACACACACAACATTTAAAGAAATAAGGGGTACCGAAAGACTCATTTTTACGAGGCGACTCGTGTGAGCTCTAATATTCTAATATTCTTTTCTCGAGGAGTAACCTGACCTCCGAACTCAAAAATCTCATCACACAACAACAGTTTTTAAACTGATGCCTTTTCTCAATGTTTTGGGCTAAATCAAAACGGCGTGACGACTCTACAAGAAAAACACAATGAGACACCTCCCGACAATGCGAGATGCCGGGACCCGCGCGCGAGCCTGATCCGGGTAATTCAGTTGGCGACTCTGCTGGGGATATTTTCTTTTAAAAACTTTTAAACAAAAAAAAAAGATTTTTAAAACGATGATGAGGGTCAAACTTTCATTTTATCCCTTTCTTTAACTGTTGTGTGTGTGTGCATGTGCTTTACTTTTTATTTTACAAAAAAATAAAAAATACAAAAAAAATGCATCATAATACATCTACGTACATACATTTAAAATTCTTAAAAAAACTTCTGTTTTACTCAGAAAAAGAATTTTAGCGACCGCACACTACTCGCACCGCTGCCTCAGTACACCGCACGCTACGCGCACTGCTGCCTCGGATACACTGCACACTACAACCCTTAACCCGGGGTGGTCTCAGTTGCAGTTCGTTTGGCCTTCCTACGCCTCTCGGACTCGCACGGGATCATTCCAAACATCACATCCTAGCCAGTGTCAACCCTGGACGCTTGCGTCACACTCTGTCCAGACTCGGTTGGTTTTTACCAAGTCCGTGTCATACAGCCTGGATACATATCCCATGCCGACCATTTTCTGAGTTGAAGCTCAGAACTCAAGATCCCTTGGGCAAGCAAAGCGATGAAAGGTCATGCTAAAATCTTGACCTGATCTTGATTTCCAAAGCTACACCCAGACGATGTTCCGTCCCGGATATACATCCATGCCTACAGACACCACGTCATCAAGCCTTTAACACGTCAGCCATGATGATATGACCCCGCCAACGCCTAACGTCACAGATCCCATGTACAAGCAAGGTAAAGAGAGGTCATGCCGAACTCTCGACTAGATCTTGACTCAGGTGCCGGCTCGGTTCACTATTCACATGGCTAACACATTAAAACGAACATGACAGGCTCGGTCCTTAGGTTTGATTTTTCTTTTAGTTCGGTGGAAACCGCTTGCCCTATAGGACCCTCGCCCGGGGCTGTCCACCCCGGGATGTCGAAATACAGGTGCAAAATGAGGGGCTTATAGCCGCACAGACGGTCTCCACTGACCCATGATCTAGCATAGTTGCGAAAAAGAAGAGCAATCTTTTCCAACCTACCCAGGATTCTGAGAAAACACTGTTTTAAGTAAATTAAAACAACAAAAAAAATCATAAATAAATAACGGAAACTGCATGTCACATGAGCTTTTCCCCCTTTATCCAAACGGTCTTCCCATGTCTAAACCTTACCCGTCACCCCTTCCAGAAAATCGAGAGTGATGGAGAGTACCCGGGAACTATTCTCCCTGTGCCAAAGCCGCAAGGTCCAACATCCTTCCCAGCACAGCCACTAGGGCAGTCCATCAACTCCCCATGGCCAGATCGACAGATAACAACGAGGAAAATGGGACCTTACCCCCGAGAAACTTCCCGACAATGGAAGAGGTTTGGCAAGTCGTCATAGCCCTCGAAAAACTCCAAGGTGAACAACAAGCCTAGATCGAAGGTGCCATGCACCACTTCGGAACATTAGCCATCCCCCAACCACTCGGGGCTCCCAAAGACATACCCGCTCCTGCAGCTCCTAACGTCTCTCATTATCTCCCAGAAGTCAATATGTTACCCTCGTACGAGCCATGCAGCTACGATATAAAGCCACAAGACCCCTCGGGGGAGGACGTGCCCAGTCAACATCCTGAGGTCCCGATACCGCCACAGAACAATGAACACATCTGGTGGGACGTCTGCGATTGCACCGCTTGTCTGGAAATGGAGTTCCAAGATGAAATAAATGAGGATCGCCCTCGAAGAAAGAAGAAATCCTCTTCTCAACAAAAGCTGAAGAAGAGATACGAAGACGGCGACCCCACAGTCGGAACCCTCGGAGAACCATCAGGAAAGTTTGACTACTACGTCATCTACTCCAGCAAATCTCCTCACCCTAGCTCTGTACAAGGCCACGGCAACGTCTGCTCCATGATCAGTTGGGACGAACTCCGCACTGCCACCAACGGCCCGAGGGTCCAGATACCCCAACCTCTGTCTTGGGAAGACCTCAAAGCCAGTGTTGACGCTTCAACAAAAGCAATAACAGTAAACGAACTAAAATGCGAAGCATGGCCCTATGCCAACCAAGGCCCTCCCCTTATAGAAATAGGAGAGACAAGCAAAGCGGCAAAGCCAGAGGTGAACGTACTGACACGTTCCGGTCAAATCCCGGTGAATCCTCCAAGGACAGACAAAAGGCCAGCCATGCCTGAACCTCGAACTGAAAAGGGTCCCTATGCCAAAGAAGCCGAAATTCTTGACCCGAAGGCCAAAGATCCTATCTTAACTCAGCTCAAGCTTACTCAGGCTAACATCTCCCTCTGGTCCTTGCTCACTTCCTCTTATCCGCATAAACTCAAGCTGGAGGAAAGCCTGGCCCAGACCATGGTACCTATCACCGTAACACCAGATGAAGCGGTTTAGATGATCGGTAATGTTCATTACATTAACATCATCACTTTCATGGAGCTCGAACTCCCAAAATTTGGGGCTGACCACAACGAGCCTCTCTACATAACAGTTCAACTTGACGAGCGCCGCCTCCCTCGGGTCTTGGTAGATGGAGGATCAACCATGAACGTCCTTCCATCCAAAATGATGGACTTGCTAGGGATCAAGCCAACTGATCTGAAACCCTCAACTCAGACAATCAAAGCATACGACTCAACGTCTCGCTCAATCCTGGGAATAGCCACTCTGAACCTGTGTTTCAGAAAGCAGATGATCGCGACCGACTTCCAAGTCATCGACATCCCGATCACATTCACTGCCATCTTGGGACGCCCTTGGCTACACCAGATCAATGGGGTGGCATCCACCCTCCACCAGTGTGTAAAGTTCATCCAAGGAACAGATCTTACCATCATCTACGGTGACAGTATAACCACCGAGGGGACCGACACAAACGGCGTCCCGATCCTGGAAATCAAACACGACAATGACGGCATGATGCTAACAGAGTTCACAGTCGAAAGCCCAAAAGCCCAGGTATGCCACATAGACCTGCCTTTGACTTGGGACCGGATCCCTCCTACAATGAAGATGATGAAGCTCATGAACTACATCCCGGGGCTCGGTTTGGGAAAATGCCATCAAGGTACCCAACAAATCATCGAGGTCAAGGAACAAAGTACCCGCCAGGGCTCGATTTGGGAAAATGCCATCAAGGTACCCAAGCAAAACTGGTCGACAGCCGTGGACAAGCTCCAACAGAACCTTGCAAGATTCAGAGGCCTCGAGCCAAACCTAGTCAGAAGAGCATTTCTCGATGCATCAACTCTGCCAGGACCCACCACCACCACTATTCACAATGAATTCTGGTTCGGGAAAACCCCCTCTTTGGCGGAAGAACTCGAAAAACTCTCTGTCAACATCCCTGCCACAAACGAGCGGGACGAGTCTGCATTCGAACTAGAAATGCCCAAGACAAAGACGGAAGACTCCGCAGACAGTGCTTGGAATGAGCCGTTGCTACAACAGATCTTCGGTGAAGAAATCGAGGTGCCAGACCTAATCGATTTTGTTTCTGATAACTCTACAGTAGCCATGATTGGGGAGAGCAGCGCTGTAAGTACCCAAATCCGGATCGTCCAAATCCGTCAGAAAGTTAACCGAAATCCGTTAACTGGCCCGCTCCAGGTTAACCGGAACTCGTTAAACTCCCGATTCTTTGTGCTAACGAGACGTCCCGGATCGCCCCGTGCATCCCGACGTCGAACCATACTTAACACGTGTCATCTCACGTAAAAGTATGGCTTTCCCGAAAAACGCATTTTCCCAAGACTTTCCGGGGGCATTTCGGACATTTTCCGGACTGTTATTTTAAAAAACGGACAAAACCGGGACCGGGGAACGAATTCCCATGAGGCTGGTGACTCAGAGGGCACGTGGCAGCCATGCCACCTCCCTCTAGTCACCCTTCAATCGCAAATCAAGGCCAAAAGACCAAAATACCCCTGATTTGCAAGCCAAGTCCGGCCGGACTCCCTGTGCACATTTTCTAAAATTGCCAGCAAGTCCTTCAAATTCTCAAAATACCACAAAACCCCCTGGATTCAGGCAAAGTCCGTCCGGACTCCTACTGCATTTTTCACCTATAAATAGAAATGGCTGTCAAAGCCAAAAGAGGGACTTTTTTACCCCAAAAAATCACCACCCTCTCGGCCCAAACTGGTTTCCACCCCTTCCGAGCTTCCGTTCCGTCTCGATTCGCGTGAAACCTTCGTATTTCGATCAAATACGCACCTTACTACTTTGAAACAACCTTTCGAATCACTTTCCGTGTCCCGTACACACCTCCCGAGCCAAAGAAGTCGACCCTAGCCATAGGTATAACTCTCTCTCTCTAAATCTCTCATTCCATCTCGGTTTACGCGCCAGTCGCTACAACCTTTTCGAACGTCGTTATCGAAATGTAGACGCCTCCGTCTAACGGGGTCCGATACGTTTTAGCCCCTCGATCCTCTTCTCTTTCCGTAAGAGAAGTAATCACGGGTTAAAACGGCGTTCCGACCCCGTTCCATTTACTTTTATTGTCATTTACCAATTCCGGATCGATCGATCCGTTGATCGTCATTTAATATCTGTTATTTACAAATCCGAGCCGTTTGGCCTCGTTGATCGTCATTTACAAATCCGAGCCGATTGGTCTCTTTGATCGTCATTTACGAATCCGGATCGTTTGATTTCGTTGATACCACACTTTAAATACTGTCATTTACAAGTCCGACCCGTTTGGATCGTGATAGTATTTACTTTTCAAAGTCCGAGTCGCAACCCGATTCGTTGATCGCATATCATTTAATACGCATTTTTCCCGTAAAAATCGTTAACAATGTAATGCCCAGTTCAAAACCGGAGTTCATCCGTCGAACTCTCTTTCAAAACGCGCGACATGACGTTTGGCCTCCAAACGCTCATCTTCAAACTAAAAGCCTCCATTAGACACTTAAAATCATTTAATACGTTTTTTCCCGTAAAAATCGTTAACAATGACATTCCCGGTTCAAAAATCGGAGTTCGACCTTCGAACTCCTTTTCAAACTCAAAATCGACGTTTGCCACGCAAACGCTCATTTCAAACTCAAAATCGACGTTTGCCACGCAAACGCTCTTTTCAAACTCAAAATCGACGTTTGCCACGCAAACGCTCATTTCAAACTCAAAACCGACGTTTGTCATTCAAACGCTCGTCTTTTCAAACAAAGTCACTTAATCAACGTTTGACATTCAAACCAAGATTAAGCTTGTCATTCAAGCCCCCATTTCAAAAGACACACACACACACACACACACACGATTTCGAGAAAGGTAGAAAGACTCGTCATGCGAGGCGTTTCGGGCGATCTCGTCATACTCTACCCGAAACGTAACTTGACCTCCGAACCTAACAATCTCTGGTACTAAAAGCTTTTTACTCGTTTTTGCTGCCAATAAAAATGATCCCCCTTTTCAAAGCCTTTTCCTAAGTTTTTGCTACCAATAAAAACGACACCATTTTCAATAAGCCGTTTCTCAACGTTTGGGCTCAAAATACAAAAACTGCTTGGCGACTCCTCATTTTTTCCTTCCCATGAAGCGAGGTCTCAGACACCAACCCCCCACGAAAGACAACCGCCTTCGCTCGCGCGAATCCGGGTAATTTCAGTTGGCGACTCCGCTGGGGACAAGGATACTTTTTTCAAAACTACCGTTGTTTTCTAAAAAGCCTTCTGTGGGTCAAACTTTCGTTTACCCTTCCTCGTTTTCGTGTGTGTGAGTTCCTTTAAACCTCGAACGGTTTTTTTCAAAGGCATTACATTGTCAACTTTTCAAAATCTTACCATGTTTGTGCATCCCCATTCATGTTTGATTTTCATGCTGTCTTTTGAACTGTGCATCATAAATTCTTTAAGACACATTCTGAAAAAAAATCTCTGTTTTACTCAGAAAAAGAATTTTAGTGACCGCACACTACGCGCACTTGCTGCCTCGGTACACTGCACACTACAACCCCTAACCCGGGATGGCCTTATCAGTTGCACTCCGATTGGTCTGCCAGACACCTTTCGGGGGCGCACGGGGTCATCCCAAACATCCCATCCTAGCCCGTGTAAGCCATGCACTCTTTGTGTCACACTTTGTCCAAGACCCCGGTTGGTTTTTGGCTTAGCTCGTGTCATAAAGCCTAGTGTATGTTTTTTACGCCGGGCCCCGCTCCGAGTCAAGCTCGAGAGTTCGAGACCAAAGGTCGTTCCCGACCCGAAGTCTTGAGCTTTTCAGCCTTGACTTTGACGCGGAGCTCTGCCGAAAAATATACCCGAAGGTTCAATGTGACGCCGTGTCACCAAACCTCGCCGTATGTATCGTGCCAGCCACAACTTGGCCAACGCTAAAAAGCTAAGGTCTCTCGCACAAGCGAGTCAGGAGAGGTCATGCCCAAATTTTGGCACGATCCCCGCCTTAACTTAAGGACGTTGACTTCGACTGTGGCCCGTACGTCACACACGTTGAAAGTTTGCGTGATCAGCTAACCTTAAGTTCACTTTTTCCTTTGTCGGTGGAACTCGCTTGCCTTATCAGACCTCGCTCGGGATAGTCCGTCCTGAGAAAGATGATCTACAATGGAAACGAGGGGCTTATAAGCGTAGTGACGAGATCCACTGATTAGAGCTCTAGGATTAGTTGCGAAAAAGAAGACTCGCTCTTTTCCAACCGATTAGGACTCTGAGAAAACGCGCTTTAAGTAAACA
Organism: Adenophora triphylla var. japonica; assembly: GCA_022495995.1. Classification (NCBI taxonomy): domain Eukaryota; kingdom Viridiplantae; phylum Streptophyta; class Magnoliopsida; order Asterales; family Campanulaceae; genus Adenophora; species Adenophora triphylla. Next base: position 63,390 of record JAFEMH010001849.1, on the reverse strand, counting down.
TTGCACAAGCCCGGAAACCTTGAGCCAAATCCCCTTTTCCGAAGCCTAAACCCTTCCTTTCGTTCCTGCAATGAGCGTAAAGTGGTTCGATTTCCGGGTCGCGCCTTGCAGGATCACCAGATTACGGCGGCGTCGACAGTTCTTCGGTTCCCTCGGTTCCTCGGCCAAATTTCCGACATGTCTAGCTCACCGAGAAATCGTGATGGGGAAGGACCCCGCCACCGGTAATGTATATGACATTGGAAGAAGCCATCGGGCTTGTGAGGTTCACAAGAGTGCGAAAGAAGATCGCAGAATTTCGTGGTACAGCTTCTGAATGAGCGTGGTATAGCAGCTATCCCCCAGTCAGACGGTACTTTCGTCCTGGTCGAGGATGACGATTCCCCGAAACCAGTTCACCAAACCTTCAACCAGGTTCCTCCCCCGCCAAATTACGGGATTGTTGGTGTAATGCCCTAGGCTTTAGTTATGTTTAACTGAAAACCGTTATGTATCATCTTTATCGTTTATGTTTATTATTTGATTATTATATAGTTTGCATATTTATTGTAATAATCTCCGTCCCTAATTATTAAGAGAATAATTAGTATAATTGTCAATGGATAATCATATGATGATTATATGCATAGAGATGCACATTGAAATTATGGGTACTTGTTAGAGAACAAGTGACTGGACTTGACCCGTATGAGATTTATGTCATGGTCAAATGTCATAAATCTCATAAGGTTACTTCATTTAGTCCCTAGACCTGAGATTATCATGACCTTACATATGATGAAAAGTTATGTTTGATTTTAGTCAAACGGTATCTTAACACGATATCTATAAAGGCTATCTTTGGCATGATCGGATTCATGATGGGAAGGATGATAAGTCAAGATGGAATTTGTCCCTCAAAAGAGAGATGTTTTGCTTGGGCCCCTCGATGAGTGATAATGATGAAAGCGTGTGGCCACACCCCAATATGATTGGACTATCATTATACTCAAGATCGAGAAAGCATTGAACAAATACAAGTTGACGTGGACCATGACTTGTGTTCAATATAACATCGTGAGACAAAGGGAGAAATGGAAGTGTACCATTGGAAACGTGAACTCTTACGTTGTGTTATTTGGGTGGACATAATGGCTTGCTAGAGTCCGCTTATGTCTTATGAGGGTCGATATGATCGGACTCATTGCCAACATAATACAATCCTATTGGGTCACACACAAATAGAATGAGTTGGTTGAACCAAGGGAAGAATGATTGAGAGTTTCGTATTTGGCAACTTATGTCACGCGACATAACTAGCCACCGGCTAGTTATGTCACGCGACATAACTAGCCACCGGCTACTTATGTCGTGCGACATAACTAGCCACGCACGCTTTTTGACAGCCTGTTCTCCTAATTCGATTAGGAAACATATTTACACTAAAGTAGTATAAATATGTGAGGTCTGTCAACCCTAAGGTCTGGCCGAAATTTTCAAGGGAAAATCATAGCAAAAATACTCTCAATATTCTTCCATAAGTTTTAGGAATCTAGCAATTCCCAACCCGAGAATTGTTCTTGACATTCATATTTGTGTGGATTACCAAAAGAGGGTCTTAGTTTTGTTCAAACAAATCAAAGACCTAGAGTTCAAATCTGAAGATCCAAAGGAGTTGAAGATTCGGAGATTTGAAGATCAAAAGTTTGTGATTACGAATCACATAATTATCCGTTCGATAGCTCAAGACCGGAAAGCAATTTAGGTTGGTAAATTCTATCTCATAGCAATTCAATTTAATCATATAGAACGGATCTTAGGGCTTGGGTTTTGTGTTAATTTTATGCTTAATTCCGCTGCGCATGGACCCATAAAAACCCAACAGTGGTATCAAAGCCCCGTTCGTATGGTTAAGTTTGAATTAACATGCTAAAATGATTATATAAATTGTTTATATGTTCGTTGCATGTTTTTGTATGCGATAGAATTTTGATTGTTTATGTGAAACAATGTGAAAATCGTTTTCGAATTATGTTGAATTAAATCGTAAAAGGGTTGTTTTATATGATTTAATTGCATGTAATCCGAATTGATTGAAATATGGAAATCTCGCGAATCGGCTACCTATGTCGTGCGACATATTAAGCCAAAGGAGGAAATGCAGTAATCGGCCGGTTATGTCACGCGACATAACTAGCCACCGGCTAGTTATGTCACGCGACATAATAAGCCAAAACCGGCGTAATCGGTTTGTTCAATTTTTCGCTATTCGTGATTGTGTTTACAATCTGATATGTTCATATGAAAATCTGGATGTTATAAAATTGAGTTTATAAGTCCGCGATAGATTGATTCATTGATATACATGATTAATTGATTAAAATGTGATTTTAATAATTATTGCAATGTATATGAAAATCTGGATGTTATAAAATTGAGTTTATAAGTCCGCGATAGATTGATTCATTGATATGCATGATTAATTGATTAAAATATGATTTTAATAATTATTGCGATGCATGTTTTATTTGTTCTTACATGTTAAGAATTTTTTTTTTTTTTTAAAATTAGATGTTTAGTTGAAACATGATATTTAGTTTCCTAATATGTTTAGATTTAGACATTGTAAATTTTGGATCTTATGATTGTTTATGGAAACAAGTCATAAATACGCGAAATTTAAAAGGAAACTAATTGTTTATAAAAGGTAGTGATTATGTTGCCAAATCGAATTGATTTCTAATTGTGCATGACTAGGTGAGTTCTGTCTAAGGAAGAGTTGGTACTTAAGAAGTCCTTGTGGCTCACCTATCTTCCCGGGAACTTACCCGGTGCATGATTTTGACTATCTTTCGACATGCTTATAATCTACCTTTAAAGAACCTTCATTTAACTTTTAAGTTCTTTATGCCAATCCATGATTAAAACACTTGAGACCACTCGGATAGTTTTGGGTGGGCTTGCCATAGCAAGGTGCTTTGATTCTATTCCGTTTGCAAGCAAGATGAGGAAATGGTGGTTCCTATACGTTTAAAGTGGATGAACTTAATTGGGTTATCAAAATGGTTTTGGACCCAAGGCATAAGATGAGATTAAAATATGCTTAGACATATGATGTCTTAAATAAATCTCATAAAAGATCCTAAGAGTCATATACGATATGATTGATGTTTTCTACCTAATTAGTTTAATCTTGAGCGGTGCGCCATAGCGTACTTGAGATTAAATTAAAGATGGATCTTAGTCCCAAGAGTCATATACGATATGATTGATGTTTTTCTACCTAATTAGTTTAATCTTGAGCGGTGCGCCATAGCGTACTTGAGATTAAATTAAAGTTGGATCTTAGCCCATTAAATGCATATTATGCTTATTTGCATTAGAAGGTGTATGATTTAGTGGGAGTATTTGTAAAATACATTATTTGCTCTTAAATGATAAATGTGTTGATATTGATATGTGTTCATATAATTTGTATATTTTGTTGTAGAAGTAGCATTACATAATGATAATTGCGATTCGTCCTTATGAAGGACGAAGTTCGAAAGGAACGATACATTTAATTCGATTGGATCGAAGCCTAAAGAATGGTTCTTGGGTAAATGTGTACGTTCTTGACGAATCCGTTCCTATTGAACCCACTTGCAGATGTTGCAAAGGGCAAATAAGGAAGCAACATTAGAAACATAGTGATGATTCTCGACAATATTGCTTGCCTTGTATTTGCCATCATGTTTAAAGGCTCTTGTGAAGAACCTTGAGTACATGATAACTATTCTTTTGTTCTAGCATAACGCATAAAGGAAATTTTCCAAGTGCGAGCTAGGCAAAAGATATATATTGTGGTGAAGGCTCTCAATTCATATGATGAAAGAAGGAGCAATCCGCAAATTGTGTTAATGGTTGACACAATAAAAGGGTTCATAAAGGAAGAAAAATAAAGGTAAAGCAAAAGTTGCTAAACCTAGGACAAATGTTGTCAAAGCCGAAGAGGTCAAACCCAAAGTGTCTCAAAGGATGCGGTTTGCTATCATTGCAATAAGATTGTCATTGGAAGCAAAGTTGCAAGGCTTATTAGGAAGGCCTAAAAGGTGAAGAAGGGCAATATGATTGCTACTACTTCAAGTATCTATATGATAGATATTTTTCTTTCGACTTCTTGTTCTTGGGTATATGATACAGGATTGAATCCCACATTTGTTTAAATGTGCAAGGAACAAAGAATAGAAAGCTACTCAAATAAGGTAAATTAAACCTAAGCATGGGAATGGAGCAAGAGTTGCAACATTAGCCATAAGGGACTTATGAAGTCACTTTGCCTTGTGAAGTAGTACTTGTTTTGAACAAGTATGACTACGTTCCGAATTTGAGTAGGAGTATTATTTCGTTTTCTTAAATGGATGATGAAGGATATAATTTTCTTATTTTCAATAAGAAGTTTTATATTTATTTAATGATATGCCTTATTATAATGCATATGTCATTGAATGGTCTTCATATCCGTGATGATAAGATACAAAATAATGTTGAAGATATCTATAATATAAATGGAAATCTAAACCGAACAATATGAACAACGCGTTCATATGGCATTGCCGGCTTGGTCAAATAAATAAGAAACATATATCTAAACTCCATTAACATGGACTTTTAGACTCATATGACGATGAATCATTTGAGGAATGTGGATCTTGTTTATTGAGATTATTGATCAAACCACCCTACACTAAGAGTAGTGGGAGGGCTAGTGACTTATTGGTCATTATACATGAGATGTATATGGACTGTTAAGTAGCATTGCTAGGGGAAGACTTCGGTATTTCATCACATTTCACTAAAGACTTATCTAGATATGACTATGTCTATCTGATGAAGTTCGAAGGTGAATCGTTTGAGATGTTTTGAACATTTCAAAGATGAAGTACAAAACAACTTGGTAAAACTGTTAAGTACTTCGATTAGATCGAGGTGATGAATATTTGAGCCAAGAGTTTGACAATCATCTCAAAACTATGAAATTGTTTCAAGAGTTGACTCCACACTGAACACCACTATGAATGGTGTATCTGAAAGGAGGAATTGAACCTTGTAGGACATGGTTCATTCGATGATATGTCAATCGACTTTCCTATTTCATATTTCCTTTTGAGGATATGCATTAGAAATAATGTGGTTACACTGAATCGAGTCCCTACTAAATCGGTTCCTAAGGCCCCACATGAGATGTGGCATGGAAGAAAACTTAGTTTGTCTTTCATGAAGATTTGGGGTTGCGAATCTTATGTAAAGAGACTTGTCTCTTATAAGTTAGCACCAAATCTAACAAGGTTATTTTCGGATATTGATTTTACAATCACAAAGAGAACAAAATGTTTGTTGCTCTACACGATTTGTTTCTTGAGAAATAGTTTCTCAATAAAGAATCTAGTGGGAGTAAAATTAATCTTGAAAGAAGTTCAAGAACCCGAAAATAATATGGAACCAAGAGTAGAGACAGAACCAAGTTCACAAAGGAGTTGTGAAACCGGTTCAAGATGCACAAGTCCATCGTAGATTGGATGGGTCACGATCCGAACTCAAGGAATAATGACTTCTCGTTGCGGAAAGTGATAAAGTGAAAGTCATTAAGAATGACGATCCTACTTGCTATCAATAAGCGATGTCCCCTCCTAATTTGGATAAATGGTTATGAACCATGGAATCCAAATTACAATCCATGTTTGACAATCAAGTTTGGAACTTGATTAGGCTACCTGAAGGTGTAAAAACTAATGGGATGCAAGAAGGTCTTCAAGACCGACATGGATGGGAAGGTGTGTACTTTCATGACTAAGGATTGTAACAAAGGAATTTAGGCAAATTCATAGTATTGACTATGTTGAAACCTTTTTCGCCGATTACAATGTCGAAGTCTCGTTAGATTTTCAATTGCCATTATCACATATTGTGACTATGTGATATGACAAATGGATGTCAAACGACTTTCTTTAAATGGAAAGATTATTAAGGATGTGTAGAGTACACAACCCGAATAGTTTGTCGATCCAAGAAACTCTAATAAAGTATGCATGTTGCAAAGATCCATGAGATGGATTGAAGCAAGCTTCAAGGAATTGGAATCTTCGTTTTGATGAATTGGTCAAAGAGTTTGACTTCATCAAAGAACAAAGATGAATCTTGTGTATGCATGAAATTCGGTGGGAGCGTAATATTATTTCTATTGTTTTATTACAATGATATCTTACTCATTGGAAAACAAGTTCCGACACTTAAGACTGTTAAGTCTTGGTCAAGGAAAGGTTTCTCAATGAAAGATATGGGTGAAGCCGATTACATCCTTGGCATCAAGATCTATAAAGATGGATCTAGAAGGATAAATTGGTTTGAGTCAGTGTTCACATTGACAAGATTCTTAGAAGAGTCTAAGAAGAGTAGCTTGTCAATGGGTCATGGTATTTCTCTTAGCAATATTCATTGTATTATGACAACTGATGAGCAAAAGGGGAATGAATGAAGTTCCATATGCCGCGGCACTTGGATCTGTCATGTATGCCATGATTTGTACTAGACCCGGCATCTCATATTCTCTAAGCATGATGAGTCGATACCAATCTGATCCCGTGATGAGAACCATTGGATGGCGGCCAAGATGTTCCTTAAGTACTTAAGAAGAACTAAGGATACGCTCTTGGGATTTGAAAGATTGGAAGTTAATCTTGTTGTAAGGGTTACATAGGTGCTAGCTTCCAAACTAACAAAGTTATTTTAAAATCGCAATTAGGATTTGTGTTTATTATACTTATTAGAGGTGCAGTTTTGATTGGAAGAGTTCCAAGCAGAAATTGTAGTCGATTCTACTACTAAGGCCGAATTTTGGCAACATATGATGTGGCTAAAAGAGGCAGTTTGGATCAAAAGTTCATTAGTGTTTTGGAAATGTTCCAAGTATCACTAATCGGTGAAACTTTTGTTATGACAAATAGTGGTGCCACTTGTGCAAACAATGGAACCAAGGTCACAACAGCGATCCAAACACTTACTTAGACGTTCTTCAAGGAATTCATAAAGAATGAGAAGACGTTAAAATATACAAAGTATCAACCGATGATGACATAAGGGATTCACTTACAAAGACCCTCGCACAGGCGGAAGCATGATGGTCATGTTAGATCCATGAGTATTCGATACATAAATGGAGCCTAGTGCAAGTGGGAGACTGTTGGTGTAATGCCCTAGGCTTTAGTTATGTTTAACTGAAAACCGTTATGTATCATCTTTATCGTTTATGTTTATTATTTGATTATTATATAGTTTGCATATTTATTGTAATAATCTCCGTCCCTAATTATTAAGAGAATAATTAGTATAATTGTCAATGGATAATCATATGATGATTATATGCATAGAGATGCACATTGAAATTATGGGTACTTGTTAGAGAACAAGTGACTGGACTTGACCCGTATGAGATTTATGTCATGGTCAAATGTCATAAATCTCATAAGGTTACTTCATTTAGTCCCTAGACTCCGAGATTATCATGACCTTACATATGATGAAAAGTTATGTTTGATTTTAGTCAAACGGTATCTTAACACGATATCTATAAAGGCTATCTTTGGCATGATCGGATTCATGATGGGAAGGATGATAAGTCAAGATGGAATTTGTCCCTCAAAAGAGAGATGTTTTGCTTGGGCCCTCGATGAGTGATAATGATGAAAGCGTGTGGCCACACCCCAATATGATTGGACTATCATTATACTCAAGATCGAGAAAGCATTGAACAAATACAAGTTGACGTGGACCATGACTTGTGTTCAATATAACATCGTGAGACAAAGGGAGAAATGGAAGTGTACCATTGGAAACGTGAACTCTTACGTTGTGTTATTTGGGTGGACATAATGGCTTGCTAGAGTCCGCTTATGTCTTATGAGGGTCGATATGATCGGACTCATTGCCAACATAATACAATCCTATTGGGTCACACACAAATAGAATGAGTTGGTTGAACCAAGGGAAGAATGATTGAGAGTTTACGTATTTGGCAACTTATGTCACGCGACATAACTAGCCACCGGCTAGTTATGTCACGCGACATAACTAGCCACCGGCTACTTATGTCGTGCGACATAACTAGCCACGTACGCTTTTTGACCGTTCTCCTAATTCGATTAGGAAACATATTTACACTAAAGTAGTATAAATATGTGAGGTCTGTCAACCCTAAGGTCTGGCCGAAATTTTCAAGGGAAAATCATAACAAAAATACTCTCAATATTCTTCCATAAGTTTTAGGAATCTAGCAATTCCCAACCCGAGAATTGTTCTTGACATTCATATTTGTGTGGATTACCAAAAGAGGGTCTTAGTTTTGTTCAAACAAATCAAAGACCTAGAGTTCAAATCTGAAGATCCAAAGGAGTTGAAGATTCGGAGATTTGAAGATCAAAAGTTTGTGATTACGAATATCCCTCAATACCCTCCCGGGTTAGTCCCGTTGCCTATACACGAATCCCTAAACACCGGGGACAAACCCCGATACAGTTCAGAAAAGGCCCCCGTATATTCTCATATACCAAGCCTTCCACCTCCAATCACTACCGCTCACGTGGTAGCACCCGGTGCCGAGCCTCACAGTCCACCACTGGACCCAACCTTAGCCTGGATGGTCGAGCAGATGAAAGACCTGAAAGCCACCATGAGCAGCTCAAAGCAGAAACGCTCAAATCCACGTATCCGGGAATGGTCACGCCTCTCCCCGCCAAGTTCGTAATGCGAGAGATGGACCGATTCGACGGAACCGAATGTCCTCAAACGCACGTCGATACCTACGTTCTCGGCATGAGAGCAAAAGGAGCAACCCTCCAAAGAAATGGCCGACCACTTCCGCATACGCTCAAAAGTTCGGCGTTACGATGGTTTCGAGGTCAAGCCTACGGATCGCCACACTGGGAGCGGATTAGTAACATCTTCCCGGAACGGTATGCATCTAACTTAGAGTGGGAAACAAGTCGTGAGGACTTAATCACCACCGAGCGTAAAGCGGATGAAAGTGTTGGGGAATTCTACAAGAGGTGGAGCCGGAAACTCTCCGAGATCATGGAGCCACTCTCCAAAGACGAACAGATGCGGATCTTCAAGTCCCGCTTAAGCACCGTCCATCGAACTCTCATCCCTACAATTTCTTCCCTGCATCTTCGGGCCACGGGTCAATGCCGGCTCGCGCCGAGAAGGATCTCAAGGAAAAGTTGGCTACCGCACGCCCATACAGATACCGCTCAGCCAGGTTCATTCAATCCCGCACCGGCCCCCAAAGGGAAAGATACGTCTGTCAACTACGTCCATCGGGGACAACGGTCGGGTAATGTAAAACCCAGCCCCACAAAGCAACAATTCTACTCGGCGACTGCCGTACACTTCGACAAGTTGGACATGCCACCGAGCAAGATGTTGGAAGGGTTAATCAAGGAGGGTCTCCTTAAACCCGTTGCCAATTACAAACCCAAGAATCCCGTAGCCAATGCGGACAAGAGCAAATATCGCGCCTTCCATCGCATCACGGCCATACCACCGACAACCGTTTGGGGTTACGATACGAAATCCGTAACTTGATAGAAGAAGGCAAGTTGGAGCGCCCCGTGGGCCCAATACGATCGGGAATCCTTTTCCGAACAATAACGAGCGTGAATTCCATTGAGTGGGTGCCCAAGAAGAGTGCCACGAGAACCCGGTTTCTCCGCCTCTTTGTTTGGATCCTCCTCTAATGTCCACATCGGCTACGATGTTTGTGGCCCGCTCCTTTGCACGGAGTACGAGTCCCGAGAAACCGTCCGAGCAATCCTCCGAGAAAACAAAAGAAGAAATCCTCTCAACAAAGAATCGAGAGAAAGATACGAAGCTGGGATACCGGTGTAGGTACACTTGGGAGAACCTTCCGGAGGTTCGACTACTACGTAATGTACTCCACCAGTCCTCCTTGCCTCCAGGCCATGCGGCTTTAGAGCAAACGGGGGGTGGGAAAGCCGAAAAGTCCCGCTAAAACCGAATTCAGACACTGGGACACCGGAATACCTCAGATCTTGGTAAACTTGCGCCGAAGCCTAACCCCGCGGGATCGCCCAAGATTCAATTTGTCCGACTTTCCGAGCTCGGACCGGTAAAGGAAAATCAAAGTCGGCTTGGCACTCGCACTCGATCAATGTGCTAACCAAGGGCGGCAACCGCCACTGCGGCCTCAACACACTCCCGAGGTTCCAGAAAGGCTTTACCTCGCAAGAGGAAGACAGAAACAGATGGCCGGATGACTCTCCTTCTACGGTTAAAGACGAGATCTACGACTCCCGTTTGTATGGCAGTATGATCACGTTCTGTGATGAAGACCTACCGAGAGATGCCTCGGGGCACAACGAAGCTCTGTACATCACTCTCAAACTCAACACCATATCACTCCCCGGAGTATTGGTAGATAACGGGTCAGCCGTTAATGTTCTCCCTCTCAGCATGATGCGAGCCCTCCGTATCAATGAAAGCCACCTGACTCCGTCAGCTCGGACTATCAAGGCCTACGACAGCTCGTCTCGTCCCATCCTGGGGATGGTGACTCTGGAACTCTGGTTCGAAACCCAAATGGTGCCAACAAAATTCCACGTGATGGACATTCCATCCGAGTTCACAGCTCTTTTGGGACGCCCTTGGCTACACCACATGAAAGCCATAGCTTCCACTCTCCATCAGAGTGTTAAGTTCATTAACCGGCAGGGAGATCTCGAAGTCATCCGAGGGGATAGTTTCCTCATAGGGAACGAAGCCGAGACAAGAGCTGCGTGTCCGCACTGTGCACGGGGTTACCTCCTTCGAATCAACCAAGGGACTATCGGGGCAAATCTCATCGTAATCCCTCGTAGTCCGGAGATGCTAATTATGTAAACGTACTCGAGCAGTGCGAGACCACGGGCGGTCCGATACATCAAGTTCAACTATCGTTTCCAACATTTGGAGGCAGATTGGAAGGAAACGCCGAACATCGCCATGATGCGGGCACATAAACCCCGCCTCCAATCGGAGATTCGTCAAGATTCTCCAAACCAACTCTCGGCCCCGCCAGCGAAGAGATCTTTGTGATAAAGGTCAACAAGCACTACCGTCATTCTCGGGATGAATGCATGGAAGTCGTATGTGATGTCCTCCACGAGGAACTACTCCGCCGCACCCCTCTTCTCCAACGAAGAGCACGATGTTTTCCTAGATGCTCCAACAACGCAACCGGACGCAATACGTCCCTACGTTTGGATTGAACGATCGATGACGACGAATCGGGACTCTCCGGAGTCGAGGACGCGGGCACCCGGGCGGGCACCTCTGCATTCACATGCTCGCTTTGAGGACGGAACTCCTTCCGATCGTGTCACCTACGACCAAGGTTCCAATACCATGGAAATTGTCAAGCTCAACGTCCAGTAAGGGCAAACTATCCGACAGTTGGAAGCAACCGGTTGACACGACAAAGAATCCTCTCGATCAAGTGGTCGACGACGACTTCGTCAACATCATCTATTCCAGATATCCCCGATGATACCAAGGATCCGGTCCTTATCGTCGATTCGCAATACCAAGGTCACCCTCGACGATCGCCCGCTCATGGTAAACGAGGCTTGGCCAAGCGAGCTCGTAGCTCATCACTACTTCCGAGTACTGCCCCAGCTGGCAACCGACCCGTGCCGTCGGTCAAGCTTATACCCTCAAGCGCCGCCAAGGCCAAGGGCAACAGCGAAGGAGACCAAGCTCCTCACCCCGCTACGAGTCGATCAACCTCGGGAACGCTTCCAGCAGCCACCCCGAAAACATCTCGTGAAAGTCTTCCCCGCAAGGCGTAGCCGCCTTCCGACATAGGAAATGACCACCTCAAAGCATCAACATGCTCCAGTTCGATTCTACTCCCAGCCGTCACGGCCCCGGATTCGTACATCCCGGGCCGACCGCTAGCTCGATAGACTTGGCGATCGAGCGAGATCACGAGACCGTCAACATTGCAGAATTCAATACCCCGTGGGTCAATCAAGCGTATATGGGCAAACTTCTTGGTAACCGAGATCAAGGAAGGCCGCATGGAATGTCCTACCCGACTTCCTTCGTCAACGTAATCCAAGTGTTCCGCCATTCGGCGATTTGAATGTAATCACGGTTCCGGACACTAGTCGATGATGCGCACCTACGGAGATCGCTTAGCTCTCGCGAGGAAAGCCCTCATGGAACTAGCCGCTCAAGAAAGTCGTCTTTGGGACGAAGACCAAGCTCGAAAGACCTACAGTGGACCAAGCCCTTAAAGTGTCACAGCAGCCTGCATGTAAAAAGCTAGAGGCCACTCTAGACCGCCGACCTCAAAAGTTTTGCTCATGGCAACTTCCCGACTACCGTCTCGTTCTCATCCAACCCCTCTCGCCAGTAAGGGTGGTCAACGGTCCCGATGACCTAGGAGATGGAACGTCACAGGCGTAACGAATCCCGCCGCTTACCTTCCCTGGGAAAGCAAGTTCTCTCGTGAAAGCGACGACGAAGACGATGAAACCATTCTCTTCCAAGCCGGCATGAAGTCAACAAAACGGACTCCCAAGGGTCCTGGGAGGATGGGAACGGATCATTTCCGCACTCAAATTGAAAGGCCAACTCAGTGGAGGAAGGTCTATTTAAAAACAAGAGGAGGATGGAAATTGCATCTCGAGCAACTACTCGTGGAAATTCCATGCCTACGGCATTCGCTTACGTAAACGATCAACCTGGGCAAAGAACCAAATACATGGGCAGATGTTCGGGAAGCCGTGTACTCACCTTCCGACATACCCGCCACTCGGATAAAGCAAAGGAGAAAACTCTCCCGATGGAGGTTTACCTAGATCGCCGCACGCAGCTCAAAGAAGCACCGGCTATTCTCACATGGGAAGAAACGCAGCACTAACTCGACGCAGCTCCGCCGCAAGAAGGTTGATCCGGGGCCCGTGAGCGGAGGAAAACTAGCAAACCACGAGTATCGCTGCACCCAACTCCGTAATGCCCCGAGTATGCTCAAGAAGAAGGAAAGGAACGCGATATACCGTGAAGAGATCAAGGAGACCGTTCGCTTGAGCCGAGAACTCTCCAACCTCCCCCGGAGGGTCGCAACGCACGCTGGGCTTCATGCAACCACCGTTGTGCACCGACATTCGAACAATCAAGGCCAAACCGTAGGCTACCTCCCCGCAGAGGCATCCAAGCCGGTATCCGGGGACAGAATCCGTCAAGCCGCCGAAGCTCCCGGAATTCATCCACAATCAATGAGTTGAGGGAAGACATATGGCCCTATGCTACGAGGAATCCTCCTCTAACTATGGCTCAACTCGTGAGCACTGCTCGTAAGGGACCAAACCCGATGTCCGTCCTAACCCGATCGGTCAAATCCATGCATTACCACCTAAGGCCACCAAAAAGCCGACGGAGCTGCACTGCAATCCGGCCCCGAAGACGCAAATTCCTTGAAAGAGGACCCGATCCTCACTCACTCAAGCGTACTCAGCGAACATTTCTCTTTGGTCTCTCGCTCACCTCCTCTTATCCTCACAAGCTCAAGCTAGAGGAAAGCCTCGGCCCGTACCATGGTCCCCGTGGACGCAACCCCGCATGAAGTCATTCGATGATCGGCAACATCCACTATGGCAACATTATCACCTTCACGATTTGGACCTTCCAAAATTTGGGGCCGATCACAATGAGCCGCTCTACATCACTCCACTGGACGAGCGTCGCCTTCCCCGCGTGTTGGTAGACGGAGGTTCCGGAATGAATGTCTTGCCCGCCAAGATGATGGACTCCGCTTGACATCAAGCCCACTGCATCTTAAGCCTTCACCCACACCGTCAAGGCCTACGACTCTACTTCCCGTACATGCTTCTGGGTTGCTACTCTTAACATCTCGGTTCGGCAAGCGGATGATCCCCACCGAATTCCAAGTGTTGGACATTCCAATCACTTTCACAGCCCATCCCGGGGCGTCCCCGGCCGCATCAAATCAATGGCGTGGCATCCACCCTTCATCGCGTGCCTTAAGTTCATGCAAGGCAACGAGCTAACCACGCCTACGGCGACAACGTCACCACCGAGGGGACCAAAGCACCAACGACATTCCGTTGTTAGAAATCAAGCATAATGATGACATGCCATTAACTCGGATTCACTGAGACCTCCAAGATCCAAATATGCAACGTGGACCTTCCACTATCTCACGATCAAGATTCCTCCCGCCACGAGGATGATGAAACTCATGAACTTCATCCCAGTGATCGGGCTCGGCAAAAGGCCGCAAGGCCAACACCAAGTTATTGAAGTCAAGGACCACACCACGGTCCAGTGGGCTTGGCTACGTGCCAACACCGGCCGACATCAAGGAAGACAAAAGGCTCGCCCGCACCAAGGCAAAGCAGCCTCGCAAAAGGGGAACCTCCGACGGCACACCCAATCTCCGACCTTACATGCTTTGACCTCGCTCATTACTTCACCAAGGGAACCAACAGCAGAACCGAGGGGACCGACAAGTGGAACCGACAGCAGAACCGAGGGGACCGACAATGGAACCGACAGCAGAACCGAGGGGACCGACAATGGAACCGATGAAGATGAGAAAGAAGCAGGATAGCCAAGCACGGAGACTACAGGAAGAATGGAACAGCCTAGCACGGGACCTCAAGCGTTTGGAGGACTCAAAGCTAATCCGATAAGGGGAGCGTTCCTCGACATCACACTCTACCTCGGACCAACCGCCACCACACCCAAAGATGAGTACACATTCAAGGGAATCCTGCACTTGGAGGAGCAACTCAAGGTACTCTCCATGGGAAACAGATTGTTCGGATCGCCCACCGAGGCCACATTCGAGACAAGAAGTCCAAAGCGTAAGGAACCAGAATTCATAGAAGACGCTCTCAATGGACCACTCTACGTAGTCCTTTTGAAGAAGTCATGGAGTTGCCAAACTTGATCGATCGGGCTCCGACAACAGCATGATCGCCATGATTGGGACAGCAGGCCAAGCCTCTCGATCCCCGCACCCTCATCAAGCATCCAAAGAATGCCACCGAAGAATTGGGTAACTTTCACCTGACCAAGGGCAAGCTGTGCGTAATTGGAAGACAAGCCGGGCCCGCACCCACATCTCCCTAAACCCGGTCTCAAACCCTCTCGAGCCGCCCTGTCGAGTCCAGTCCTCTCGAGTCATCCAACGGCCTTACGCCGAGGACTATAATGTTGTAGCCAATCATGTATTCCCGTTCTTGTTTAATGAAAAGTCCGACCTTTCTGAGTATCCTCTCATTGCCACTTTAACAACCGATAAGTTAACAAACAACTTAAAAGACGTTAATAATTCAATTGATAAAGAAGTACACATTAAACGAACAATACATTAAAGAAGTTCTCGAGCGTGTAGTTGACCAAGAGGACAACCGGCCCAAGCCGCCGAAGAGGTTATGACCAAAGTGAACCCGGGGTCGCGCAAGAGCCTAAAGAGACACAAGTGGGCGCTTTCTTCGCCGATGCGTAAAAAGGAAGCCCCGATAAACCTCCTCCGGGAGTATGTTGACGTGTTCGCTCGGTCATACCAGACATGCCAGACTCGATCCTCAATCGTGGAGCATGTAATTCCCCGATCCCGAATCCAAGCCTCGTCAAATGTAAGCCGCGCAAGATCAAGCCAGAGTGGTCCTTGCAAGTTAAAGAAGAAATTGAGAAAATGCTCCGAGTTGGTTTCATCGAGTGATTGAGTACCCGACTTGGCTCTCCAACATCGTGACGGTCACCAAGGCCAACGGAAAGGTCGATGTCGTGTGGATTTCCGGGATCTCAACAAGGCCAGCCCTAAAGATGATTTCCCACCGCCTAACATCGACATGCCGGTCGACACCACGGCAAATTTCGAAGTAAAGTCCTTCGTGGACGGGTTCGCCGGATACAACCGCATCAAGATGTCCGAGGAGGATCGTGCCAAGATCGCCTTCACCACTCCATGGGGGACATACTGCTACACCTGGCCATGCCGTTCGGTCTCGAAGAACGCCGGGCTACTTACCGGGCCGCAATGCCTCTCTTCCATGACATGATTCACAAGGAAATCGAAGTATACGTCGATGACATGATCATCCACTCCAAGGGATCGACATGCAAAGACATGACAGATCCGAGGAAGTTCTTCAACAGACTCGTAAAGCACTCCATGAGGCTAAACCCGGCAAAGTGCACCTTCGGCGTCAAGCGCGGCAAGGTACCGGGGTACATGGTTACGTAAAGAGGTATCGAAGCCGATCCCAAGAAAATCAAGGCCATCATCGACATGAAGCCGCTCTCAAACCCCGACGTAAGTAAAGAGCTTCATGGGAAGGCTTCAAGACATCGCCGCTTCATCAACCGCTTGACATCTTCTCTCGCGAGCCCATGTTCAAACCGATGAAAAAGAATGCCGACATCAAATGGGAC
Source organism: Adenophora triphylla var. japonica (assembly GCA_022495995.1). NCBI lineage: Eukaryota > Viridiplantae > Streptophyta > Magnoliopsida > Asterales > Campanulaceae > Adenophora > Adenophora triphylla. The sequence goes on along the minus strand of JAFEMH010001849.1, from coordinate 46,911 downwards.
TCCGAGTGCCAAACAACTTTTGAGAAAATCAAGACCTACTTGGTTAATCCCCACCCCGTGCTCCGCCACATGAAGACAAGCCACTACTCCCGTATCTCGACAAAGCAATGTACACGTCAATCGGAGCAATGCCGGCACAAGAGCGTAAAGATTCCAAGGTTGAGCATGCAATCTACTTCGTAAGCCGAAAGCTTCAAGGAAGTGAACTCACTACTCAAAGATCGTAGAAAACTTGTACCGCCTTGGTATGGGTAGTCGGAAACCGAAACACTACATGCAGCCGCATTTGCTCCCGGTCTCCAAAGTGGACCCCGTCCGATATCTCTTTGACAAGCCATCTCTCAATGCGGCTAGCCAAGTGGTCATTCTTCCCGGCCGAGTTCGACATCAAGTACATGGTCGAAAATCAACAAAGGGCGAGTAATGGCGCATCACCCGGCCGACTTCCCAAGCAATGAACCTAAGGGTCCCGATCCGCAATTTCCTGGACGACGGAATCTTTTCACTTGACAAAGACAAACCGCCGGCAACTCTTCTTCGATGGGGCAGCCAACAAGAAGGGGAATGGTATTGGAATGCTCCTTGTCGATCCCAAGGACGAGCATACTCCCATAGCCATCAAGTCAATTTTGAAGCAACCAACAATGCAGCAGAATACGAAGCTCGTGCAAAGCAGTTTGGAAGCCGCCTCGAGCGCAACATCTCGTAGCCGGATGTATATGGAGACTCAAAGATTGATCATCAATCAAGTATCCAACAAATGGAAGACGGTAGATTCTCGCCTTCGAAGTACCACGCGTACATGGAGGAGCTCATTGCTCGCTCAAGGACATCTCTTTTCACTATTTGCCAAGAGACAGAAACCGCTTCGCAGACGCCCGGCAACCCTCGCCTCTCTTGTCGAAATTCCCGATGGAAAAGCAAGAAACCCTCGTAATAGGCACGGGAAACACCCGCCTATTGCCGTGAGATCGAAAAAGAAAAAGAAACGATCGACGAACCCCGGTACAATCGTATTTACCAAGCATCCTCCAAAGCGGAGAAGCTTCCTTCACAAATGAAGATGGAAAATACAAAGAAGGGATCAAAGCCAAAAACATGATGGCATTAAAACGCCCGGCATCCCACTTTCGTCACCTGGGGGTATGTTGTACAAGAAGCGCCACCAAGGGCCACTCCTTCGGTGTGTAAACAAAGAAAAAGCGCCGAGCTAATGAACGAAGTTCACAACGGAACCTCGCGGTCCGCACATGAACGCCCGAGCATTGACACGCATCATTCTCCGTATGGGATACTATTGATATCAATGGAAACAGACCGCATCCAGCTTCGTCCGCCGCGACAAATGTCAACGGTTCTCCAACCTCAATCACATCCCACCTCACGAACTCTATTGCATGACTACGCCACGGCCTTTCGCCACATGGGGAATCGACGTCATCGGCAAGATCACTCCTCCAGTGGAGCAATGGTCACGAGTTCATTTTAGTCGCAGCCGACTACTTCACCAAATGGGTAGAAGCCGATCGTACAAGGTACCGAATTCTAAGAAGGTGGCCGAGTTCATCCGAGAGAACATCATGTGCCGATATGGAGTGCCCAACGAGATCATCTCCGACAATGGGACTCACTTCAAGGAGATTGTGACCAACTACCGACCGACCCGTAGTCACACGTCACAAGTCTTCTCCTTACGTACCACAAACCAATGGTGCAAGAGAGGCAACCAACAAGACTCTCGCCATGATAATCGAAAGATGACCACCGCAGGCCTGGGACCGGCCCGAAAAGCTACATCTAGCCCTCTCGGGGATACCGAACGCCGCCGAACCGCCACAGGGGAGACTCCGTTCGCACTTACCTACGGAATGGAAGCGATGTTGCCCGTGGAATTGAAAATTCCATCCCTCCGAGTCCTCTTGGAAAACGGGATCAATGAAGTCGAATGGCTACAGAGCCGTCACGACGAACTTGCTCTACTCGACGAGCGCAGATTGAAAGCCATGGAACACACTCGAGCCTATCGTGAGCGTAATGGCACGAGCATTCGACAAGAAAGTCAAGATCCGAGACATCGTAGAAGGCGACTTGGTGCTAAAGGAAAAGCCTCCTACGCGTACCAATCCCCTCGGAAAGTGGGAGCCTACCCGGATAGGACCGTTCGTGGTACAAAGAATCTTCTCCTGAGGAGCCATGAAGCTAGCGTGACTTGGACGGAAACCCTTTCGTTAACCCCGTGAACGGAAGCAAGCTCCGCAGATACTTCGTTTGAGGAAGAGCACGAGTCAACTCTCCTTCCCCATACACCGTCCCCGCAAATTAAAGTGCTAAAAGAGTAATACCCAACCGGATACATTCCCGCTAATGATCCAGTAAAAACAGGTCGCACTTCTTTTGTCTTTGTTTTCTCAAATTCACCTAAAGTGTCGAACTACGGTGACTCCGAGCCCTTAGTCCAATTGTAAAAGGGGAACGTAGGCACCATCATTGGTTCGGTCTAAAAACAAAAAAATACAATAAGCATCAATTGCTTGTGTTTCGAAAAACTCTTTTCATTTAACCTACAAATTCATAACGGTTAAAACATTCTTTGATGAGTTCAAGCACGGCCAACTCTTGACTCGCTACACGCTAGCAAAACTACAATAAAACATTAATCAATTAATGTGTCTCGCAATGACAATGGGTGGATACTCGGACAAAGAAGGTCAACCTAGTTTCCCGTACTAGGTCCTTCATCCTTCTTCCCCTTCCCTTTTCCCCGGCGAGTGTTCTTCACCTTCGCAGAAATATTCCGTAGGCCTTCTACCTCGGCTCGTGGACTCTTCCCGACGCCTCCGTCAAGCCCGCGGCCGTCAACGCAGCCTCTTTCTCTAGCTCGTCTCGAGCCGCCTCGCTTCGAGCCATCATCACAAAGGCTTTGATTGGCCTCCCGACGCACTTGCCTCATAATCAGCCATGGCATCGCCGCACGATTCCTGTGGTTAGCCCTTGCTTCGTCCTCCTCAAGGTCGAGCCGTCTGTGTGATCGCACCCACCACCACTCCGTCTCCACAAGATAGCCATCTCGTGTCTCCCCTATACACTCTTCGTACCGCCGTATATGCGTCGATGTAACAATGCCCTCTCTCCGTGAAAGAGAACCCCGGCAGAAAGGACGCGTATTGCCACCACCGGTGATCGCAATAGCGTCGAAGGATCTTCCATCCGCAAAGATCCCACCTCAAAGGTAGCAAAGATAACTCGTATCGGGCCATGGCACTCGCTCCACTGCATCGTCGCAGTAACCAATGATGGAATATAGAAAGACGTCTCGAGATGCCCCGCACTCGACGATCAATGCACCCTCCCGAGTGGTCCCGCAAGTCCGTAATTTCCAATGGGGAACCCACCATCGCAAATGATGCGTGCAAAGTCTCGGCCATCCGTAGCTCCAGCCACCGATCGCCCCCTATCACCAGAGGACGCCGCGAGAAAGACCAAGCGTCACAGACATTGGCACCTCGCATCATCTGCGTAGCCTCTCCTCAACCACGGGTCGCATAGCGGACTCCCTCCCCACATGTATCGGCTACGGCCGCCATCCGGCCTATGCCCAGAACGTCTCGCCCAAGACCACGGCACGATGTCTCCCCACTCCGCATCGCTCACCAGGTCCAAGACACCGTGATGGCACACACCCAGAGACGTGAATGTGAACAGAGTAGCAATCGCGCACAGAGCAAACGCGTCCCACGAAAAGACGCTCCTCGCCTCCGCAAATCTTTCTGGCAGCCCCGAAATGTCAACGTAATCGGTATCCTCAGATCAAGCATCCCGTATGCTTCTCCAAATGAGATACCAAACAAAGACACTAGCTTCTCAACAGCCATGCCACCAAAGATACGGAAGAACTAGCTGCTCCGTCTCAGTCCTCCTGCACGGCCCGAAAATCTTCAAACGTAGGAGTGATTTCGTTGTACGAAAAGCCGTACACATTCCTCCGTACGTCCTGTAACCGAGACGCGGCTCTCAAAAGATCCCAATCTGCATGAGCTCCTTCAAAGCCCAAACAGATTTAATCCCGTAATGCCTTCGAAAACCTTTTGTTCTCGCCTCGTGTGGTTCCGTACCCACGATCGAAAGTTGTCCAAATATCGCTCTTGCATCCGAGACGATAACTTGGGAAAGGGAGCCATGTCGAAAATGAAGGGAACCTTAAGAAATGGAAAGGAATTCAAAGATGAACAAAAACTATGCGCAGCTTTCTTAAACAATTGCAAAGCCGAAACCGCAATTTAAAGAATCTGAAATTCATTCCAAGTCCGGCCGGACTTCCTCTCGCAGCTTGACTTGGTCAACTCTGCAGCACCGCCCCTAAATTGGAAACATTTCCAAGCCACTCCTCGTTCACCTTTGAGAAATCTCGCGTGCCGCCCATGGTTTCATGCAACAAATATCGCATCCCTTCCGCCCTGCTCGTGCAACAAAGGCAAATAATTAATAATTAGTGCATACATGCTTAATTTTTGACCCGTTCAATTTTTAATGCATTTCTTATTTTATTTATTTTTGATTAACCTACTTCCTTATTTGCCAAAAATAATGTAAGGTGATCACGTAATAAATATGGCATGTGTTCCGCCCCACGGCGCCTTTTTGCAAATACAGCTTCAAATCAAAATTTGTTCTCGACAAATACATGCATTTTGTCTAAACAAAGCAAGAAAGAAAGAAAGCAAGAAAAAGGGGACTACTCGAGTCCCGCTCGTCATCCGTACACTCGACGCACCGCTCCGCCGCCGCCGGATCCGTCGCAAACAGAACTCGCCAAACTCCTCCACTCGGGAATAGGCGAAGGGCCTCCTCGAGTACGCGAACTCGAGGACTCCCTCTCGCGCCCGAGTGCGCAGAAGAAGGAGCTCCAAATCCAGCCGCTCCGCCCGCGAACCGGCCGAACCCCCGTGTAAAGTCCTCCCCACCGCCGCGGAGCAGCGAATCTCTCGGCCTAGACGGCCCCCGATCACGGACGTCCACGCTCCTCCGGAACCGCACCGCATGAACTCCACGAGCCTCCTAGCGTAGGCGGACCACCCGTCCACCACCTCATGGCGTCATTGTACGTACGGCCGATACCCGCGAACCAGAAAGTCATCGAAAGCAAGCATAAGTACATGATGCAACATTTGCGTAATGCTACTATCAAATGCGTAAAATCAAAAAGGGTGCTCACCGAAGCATTGGGGTCCGCCCCGTATCGTGGTCTCGGCTCGCCCGGAGCGGGATCACAAGTCGCCTACGCGAACCGTCCAGCCCCTCGTACGCTAGCCTAGCTCGCGGACCGGAAAATCTCGAGGACCTCCTGTGGACCTCGCCCTCTCTATGCCGTACTGCGGGCTCCTCACTCATCTCAAGAAAACATCATAGGCGGCCCCCGCTATGACGTACTCTGTAATACACGCCCGTATGTATCCCTCCAACATCCATCGGCATCTCCCGGGATGCCGCATGTACAAAGGAGGATCCACCGGCACCAAAGGAAGGGACCCTCGCCTATGCCGACGAGTCACCCTCTCCCTGCATACATGGCGTCGCAGTGAAGTCCCACCAGAGCTTCCGCCGTGTAGTCTCGCTAGCAATCCGAACAATGACGGCATCGAACCTACTCCACTGTGTCACTGGATCCTCTCGTAGAACTCCCGGTTCGGTGCCGAGATATCTCCTCGTATGACACTCGAGTGCCAACTCTCGAAGAAACCGCCCTCTTCGCCTTCTTCGCCAAATCGCATGGCAGGGAACAGGGCCGGTACGGCTCCTTGATGTCCCAAGCTCGCGGACCGAACACCTCGTAGCACCGCACCGCCAAGAGAATGGAAAGTTATGTCGCCTACAAAGCGTATACATACGAGTACATAAAAGAGGCAAGGAAGAGAAAAAGTACGTGAACTTACATCCAAGACAGCGTGAAGCGCCTAAAGGAGTGCTCCTCTCCCCACGAGAACCCCGTCCAGGAGTGATAGAGCTCGGCCACCCAGCCTCCCCCACGCGAACCCCTCACGCGCATCCAAGTCTACCAGCGACCCGAGCAAAGGGAAGTGACAAGACGTGTCGAAGTCGAGAATAAAGTCCGGCGACCGCAAGAACCAAAGGAACCCTCGAGCCGGACGCTCCGCGGTCATCCTCCAAGGGATCCCGGCGGATAATCGGCGACACCCGCCTCGCATGCCTCTCCATCGGCTCTGCACCGAATGCCTAAGCCCCTTGCATCGGTAATATCAAAACCCAAGCAGCCTGCATAACCGCTCCGGGTGTAACCATCAACCCACACCCGGGCGTGTTGCCATAAGTCGGCAACCCAGCATAGCGGCAAAATCCGTGGGAGTCACCGTCGCCTCCCCCATCCGAAATGGAAAGTGTGGGTCGTATCCCACCAATACTCACTCGAGCAACATACATAGACTCCGGCCCTCGGCGTATCACTGTCGCAGCACAAAGACCGATGAACCCACCAACCCGGAGTCAAGCACCACCGCCGCGGACTCCTCTCTCCTCTCGAGCCACGTCCGGATAATGTCCCACAATGCTCGCACCGCCTCAAAGGCACCCCGACTCTTCTCGGTTATGAGTATTAACCGCCCCCTGTCCCCGCAGACAAACAAAGACACGTAAGCAACGTCAACGTAAAATGCACCAACGCATGTCAAAAGGATGCAATGCAGATACGGTTCTCATTCATTTCCTACGTATATTCTCATTCATTTCGAAAACTCCGTCGAATCCGGAACTTTCAAAACATTTCGAAAACTCCGTCGAATCCGGAACTTTCAAGACATTTTAAAAACTCCGTCGAATCCGGAACTTTCAAAACATTTTGAAAACTCCGTCGAATCAGGAACTTTCAAAACATTTCGAAAACTCCGTCGAATCAGGAACTTTCAAGACATTTCGAAAACTCTGTCAAATCCGGAACTTTCAAAATCTTTCGAAAACTCCGTCGAATCCGGAACTTTCAAAACATTTCAAAAACTCCGTAGAATCCAGAACTTTCAAAATCTTTCGAAAACTCCGTCGAATCCGGAACTTTCAAAACATTTCGAAAACTCCGTCGAATCCGGAACTTTCAAATCTCTTTCGAATTTTTCGAAAATTTACTCCGTCCCGAATTAAAGCCATTGGTCCTCCTTCACCCTCCATAGCGAATTTCCTTCACAAATTCGAGCAAAACTTGCAATTTGGGTTGGAATTTTTCTCTCTTTTCTCTCCTCTCTCGCCGGCAACAATGAAAGAAAATGACTCCTTCTTCCTCGGCCTCGGCGCTGAATAGGACTTTGTCAAATTCAGTAAAAGTCCGGCCGGACTCTTACTGCACCAGAAAAAATTTTGCCACTTTGGCCCCTCAATTTTTCGCAGTTTCAATTTTACCACTTTTGGCCCCCAAAAGTGTAAAATTTCCCCCAGTTAGACATTTCTAACACCCCATCCCCCGAGGATAAATCAAAGTCAGTTTTCACTAACGCTCGTCTCCTGACGTTAAAATCAGTCCAGTTGACGTTTGAAATTCAAACGTTCAATCATGTCTCCGGACATTCCAATTACTATTCCGTCTCCCGACGTTAAAATTTAATAATGGTCTTCACCATTAAATCCTCAATCGCGACCTTTCACGGTCCGATCTCAATCCCATCGCGACCTTTCACGGTCCGATTCCAATTCTCAATCGCGACCTTTCACGGTCCGATTTCAAAGTCTCAATCGCGACCTTTCACGATCCGATCTCAATTCTCAATCGCGACCTTTCACGGTCCGATCTCAATTCTCAATCGCGACCTTTCACGGTCCGATTTCAATTCTCAATCGCGACCTTTCACGGTCCGATTCCAATTCTCAATCGCGACCTTTCACGGTCCGATTCCAAAGTCTCAATCGCGACCTTTCACGGTCCGATTCCAAAGTCTCAATCGCGACCTTTCACGGTCCGATTCCAATTCTCAATCGCGACCTTTCACGGTCCGATTCCAATTCTCAACCGCGACCTTTCACGGTCCGATTTCAAAGTCTCAATCGCGACCTTTCACGGTCCGATCTCAATTCTCAATCGCGACCTTTCACGGTCCGATTCCAATTCTCAACCGCTACCTTTCACGGTCCGATCTCAAAGTCTCAATCGCGACCTTTCACGGTCCGATTCCAAAGTCTCAACCGCGACCTTTCACGATCCGATTCCAAAGTCTCAATCGCGACCTTTCACGGTCCGATTCCAATTCTCAATCGCGACCTTTCACGGTCCGATTTCAATTCTCAATCGCGACCTTTCACGGTCCGATTCCAATTCTCAATCGCGACCTTTCACGGTCCGATCTCAATCCTCAATCGCGACCTTTCACGGTCCGATTCCAATTCTCAATCGCGACCTTTCACGGTCCGATTTCAATCCCATCACGACCTTTCACGGTCCAATTCCAACTCTCAATCGCGACCTTTCACGGTCCGATCTCAAAGTCTCAATCGCGACCTTCCACGGTCCGATTTCAATCCCCCATCTCGACCTTTCACGGTCCGATCTCAAACAGTCAATCCCGACCTTCGCGGTCCGACCTCCACTCTCCTATCGAGACCTTCGATGTTCGTCTTCTCGGCAACAGCAATAAGCCCGAACCCCAAGGCACGAACGCCTTGTAACAATCCCTCTTCGGCCATCCTCGTAAGCCCGAATACCTTTTCACTTCAGCAAGTGAACATTCATCTCCCGCCGCGCCGTAAGCCCGACTGTTCCACCTCGCCGGCTGCAATAAGCCCGCACAACAATCCCTCTTCGGCCATCCAGTAAGCCCGAACGCTCATCCCCAGCAGGATAAACTCCGGCAACAGAAGCAATAAGCCCAAAGCACCCAAGGCACGAACGCCCTCGTCGCATCGCAACTCCGGTTGAGGCGCCACACGCCCTCGAAGGTTTCAGAAGTCCTGTGTTCGATGCCTCCCAATAGTCTCCATTCGTGTACATGTACCTCGCGAATGGTCTCATCCAGCTTAGGACGCCTCCTAACAGTCTCGCTCGTGTCAAGGTCCCCATGCGCGGCCCTTGCCCCCTTTCGAACTACGATCGGCTTGATTCCCGCTCGGGATACGTAGGAATCCTTTTCGCTAAGGGTCCGGCCGGTGACCGCCTGTGTCTCTTTCAAAGTAAGGCATCCCGATTTGGATCCTTATCTTTTTCAATCGACCCCACCTCCTTCGGAGGAGACGTCGGCGAGGGCTAATCTGTAAGTACCCAAATCCGGATCGTCCAAATCCGTCAGAAAGTTAACCGAAATCCGTTAACTGGCCCGCTCCAGGTTAACCGGAACTCGTTAAACTCCCCGTTGTTGTGCCAACGAGACGTCCCGGGACTGCCCTGTGCATCCCAACGTCGAACCATACTTAACACGTGTCATCTCACGTAAAAGTATGACTTTCCCTAAAAAACGCATTTTCCGGCACTTTCCGGGGGCGTTTCGGACATTTTCCGGACTGTTATTTTAAAAAACGGACAAAACCGGGACCGGGAAACGAATTCCCATAAGTCTGGTGACTCAGAGGGCACGTGGCAGCCATGCCACCTCCCTCTAGTCACCCTTCAATCACAAATCAAGGCTAAAAGACCAAAATACCCCTGATTTGCAAGCCTAGTCCGGCCGGACTCCCTGTGCACTTTTCCTGAAATTGCCAGCAAGTCCCACAGATTTCCAAAATACCCAAAAACCCCCTGGATTCAGTCCATGTCCGTCCGGACTCCTACTGCATTTTTCACCTATAAATAGAAATGGCTGTCAAAGCCAAAAAGAGGACAAAATTCACTCCAAAATTTCACTACCCCACGGCCTAAGCAGTTTTCACCCCTTCCGAGCTCCCGTTTCGTCTCGATTCGCGTGAAACCTTCGTATTTCGATCAAATACGCACCTTACTACTTCGAAACAACCTTTCGAATCAATTTCCGTGTCCCGTACACACCTCCCGAGCCAAAGGAGTCAACCCTAGCCATAGGTATAACTCCCTCTCTCTAAATCTCTCGTTCCGTCTCGGTTTACGCGCCAGTCGCTACAACCGTTTCGAACGTCGTTATCGAAATGTAGACGCCTTCGTCTAACGGGGTCCGATACATTTTAGCTCCTCGATCCTCTTCTCTTTCCGTAAGAGAAGTAATCACGGATTAAAACGGCGTTCCGACCCCGTTCCGTTTACTTTTATTGTCATTTACCAATTCCGGATCGATCGATCCGTCGATCGTCATTTTAATTTCTGTCATTTACAAATCCGAGCCATTTGGCCTCGTTGATCTTCATTTACGAATCCGGATCGTTTGATTCCATTGATACCGCACTTTAAATACTGTCATTTACAAAGTCCGACCCGTTTGGATCGTGATAGTATTTACTTTTCAAAGTCCGAGTCGCAACCCGATTCGTTGATCGCATATCATTTAATACGCATTTTTCCCGTATAAATTGTTAACAATGTAATGCCCGGTTCAAAACCGGAGTTCGTCCGTCGAACTCTCTTTCAAAACGCGCGAAATGACGTTCGGCCTCCGAATGCTCATCTTCAAACTAAAAAGCCGCCATTTGACACTTAAAATCATTTAATATGCATTTTCCCGCATAAATCGTTAACAATGACATTCCCGGTTCAAAAAACCGGAGTTCGACCTTCGAACTCCTTTTCAAACTCAAAATCGACGTTTGCCACGCAAACGCTCATTTCAAACTCAAAATCGACGTTTGCCACGCAAACGCTTATTTCTGTCTCAAACCGACGTTTGTCATTCAAACGCTCGTCTTTTCAAAAGTCACCTAATCAACGTTTGTCATTCAAACCAAGATTAAGCTTGTCATTCAAGCCCCCATTTCAAAACAAACACACACACACACACACGATTTCGAGAAAGGTAGAAAGACTCGTCATGCGAGGCGTTTCGGGCGATCTCGTAATACTCTACCCGAAACGTAACTTGACCTCCGAACCTAACAATTTCTGGTACTAAAAAAGCTTTTTACTCGTTTTTGCTACCAATAAAAATGATCCCCTGTTTTCAAAGCCTTTTCCTAAGTTTTTGCTACCAATAAAAACGACACCATTTTCTAAAGCCGTTTCTCAACGTTTGGGCTCAAAATACAAAAACCGCGTGGCGACTCCTCAATTTTCCTTCCCATGAAGCGAGGTCTCAGACACCAACCCCTCCGCGAAAGACAACTGCGTTTCGTGTCCGCGCGAAATCCCGGGTAATTTCACCACCACAACATACCCAACTCCCCAAACCAACACATACCCTGACAACCAAAAGATGTCCAAACTCCTCTTCGGCCTCACTGGTCTGGTCTTCCTGTCTCAGCGGGATCTAAAACAATAAAGGGAGAAGGGGTGAGATAAAATCTCAGCAAGCTATTATGTATACAGCAATATGCCATACAAGATGCAACACATAAACAGGTTGCTCAATAACCACATTGGGAAAACAGTAAACACTTTACGTTACCTTTCCCTTTACCTTTTCCATCTGAATCATATGTAGTACTACGGCGGGAGTTATACTCCTCTCATTTTGTGAACTGCTGGTGCATATCCACATCTTATACGACCCCTTACAGAGATCCATATAAGCTACCTCGCTATCTTGTGAACGGTTGTACCTATCCACAGAAGCTGAACCCCCTCTCCGTGGCCACAGAAAGGAGTGAACGGTTATAAGTATAAGGCAATCCAAGCACCTTATGAAATATCTTCTCATAAGTGATCGCATTCCCTATACCCCCGAAGATCAGCTGACACAACATATTCAGGCACATAACAGATACTTGAAATTAAGTCCACCCCATGGGAAATCAACACATATATATATAACATGGTACTGCAACTCATGTTAAACCAATCACAATAGTGCACATATATTTCAACACCATTGAATAACACAGTCCAATGACATGGTATGAATACTCATGCTCAACAAGTGAAACAGTGCAACACGTATTTAAACACTATGTGCACAACCAACTATGAACATGTAAACACTTATGGCACAAGGTATCACATAAGTCCTACATAGCCATTACACAACATATAATCCAATAACAGGATACTGCCACTCCTGACTCCTGTCCAAACCAATGAAGTAGTGCACCATACATTTAATGCACTAAAAGGACAAATAACCCTATAAAGGTCACCACGTAAGGATACAATATCTTATAAGTAACCCTACGCGTTCATCATACAACATTAAACACCTTCTCCAAAGGTTCCAATTTCAAATACCAAGTTTTACTAACTTTGGTTCAAGTCTCACAATTGCCTCTCAACCCTTTTTGAGACAATTTTTAACACCTTTCCCATTATCCATTTGGACTATTTAAATTTCCACAATTGTGAATGTGGTGCCCAAGATCGCGGCTCTATTATTTTTTTGTGTTTGGAACCGCTTTCTCGTGTAAGGGGGATCACCGCCTCACATCGGTTTGGAGACATCTAGTTTAAATTGAAAAATGGAGTCACCACGCCATTTTGATTTCCTCAAAACTTTGAAAAAAAGGATTTGGGTCCGGAGGTTAAGTTACCCCTTGGGAAGAACGGATCGACGTTCACCCAAGGAGCCTTGCCGAAGCAAGTCTTCCAAGATCCGAATTTCATGCTTGCCTTTGTGTTTTCTTGTGTGGGATGTGTTTTTATAAAGGAGGGAATGTGCCAAGTGATCTTTCGGACGTATAAACCATGAGTTGGTTATCGCTCGGGATTCCTTGGATTTTGATATGTTCAGGACTTTGATCCCGTTTTCATCTTGGACTTATGATCATCATTATGAGACATTGGGTCACATGTGATCAAGATAGGGACACCTTTTTTATAGTCCAAGAATGAGACTCTTTAGAAAGGAAGGACCTTTCGCCATCAATCCTACATCTTGAGATGATTTGAGCTTAGTCGGGACATTTATGCTCGTCTCAAGTGATGATCGGAGATGTAGGGGCTAAAGTTCATACTTTTCTAAAGGGATTTCCGGCTATGGCATCTTTATGTGAAGGAAATGATGTAAAGATAGGACCTTTACACCATTACACTCCAAGAGATGCTCCAAGTACCAAAGGGGACAAAGGGAGGGGTATAAAGATTGGATCTTTATACTCATCCTATGCCTTTTTATGCCTTATGAAGGTCACTAGGCAATCCTTGAAGAGTAATCCAATCATGAGGGACAAGGGGAATGCATTTTAAAGTTAAGATGACATTTTTATGCTAACATATGTAATGAACATGATGCAAGCTAAGACTAGGAATATAAAGGGAGGACCTTTATGGCTTTCCTATGTCCTTTAAGAACCATTTAGGTGTACAATCCTTGGAAGCAAGGTCTATGGGAAGGGGGATGATATTCATGAATAAAGATGACATTTTTAATGTAAAAGATGACATTTTTATATGAAAAGGATGCTATTTTCACATCATCATGTGAGAGATCCACCCTAGAACAAGCCATTTGAGGTCTTATTGTTCATCCTTAGGAAGGATCCTCCATGAATCCCATGTGATAGGGGGATGGGGGTATTATGATCTACATGACTAAAGACTTGATTTTTATAGCAACAAATTAAATATAAAGCAAGTAGATGACAATATAAATAGCAAAGATCAATATAGCAAGTATGGCAAGTATATTTTAAAGAGAAGAGGAGGAGAGGTTACCAATGGTGGTGTTCCTCTATTTCCTTGAAGATTGCCTAGGAAGGATCAACTTTGGAGGGATTTTGGAGAGGAGGGAGGTGATTTTGGGAGGCTTCTGTTCTCTGAAAGTTCGTGACTGTATTTTGGTAGAGTAACAGTGCCAAAAACTGTATCTCAAAATGGGTAGAGGAGGCCTCTATTTATAGGCAGTTTGGGATTGGCTAATGAAGCCGTGCGGCTGTAACCTTTGGCTAATGAAGTCGTGCGGTCTTATCCATTAGTGACTCAGCCTATTTCTAGAACCATGCAAGGTGGCCTTCTACAAGGTCTTTTCCAGTGAGGGACTACGTGGAATTTTAATTCCTAGCAAGTCCTTCACCCCTTGGAAGGTTTTGGAAAGTTCCCAAATTGCCCCTGAACTTTAGGAAAGTCCGGGGAATTGCCGGGAAACTTAACCGGAAGGCATGAGCCAGATTTGGGTACTTACAGAAGCCCCTCGGCAACGTCACTTGCAGGGCGAGTGGAGTTGTCGATAAAAAAGGATCCAATCTGGCGAACTGCCGAGACGGATTGGGTGACCAAGGTGGTCGAGTGGTTGAACCTTTTGAAGGCTACCTACGTATCCCGGGGGAATCAAGCCATGATCGTAGTTCGGAAAAGATCCGCTGGGGAAAGGGGTGTCATATGTGACGAATTGGCTGAACCTAAAGTAGGCTACCTACGTATCCCGGAGGAATCAAGCCAGGTCGTAGGGGAATGGCGAAGAGAAACTGGTCTCTTGCTAGGGAAATGGAAGGAACGTGACCTAGGAGGTCAAGTGGCTGATCGTACTGGGGATATGCCAGATGAAGGGATAGTTGGACCTTTATGAGGGGCTACTTCACCACTGAGGAGTGACGAAGGAACAGGGTGACCAATGTGGTCGGATGGCTGGACCTTTATGAAAGGCTACCTACGTATCCCGGGGGAATCAAGCCTTGGTCGTAGTTCAAGTCTCACTAGATAGTTAGGAACAGTGTCTAGGATGCTTGAAGTTTTGACGATTCATGGAGGAGTCACCTGATTGACAATTAATGGAGGTTGTCACCTAATTTGACAATTAATGGAGGTTGTCACCTGATTGACAATTAATGGAGGTTGTCACCTGATTGACAATTAATGGAGGTTGTCACCTAAAAAAACTAAAGCTTACGTCGCTATCGAGGAGATAGAGGTAGCTAAAGTTGGAAAACTAAAGCGTACTTCACTATCGAGGAGATAGAGGTAGCTTAAGTTTGGAGAACTTGAGCGCACTTCACTATCTATGGGATAGAGGTAGCTAAAGTTTGGAGAACTTGAGCGTACTTCACTATCTATGAGATAGAGGTAGATTAAGTTGGAAAAACTTGAGCGTACTTCACTATCTATGAGATAGAGGTAGCTAAAGCTTGGAAAAACTTGAGCGTACTTCACTATCTATGGGATAGAGATAGCTAAAGCTTGGAGAACTTGAGCGTACTTCACTATCTATGAGATTGAGGTAGCTTAAGTTGGAAAAACTTGAGCGTACTTCACTATCTATGAGATAGACTAAACCTTGGAGAAATTGAAGCGTACTTCACTATCTATGAGATAGAGGTAGCTTAAGTTTAGGGTTTTGACAATTCGGAGGGTGTCACCTAACGTTTATTCCGTTATAACGGAAGTAACGGAGGCGACTCGGGAGGAAAGTTTATTCTTCTTGGAGATAATGGATATCCTTTAGAAACAGCGTTATTCTGGTTAAGAAATAACGGGAATTGTATGCCTAAGTGGAAAGTCCAAGGGCAAAAGTGTAAATTCAGCTCAGAGTGAATGAGGCCGCCCGGCGAAAGATGGGGGAAAAAGAAGTCGTACGGCTTTGAATTTATTTTTACCAGATTATTTAAACAGACTTGAAACGGGCATTGGGCGCCATTGCCGCCTGCTTTCTGTCGAGGAAGAAAGAGAGAGGAGAGAGAGAAAATTTTGAAATTGTTCAATTCTCTTGCTTATCACTCAAGATGGATCCGGAAGGGAACATAGTGCCTAGTCAAGCACGAAGAACCTTGTCGGAAGCCGCTAGGAGGAGGAGGAGGGAGCTCGTTCGAACGAAGCGGAAGTATGACTTCAACACGCCTCCGTCTAAGCTTTATCCCGATAGGGGAGAGTACAAATCTACAAAACCTCCATCCATTGGGGTAAGCATTCTTGATTTGCTTGATTTTGTCAATTTTGATTGGAATTTTGATTGATTTAGGGCTTGACCCGATTTTTTAGGAATTTTTCGAATTTTCCTATGATTTTTGTTGATGACTTTGGGAGTTTGATGATTAACCTATGAGGCTAAGGACATAAATGAACATGCATGTGCAACTCATTTGAGAGAAATATGAGAATGACCCATTTTTTGAAAATAAAGTAAGAAAAATAATGTCTAAAATGTGACGGAGTCCTTGCATGTGCTAGAACTAGGTCAATTCTTGATCATGGATGAGAAAACGGGATTTCGGACGATGAAAAGGATTCATGCATGCCATTTTGAAAGATTAATGCTTATGTGCGAAGAATTTTGTGAAAATTGGAAATTTGTACTTAGGAGAGCAATGTGCTTGACATGACGTACTTCAAACGATGAAGGAAACGTTTTCTAGGCAAAGGATGCTAGAAATCTCTTATGAATGCTTTTCTTTGAAAATATGTGCACTTTTGAATATATGCATGCTTTTGAGATGAGATGAAGGACTGGCACATTTTTGTTGTGTTTTCCTACAGGAGAACAAGTCGAGGGGACCTTCTGAGGTGGCTGTGAAGTTGTGGGATAGGATTCCCAACTTTGAGAAGGATGGGGTGAACCCCAAGCAGCTGGTGATGGCTATCGGCCTTGATTTGTTCATTGACACTATTAGTAGAGGCATCCACGTGACCTCTAAGAGCAAGGGGTTAGTCCAGGCCCTCTCAGAGTTTTGGTGGGACACCACTCACAGCTTTCATCTTAGATGGGGGGAGAATACAGTGACTCCAGCCGACTTTACTGCTATTACAGGCTTGCAGTTCACTGGGAGGCCTGTGACCTGGAGGGATCACATCACCGCAGAGGAGTTTAAAGCTTTGGTTAGTTTTTACCTCCGTCCTAAGGGGCTTGGGATGGAGACAAGGTATGTTGAGGTGGCGGTCCTGGAGTGCATGCAGGGGTTAGCTGCCAATGAGGTGACTGCCCACCAGCTCGCGAGAGCTTTCTTGTGGTTGATGCTGTCAGTCACTATTTTTGCAAACTCTGGGACGCTGGCTATGCTTTGCCTGCTTGACTCTATGGAGAATCTGGATGAGGTTGGGGCGGTCTCTTGGGGTGAGGCCGGATTGGCTGAGCTTTATTTCTCTTTGGATATGTACAGCCGAAACAAGGCTGCTTCGATGGACTGCTTCTGTTTTGCATTGGAGGTAGTCTCACTTTCTTTGCTCTCTTTTACTTTTCTGTCCTGAGATTTTTATGAGAGAAATGACCCTTTGTTTTGAACATGCAGGTCTGGTTTTGTGAGGTGATCGGGTTCTTTCCTTGGAACCAGCAGAGTGATCCGGAGATCTTCCCGGCTATGATTCGTTGGAGGGGAGAGGCTAGAGATAAGTTCACCGGGAAGACCCGAATCACTTTTGATTACAAGATGGTGAGACCGGTTATCAACAGGGACGGTCACGAGGGAGTGGATTTCTATCCTTGGGGGAGGTACCCGGAGGTTTTGCTAGGGGATGCCTTGGAGGCAACTAGGCAGAGGAGGTGGCTGATGGGGCTACTTGTGATGTCATTTACTTGGGGGACCGCTTCTCCAGGCAGCATGGCCATGTCCCTCCTTTGGACGCCATCACTCCTCATGATCCTCCACCACGTATGCTGCAGCCCAGGAACTGGTTAGAGGATGAGATAGCGAGGTATCAGGCCGGTGTGGCGGCTGAGGAGTATTTTGACTTGGCTACTCCGTATGCCACCTTTGTGGAGCAGCGGTTGAGGACGCCGCAGTAGCTAGTGAAGATGGTTGTCACTCAGGGGTACGGGGAAGCTGAGCCGACTAATCTGCATATGCCTCCTGCTCATCTCTCCTATGTGGTAAATGGGGTACCAAGGAGGTTCATGATACCTGTTCCTGACATGAGGGAGCCCCGGTATACTTTGCCGCCTGATAGCACTGTATGTACCTCTAGGGTCTCTTCCCTTTTGGATTTCTTTGCTTTTGCAATTTTGAACTTTTCTTGAGATTTTCTGAGTTTTTCTTCTCTTTTCCTGCAGGTTCCTGCTCGTTCCTATGACGGCTTGGTACGGCAGAACAGGGGTTGGAAGGATGTGTGTCGGTCCCTTCTGAGGAAGTTGGCTTGTGCTTCCAGGGCTGGGGCGAATGTGCAGGAGCCCGTGCGCAAGAGGAGGCACGTTGGGAGCACAGCCTCTACCTCGTCAGCCTCAGTATACCCGACCTCCTCCACCAGCGCCATGCCTAGGGGACAGGGACCCAACACGAGCATTCTAGAGCAGCTGGTGGAGTATGAGCATGTGAATGTCAATCTTTCTGATGTGAGTGATTGTGAAGACTTGATGAAGGATCCTAGCTTCTACGAGCTGAGCAGCGACGACGAGGAGTCGGAGGCTTAGGATTCCTTAGGATTGATCTAGGAGGAAGGAAACAAACAATGAACAATTTTATGCACATTTTATTTATTTTTCGTTTTATTTGGGCGCCAAGGAGGCGAAAAAAATGTAATGGTATTTTATTTGCTTTTCTTATTTATGCTTTATGAATTTGCATATTACTTGAGCCTTGGGGTAGCTTTTTTGCTTGGAAATGGGGCTGAAACTAGGCCAAAATGGTTTGTGATGATATATGGTTGCATAAATGGTATTTGGATATGTTTCTATGCAGGTTTTGTTGAGAAAGTGGGGTGATAATTCCACTTGGGCAGCAGCAAGAGCTGCTGCAGATTTTTTTCTGCAGCAAGCAAAAGACGTCGTCCGGCCAGGTCTTGAGGCAAAAGAAGCCGTGCGGCTGGAAGTTCTGTCTGAACTGGTTTTTTCAAAATAAAATCAAGGCTTGGCCTTTTCATTTCATTTTCACCCTAGACTTGTCCCAATTGATCCCAGAGCATATTTTTTGACCAAAAATCATCAACTTTGATCACTTGCCATGGAGAAACCCGTCATATTGCAAAAGGGGAAAAGAGACGGTTTTCTGTCCGATCTTCAATCTTGGATGAGACACAACTTTCACTCCAACAAGGAGCTGTTCGATACCACCTTCAAGATCAAGTCTTGATGTCATTTGAAGGATCTCCCACCCGATTGGGACCTTTTGAGAGCCGCAGCGAGGTTTTGGGACGTCCGGAGACACGTTTACTGTTTCTCTTACAATGAGCTCATCCCAACCTTCGAAGACTTCAGGGCATTGATTGGGGGTCCAGAAATTGAGGCCATATCGATTCCTCTGACCGGAGACGTGCCGGTGACTGTAAAGCTGGCCTCTTTTCTGCAAATCTCTCTGGAAGAGGCCGAGGGGATGATGGTAGCCCCTGACAGGATTGACCTTTCTGATATCCCGGGCAGGTTTGGGTCTCCGGATACGGCTACGACCCCGGTGGCTATGGATGCCTTTATCCTCTGTGTGTTCTCATCTCTCACTGCTGAGTCCATAAGGATCTGCCATGGTGGCCTTTTGGACATGGTCAAGGATTGCAGGGCTGGGAAGGATATTGTCCTGCTGGTTTTGGGCGAGACTCTACATGACATTGATAGGATGGCTAGGGGGACCATTTTATGAGGTCTGGAAGCCCAGTGGTGCTGACTTTATGGTTACAGGAGAGGCTTGGGGCTTTGCCAGGGGCTTCACCTACTCAGTGCCCTTGGGTGATCTCTCGGAGGGGTGCACCTAGGCGGCGGGATCGGGGGTGGTGGGAGGCGATGATGGCTCGGCTATCTACCTCGACATTCGGCGGTGGGTGCCTCATTGGAGGTTGCGAGACTCGGAGGAACATTTCGGGAGTCCTACATAGTGAGGGTTCCGGGGCTTTCTTGGTCATCCTTCTACATCCCTGCTTAGTATCCGGGCAATTTGGGACATTGCGGGAGCCTTTGGACGATTGGGAAGGACATCCGTACCATGGAGGTGGTGCCTTTGGACATGAGGGATCCGGCCAACTTCTCACTTTTTCTCGAGGGCTTGGACCTATGCTGCTTTCCACCCGGGGCCATTCTCAAGAGCGGGAAGAGTACCATCTTGACCACGGCCTACTTGGGTAGTACGAGAAGGAGATGGGAGCGACTCGGGTCATTTTGGGAGAGAGACGTCGAGGCTTTATTGGGGGTGGCGTGACTCGAGCGGGACTCGAGGAGAGGCGAGGCCAAGGCTAGCTGCCATAACCAGTCGGGTGACCTCTTTAGGGATATGGAAGCCCGGTATGAGAGGCTTTCGGAAGTCGCTCCCCTGACTGAGGCTCAGAGGGAGGAGGTACGGACTCGTGCGAGGATAGAGAGGGCACTTATTGACACGGGTTTGGTGGAGGCTCTGGTGAGGATACCGAAAATTGGGATGAGGGGGACCGACATCATTGAGAAGAAAAGGAAGAACACTCGACGAGGTCGAGGTAAAGGGAAGAAGACCAAGGAGGACTCAGTGAATGACAACTGATAGGTCTATTCCTATGATTCCCTTATTGCCATTTTGCAAACACAATAGTTTATTAGGCCTTTTATTGTATTTTAGATCTTTGTAGCAGGTTAGCAGAGTCAAGAGTAGACCGTGCTTGAACTCATCAAGAAGTTTTTAACTTGTAATTAACAAAGATATTTATCTTAGAACTTATTCAAGACACGTTTCATGGAAACTTAGATGTCTTATTTATTGTTTAGAGCGAACCATTGTTGGCTGCCTACGTTCCCCTTTTACAAGAAAGACTAAGGGGCTCAGGTCTTCGTAGTTCTTTCTGGTGAACTATCGGGATTTTTGTTTTTGGTCTTTTCTTTCTTTTTTTTTTTTTTTATGTGCAACCTGTCTTTTGCCTAGACCGCCCTTTTTGGGTTTTCGGCCTAATTTGGGCATTACTCTTTTTGCACTAAAATTTTTTTTCTTTCTTTTTTTTTTTTTTATGTGCACCCTGTCTTTTGCCTAGACCGCCCTTTTTGGGTTTCGGCCTACTATTTGGGCATTACTCTTTTTGCACTAAATTTTTTCTTTCTCTTTTTTTTTTTTTTTATATATGTATTTTTTTATTTTCTTTTTTCTTTTTTTTATTAGACATAATACTGCGGAGCTTATCACCGTTATTTGGGTGGACAAATGGATTGCCGTCAGGTCCGCAAGCTTCATTGCTCCTCCCGATAGTATCTTACGCACCACATACGGGCCGATCCAAACGGGTTCCCACTTTCCCGGGGGTTGTCTGCGGTGGGGGCTTCACTTTCGGCACTAGGTCACCCTCTTTGATGTCCCTGGCCTTGACTTTTTGTCGAATGCCTGGCCATTCGCCTCACAGTAGGCTCGGGTGTGCTCCATGGCTTTTAGCCTTCTTTCATCAAGCGGGGCCAACTCGTCGTGCGGCTACGCTTAGCCATTCTACTTCATTGACACTTTGTTTTCCGGGAGGACCCTTAGTGAAGGGATTTCCAACTCCAGCAACACTTGCTTCCATCCGTAAGTTAGGGCAAAGGGAGTTTCTCCGTGGCTGTTGACAGATGTTACGCAGCCCGAGTGCCGGATGCGGCTTCTCGGGCCAATCACGACCACGGGTGGCCATTTTCGGATAATCCGCTCGAGCGTCTTATTGGCGGCTTCTACGGCTCCATTGGTGCGAGGTGCATGCGGGGATGATTTGTGGCGAGTGATTACGAATTCGACGGCAATCTATCGCAGTCCCCTTCAAAGTGCGACCCGTTATCAGAAATGACCTCATTGGGCACCCCATATCTGCACATAATGTTTTCTTTGACGAACTGGGCCACCTTCTTGGAAGTGAGGACCTTGTAGGACTTAGCCTCTACCCACTTTGTGAAGTAGTCGACTGCCACTAGTGCAAAAATTCATGCCCATTGCTTCCTGCCGGGGCTATCTTCCCTATCATGTCAATACCCCAAGTTGCAAACGGCCAAGGAGTCGTCATGCAGTACAGGTCATGAGGCAGAAGATGATTGAGGTTGGCAAACCGTTGGCATTTGTCGCACGCTCGGACATGCTGGACACAGTCTGTTTCCATGGAAATCCAGTAGTAGCCCATTCTGAGGATCACTTGCATCAATGCTCTGGCATTCATATGAGGACCGTAAGGACCATTGTGGACTTCGGTCATTAACTCTCTGGCCCTTTCTTGGGTGACACACAGGAGGAGTGGTCCTTGATACCGTTTCTTGTACAGGTCACCCCCTAGGATGACATAGTGGGAGGCCAACCGCTTCAGGGCTTGCAAGCTCTTGGCTTTGATGCCTTCCTTTGGTCTTCCTTCTTCATCTCTGAAAGATGATTCCCCATCCTGGAGGAACTGGTAAATCTGACTATACCAGGGTTCTTTGACAGGCTCGGGTCCCAAGTCTATTTCACAACAAAAAGCCGAGGCTTCTCTTCTACCCACTCTGAATGGTTTGATTGCCTTTCCCTCGGGGATCTCTACTAGTGAGGCTAGAGTAGCTAAGGCATCTGTGAACCTGTTCTTATCCCTCAGCAGGTAATGAAAAGTCACTTCTCTGAACTGCTCAGTCAACTCTTCCATGTAGGCATGATACCTCTGAAGGTTAGGATCCACAGTCTTCCACTTGTTGGAGACTTGTTTGATGATCAGGGTTGAGTCTCCATAGACCTCGAGCTCCTTGACATTCCTTTTTAAGGTAGCCTCTAAACCAGCAATGCAAGCTTTATACTCGGCGACATTGTTCGTGGCAGGGAAGTTCAACTTGATGGCTATTGGTGTGTGCTTATCTTTCGGATCAACCAGTAGCATTTCTACACCATTTCCTCTTTTGTTAGCAGCTCCGTCAAAGAAAAGCTGCCATCGGTTCTCAGGCTCAACTTTGAAGATCCCTTCATTTGGGAATTGGGGTTCAGGCCCGCGGTCCTCATTATTAGGGAAGTTTGCCAGATGGTCTGACAGCGCTTGACCCTTGATGGCCTTTCTCGTCACATAGTTGATGTCATACTCAGCTAAGAAGAACGACCACTTTGCTAGACGCAACGAAAGGGAAGGCTTGTCGAAGATGTACTTGATGGGGTCCATTTTCGAGACCAAGTTCACAGAGTGGGCTTGCATGTAATGCTTGACTTCTGACTACCGGACCGATCTGCACAAGTCTTTTCGCATGCTTAGTAATTGAGCTCACTTCCTTGCGGACTTCGGTGACAAAGTAAATGGCATTTTCTACCGAGAGTCCTTCTTCTCTGAGCAAGCATAGCCCCAGCTGCCGTATCGGTGACGGTGAGATAGAGCGAGAAGAGGTTTTTGTCTATGTGGGGGGCATAGCTTGGAGGATGTACTAGGTACGCCTTGATTTGGTCAAAGGCATCCTGGCATTCCTCGGTCCATTCTATGTCTGCATTCTTCTTTATAAGCTTGAAGATGGGCTCGCACATGGTAATCAGCTGGTTGATAAAACGGTTGATATACTGTAGTTTGCCCATAAAGCTTTTGACTTCTATCTGGGTTCGAGGTGGCCTCATGTCCATAATGGCCTTGATCTTTCAAGGATCGACTTCAATACCTCGTTCTGTAACCATATACCCAAGCACTTTTCCCCTTGTCACTCCCGAAGGTGCATTTGGCAGGGTTTAGTCTCATGGAATGCTGCTCAACCTTTCAAAGAACTTTTGCAGGTCGACAAAGTGTTGTCCATCCTCACCTTTGGAATGGATTATCATGTCATTGACATAGACCTCGATCTCCTTGTGGATCATGTCGTGAAAGAGTGCGATCGCTGCCCTCTGATAGGTAGCCCCGACATTCTTAAGCCCAAATGGCATCACTGTATAGCGATATGTTCCCCGCGGTGTGGTGAAGGTTGTCTTTTCCTGGACCTCCTCGACCATCTTTATCTGGTTATAGCCGGCAAAGCCATCAACGAAGGATTTGACTTCGTAGTTGGCAGTGGAGTCCACCAGAATGTCTATGTTCGGCAAGGGATAGTCGTCTTTGGGGCTGGCTTTGTTCAGATCTCGAAAATCTATACAGCAGCGCACCTTCCCATTGGCCTTAGTCACGATCACGATGTTGGATAGCCATGTCGGATATTCGATGACCACGAATGAATCCTACCCGCGGTAGCTTCTCAATCTCTTCTTTGACTTGTAGAGACCATTACGGCTTGATCTTTCTCGGTTTTACGCTGCTGGCTTGGCATCTAGTGCTAGAGGGATTTTGTGCTCCACAATCGAACCATCTAGCCGGCATATCCTTATATGACCATGCAAACACGTCCATGTATTCTCTGAGCAGATTGACCAGTCTGTCCCGTTCAACCCCCTGGAAGAAGTTCCCAATTTGTGTCTCTTTAGGTTCCTCGACAGTACCCAAATTAACACTTGTCAAAACCTCCTCGGCAGCTTGGGCCCGGTTTTCCTCTTTGTACGTAACACCTTAAAGATTTCTTTAATGTATTGTTCGTTTAGTGTGTTTGCATCTTGTTCAAATGATTCATTATTAACTGTTGTTAGGTTTTTAGTTAATTTATCATTTGTTAAGTTGGCAATAAGGGGATACTCAGAAAGATCTGTCATTTCATTCAAAGCGAAAGGAAAGATGACATTGGCTACATATTCATAATCCTCAGGCGTGAGGCCTTCGGATGACTCGGAGGACTGGAATTCGAAGACTCCTGACTCACATGACTCTTGACCCTAACGACTCTGGACCCTACACTACTTATTGACTCGAAGTGTTTGACACGGGTTGGACTGGGGTTTACTCTTTCCTGTCGTTGCCCTGGGGAGTAGCAGTCTTGTCAGCGTTCTTCAGAAAGGTGGAAACTTCAAACTGATTGAAGACTTGTCGGAAATCATTCGTAGGTCGGTACCTTGGAAAGATGGTGCGGGGAGCTAGAGAAGTCTGATGCAATTTCTCAGCGAGCTCATCCGCGACAACCGGACTCATTGACTGGAGGGTCTGGCTCATCTTGTCAATACACTGTTGATAAGTCATCTTCTCTCTGTCGATATTTGATATCACAACCTTATCTATGTAGCCAACAGGTGGGTTGGCCTGGATGATGCTGATGAAGTCTTCTTCGGGTGAGACTTTGATTCTGCCTTGGTTAACCATGTATTCTATGGGAGTCTTATATTCTGCTTCCAAGTCTGCTTTTCGTTGAACTTCACAATGGCAACAAACTCAGAGTTCTCTGCCTCAAGAGGATCAGTGACGACAGGATTGTTGGGCTGGACTTTGTCTTGGCTGACTGGTTCCTTGGCGGGCTCCTTGGCGTAACTGACATAATAGTCGAATTTGCCTGAGGGCTCTCCTAGAGTTCCCACACTTTTGTCTCCTGCTTCATACCTTTCCTTCAATTTCTGTTGCATGGACTTCCTCTTCTTCTTCTTTCTTGAGGGAGCATCCTCGTTAATCCAATCTTGATAAGCATCTTCCAAGTAGCCGTCACAATCACACACATCATACCAAATGTGGGGTCTGGGTTGAGTTGGGACGACCCCTCCAAGTACTTTGTTATCACCATTGTTGATTACCACATTGGCCATTCTTGACACTGGGAAGTTGAGACTGACGATTTTGATGGATTATCTGAGACCTCCGCACCGACACACTGCTGACCCGGTATTCTCACCCACTTCTTTCTCGCTGCGGGAAAGGGATAGGCAAGGTTTAGACTCTGGGGTAGGTGTTTAGGCTGAAGGCTCAAGCAATATGCAAATTAAGAATCTTTTAGTTTACTTAAAACAGTGTCTTTTATTAATTTCTATTTGGTTGGAAAAGGGGTTGCCCTTCTTTTTCGCAACTACTCTAGATCCTGGATCAGTGGGTTCCGTCACTACGTCTATAAGCCCCTCGTATTCCACCTGTATTTCGACCTCCCAGGGTGGACAGCCCCGGGCGAGGGTCCTATAGGGCACGCGGATCCCACCGATCGAGAGATAAGAACGCTCCTAATGGGTCTAGTGGTTCATAGGAACTTTTAACGCGCGAGCGATGCGGATTATAGTCAAGGCAATACCGGGAGAGTCTCGTCTTTCAGCCTTAACGGAATTTCGGCAGAGTTTCGCTTGCGCGATTGACGTTTTTACTTTTTGGCATTGTCCAAGAAGATAATAGGCATGGGTCGGATGATAAAAGTCGGATGACACAGTGTCACATTGAACTTTGTTGCATACGTCGCGTGAGTCAAAGCTGAAGTCAATGCCGGGTCAAGATCTTGCCAATTTTTCCTTGTCAGAATTTTGGCAGAGCTCCGCTTGTGCGAAAGATCTTTGGATTTTTAGGCACGGACTCGGGCTTGACTCTTACGTATCCCGTGCGGGTCAAAGTCAAAGTCAATGCCGGGGTCAAGATTCTGCCAATTTTCCTTGGCGGAATTTCGGCAAAGTTTCGCTTGCGCGAAGGGTCTCGACTCTCGACATGGGCTAAGGTTTGACCTTTACGTATCCCGTGCGGGTCAAAGTCAATGTCGGGGTCAAGATTCTGCCAATTTTCCTTGGCGGAATTTCGGCAGAGTTTCGCTTGGGCGAAGGATCTCGACTCTCGACATGGGCTAAGGTTTGACCTTTATGGGGGTATGCAACTGGGCTATATGACACGGTCTAGACCAAAAACCAACCAAAAGTCACGGTTTTAAAATGTGTGACACGGACTGTGCATTGGTCGACACTGGCTGCCATGGGGAGTTTGGGATGATTCCGTCCGCGCCCGGGAGCATCGTAATGTTGTCCGTGACTGCAGCTGAACAACCACCCCGGGTTAAAGGGACGTGCATGAATAGTGTACAGGATATATAAGGTGCGCGTAGTGTGCGGCCTCCTAAAAATGTTCCTTTTTGAGTTAAAACAGAAATTTTCAGAAATGTGTTTTAAAGGAATGATTTTCGGGACGGGGGGAAATGCAGCAAGTAAGCACTTAAATTTTCTGGAGCCCGGTCAGTCTTGGAAATGAATATCCCCAAGCTGCCTAAATTAACCTCAAATTTTGTCCTGGTGGAATTGCCAATGAAGCCGCCCGGCTAGGATTCAAGGAGAATCAAGCCGTACGGCTGCATCAATCAATTTTCCAGGTTCCATTTTCTTTCATTTGCAGGTTGTTTCCCCAAGCGTTTTGGCACCTTTTCAGCTCCAGAAAGCTTCCTGTTCAATATCCAGAATGTGCACAATCCCAAGAACCAACAATGCATGCAATGCAATGCAAGAAAAAGAAGGCAAGCATGAGAATCGGATCCGCGGCGGAAGGCTAACCCACTCAAAAAAGCTTTTCTCTTTTTTTTTTTTTTCGAAAAGATACCGGTACGTGGCATTGTTAGACCATAGTTTATCCCAGACTCGTGTTAGGAGGCGATAACGGGAAGTTTAATGGTTTCCACCTATATACCAAGTATCATTTTTTTATTTTAAAAATGAAAGCTTTTTTTTTTGTTTCTTTCCCCAGCGGAGTCGCCAAACTGTGAATGTGGTGCCCAAGATCGCGACTCTATATATATTTTTTTTTGGAACCGCTTTCTCGTGTAAGGGGGTCACCGCCTCACATCGGTTTGGAGACATCCAGTTTAAATTGAAAAAACGGAGTCACCACGCCATTTTGATTTCCTCAAAACTTTGAAAAAAAGAATTTGGGTCCGGAGGTTAAGTTACCCCTTGGGAAGAACGGATCGACATTCACCCAAGGAGCCTTGCCGAAGCAAGTCTTCCAAGATCTGACTTTCATGCTTGCCTTTGTGTTTTCGTGTGTGGGATATGTTTTTATAAAGGAGGGAATGTGCCAAGTGATCTTCCGGACGTATAAACCATGAGTTGGTTATCGCTTGGGATTCCTTGGATTTTGATATGCTCGGGACTTTGATCCCGTTCTCATCTTGAACTTATGATCATCATTATGAGACCTTGGGTCACATGTGATCAAGATAGGGACACCTTTTTTATAGTCCAAGGATGAGACTCTTTAGAAAGGAAGAACCTTTGCCCATCAATCCTACATCTTGAGACGATTTGAGCTTAGTCGGGACATTTATGCTCGTCTCAAGTGATGATCGGAGATGTAGGGTCTAATGTTCATCCTTTTCTAAAGGGATTTCCGGCTATGGCATCTTTATGTGAAGGAAATGATGTAAAGATAGGACCTTTACACCATTACACTCCAAGAGATGCTCCAAGTACCAAAGGAGACTAAGGGAGGGGTATAAAGATTGGATCTTTATACTCATCCTATGTCTTTTTATGCCTTATGAAGGTCACTAGGCAATCCTTGGAGAGTGATCCAATCATGAGGGACAAGGGGAAATGCATTTTTAAAGTAAAGATGACATTTTTATGCTAACATATGTAATGAGCATGATGCAAGCTAAGACTAGGAATATAAAGGGAGGACAACTTTATGGCTTTCCTATGTCCTTTAAGAACCATTTAGGTGGACAATCCTTGGAAGCAAGGTCTATGGGAAGGGGGATGACATTCATGAATAAAGATGACATTTTTAATGTAAAAGATGGCATTTTTATATGAAAAGGATGCTATTTTCACATCATCATGTGAGAGATCCATCCTAGAACAAGCCATTTGAGGTCTTATTGTTCATCCTTGGGAAGGATCCTCCATGAATCCCATGTGATAAGGAAATGGGGGTATTATGATTTGCAGACTAAAGACTTGATTTTTATAGCAACAAATCAAATATAAAGCAAGTAGATAGCAATATAAATAGCAAAGATCAATATGGCAAGTATGACAAGTATATTTTAAAGAGAAGAGGAGGAGAGGTTACCAATGGTGGTGTTCCTCTATCTCCTTGAAGATTGCCTAAGGAAGGATCAACTTTGGAGGGATTTTGGATAGGAGGGAGGTGATTTTGGGAGGCTTTTGCTCTCTGAAAGTTCGTGACTGTATTTTGAAAGAGTAACAGTGCCAAAAATTGTATCTCAAAATGGGTGGAGGAGGCCTCTATTTATAGGCAGTTTGGGACTGGCTAATGAAGTCGTGCGGCTGTAACCTTTGGCTAATGAAGCCGTGCGGTCTTATCCATTAGTGACTCATCCTATTTCTAGAACCATGCAAGGTGGCCTTCTAGAAGGTCTTTTCCAGCGAGGGACTACGTGGAATTTTAATTCCTAGCAAGTCCTTCACCCCTCGAAAGGTTTTGGAAAGTTCCCAAATTGCCCCTGAACTTTAGGAAAGTCCGGGGAATTACCGGGAAACTTAACCGGAAGGCATGAGCCAGATTTGGGTACTTACAACAATGTAGTACTAAAGTTGTACTAGAATCCTAGTTAAAGAGTGACTTAGTTCATACTCATTAAACTAGGTTTTCAACGCTTCAAAAACTGTTCAAGGGCTGCAGGGTAGGGCACGACTCGTGCCCTATTACACCCCCATCAGAAACTGTCGTCCCTTGAAGGTCACGACTTGTCCCCATCAAACAAGGTATGTCGCACGACTTCCCCAAGCAATGTCACGACTCGTGCTTCAGGGCACGAGTCGTGCCCAAGCCCAGAAACTACACTTTGCAGCTGCAACATCAGCAGCAACAACACAACCACTTCTAGTTTTCATTCAGCTCATACAAGGTCATCCCAGAACAGTATAAACACATATTTTAGACCATAATATGCTCCCTTTATACCCCATAACATATACAACAACCTTACCATTAATCCAAGCCTTCCTTGTTCAATTATCAACCCATAACTTACCACTTTTCACCCTACTCATTTGCAGCCCATAGTTCAATCAATTTACAAGCCACAAATCATCAAAACCACATCATATATTCATCATAACCTCATTACACAAGGCATGAACAGTTATATAAGGGAAACATAACAACTTACCAAATTTTACCAAAATAAAAAGAAGATATAATCAGCTCTTCTTGCTCTAAACACCTTCCTTAGCAATAATTCGAAGTTGGAATCAACAACCAAGCAACTTATGAATTTCTGGGATTTTTGGAAGTTAAACTAGGGTTTAGGCTTTTCTAGAACGTAGGGAGTGAAGAGAAAACTGAGGAGGTTAATTTTGGCTTCTTGAAGAAGCTAAAATGAGATTTATATAAGACAATTTTCACACAAGCTCCTCCAAGATTGAAAATCAATAAAACACTACCTTAAACTTAGAATTACACATAAGCTCCTCAACCAATTTATAACACTTTCAATTCAAAATTTCAAGTGTTATCACTTTACTACACAAATCTCCCATTTCTTTTATTTAGACATTATATGATCAAAATCACGTTAATAACATCTAAATCACATAGTTCATCCAAAATGTCAAAATGAACACGTAATTAAACCACATGCCAAAAAGCAAAGGATGAGATGCAATGCAAACCCAACCCCACGTGCTTCACGTGTGACCAAAATGTGCCTAGGTTTAGGGTCGTGATACTCACTCCCCCTTAAATAAAATTCGTCCCGAATTTGGACTTCACTTACCTGAATGATCAAACAAATCCGGATACTTCTGTCTCATCTCAGATTCCAATTCCCAAGTAGCTTCCTCAATGGTGTGATTCTTCCAAAGAACTTTCACCACAGGAATACTCTTGGTACGCAATTCCCGGACCTGCCACTCTAGAATCCGCAATGGTACCTCCACATAAGTCGTATCTGCTTGGACATCCTCAGGAGGAAAACTCAGAACATGAGAGGAATCATAACAGTACTTCCTCAACATGGAAACATGAAACACATCATGGAGAGAAGAAAGAGATGGAGGTAGAGCCAATCGATAGGCTAACTCACCTACCTTCTCTAAAAATAAGAAAAATTACAATGGAATTTTAGAAAAATTACTTTATTTCTTCAAATTTGAAAGATATTTACCGATTACACAAGATGAGAAAAAAAAATTTATAATCAATAAGAAAAAAATTACAATGGAATTTTAGAAAAATTATGTTCATTAGTTGTTCAAATTTTTATAACTTTATTCTATTTAATTATTCGTTATATTTTTTTCTCGCTTTAATGTATATATGTTCATTAGTTGTTCAAATTTTTATAACTTTATTCTATTTAATTATTCGTTATATTTTTTTCTCGCTTTAATCAATAAGAAAAAAAATTAAACTAACATTTAAAAATTGAGAATATGTGTGTAAATTAAATATGAAAATATTTATAATTGATATGGTAATGTTATAGATAAAAAATTACAATGTAATTTTAAAAAAATTACTTTACTTCTTCAAATTTGAAAAATATTTATCGATTACGCAAGATGAAATTAAAAAAGTACTATAAACATATGAAAACAATAAATATGAAACAGAGATTATGTATGACAAATTTATTTATTTTATTTGATCCAGTGAAAGGAAAACCAAGAGAGATGTTATGTAAAACTAAAATTTAAACTTATAATTAATAAATTTATAGATAAATATAAATATAAATGCATTGGATTGGATTGGATTGGATTGGATTGGATTGTAGATAACAACAAATGCAAGGTTATAAAACCATAATCAATAATATATAAATAGAAAAAAAAATCTATAAATAGATTTTTTTTTATGATTTTCTATGATTTATATATAAATAAAATTATGATTCAAATTAAATATATTAGATCTTAAGATTTTAAACCTTATAAACATACTCCCCCGTAATAAATGTTACTTCTTTCTCTTTTAGATTTCTCATAACAAATGTTATAATTTAAAAATGAAAACTTGATAGTAATTATTTATTCGATGAGACTTACTTGTCACTCACAACAAAAATTCAATTAGTATTTACTACCCAACTTTCTTTACTACTTTACTTTTCATACTTGCAACACATACTCCACTATTTACTGTATATTATATAGTATGTTATAAGATAGAGAGAGAGTAAATATTATACATATAGAATAACAGAAGACTTAAAATTTAATCTTATAGTTTAGAGATAAAATACAAATAAAAATAAATTTATAAGAGTTGTAAAGATAACTTAGAATTGGGGCCTCAATTATTCGAGCTCAAACTTATCTCCTATTTAGCTATTTAGTTATTGCTCACTTTCACTTACAATCAAATCAACACATTTATCATCAAATCAACACATTACTTATTAAATTATTTTGCAGTAATATTTCATATTAGTAAAAAAGACAAGTGTTATACAATATACTGGACATAAAATTTGTGCCCCTAGCTAGCGTGGGCCCTGGGCGATCGCCCATTCTGACCCACCCCTTGGGCCGGCCCTGATCACCACCATCACGATTTGTTGAAAATGAAGGTGGTCAATTTTATGATATGGGGCTTTCGGGGCAAAATGAAAATGAGGTGAAAGATTGGGAAGATGATGACGAAGTGAAAGAGATTCCAAATTTTGTGACACCACAAAATGTTGATAATATAAATCTAACTACTTAACAAAGTGATTGCAATAATATGTAAGCCACAATGGGTAAGGTTTGGTTGTCCCCCTTCCATTGATTAATAAAATTTAAAGCGTACCGTCCCTTTTTTTCTTTTATTTACTTTCATTTGTTTAGTTTTTTTCTATCTTTTTTATATACCTTTTTGTAAAAAAAAAAATCACTAATAAAAAAAGTCTAAAATACTATTTCCTATTCAATAAAAAATTAAAAGAAAATAAAAAATAAATATAGGGTAGTCCGTCCCTCTTTTCTTCTATATACTTTCATTTGTTTAGTTTTTTTCTATCTTTTTTTATATACCTTTTTGTAAAAAAAATTCACTAATAAAAAAGTCTAAAATAGTACTCCATCCGTCCCAATAAAAGCTTCACTAATTACCCAAAAGGGCGTCCCGTTAGAAGCTTCACCTTTCCTTTTTTGGCAAAGAATCTTTACTATTTCCTCAACTCATTCTCTCTCCTAATTCACTATTACACTCACAAAACTTTTCAAATTTACTATTCCCTCCACTAATTCTCTCTCCTATTTTCAAATTACACTCACAATATTTTTTTTTCCTCCCATTTTCATAATTTGCGTGCCCACCCAAAAGGGTGAAGCACTTATTGGGACGAAGGGAGTATTTCCTAGTCAATAAAGAATTAAAAGAAAATAAAAAATAAATATATGGTAGTCCATCCCTCTTTTATTCTATATACTTTCATTTGTTTAGTTTTTTTCTATCTTTTTTTATATACCTTTTTGTAAAAAAAATTCACTAATAAAAAAGTCTAAAATAGTACTCCCTCCGTCCCAATAAAAGCTTCACTAATTACCCAAAAGGGCGTCCCGTTAGAAGCTTCACATTTCCTTTTTTGGCAAAGAATCTTTACTATTTCCTCCATTCATTCTCTCTCTTAATTCACTATTACACTCACAACACTTTTCAAATTTACTATTCCCTCCACTAATTCTCTCTTCTATTTTCAAATTACACTCACAACATTTTTTTTCCCTCCCATTTCCATAATTTGCGTGCCCACCCCAAAGGGTGGGCACTTATTGGGACGGAGGGAGTATTTCCTAGTCAATAAAGAATTAAAAGAAAATAAAAATAAATATATGGTAGTACATCCCTCTTTTATTCTATATACTTTCATTTGTTTATTTTTTTCTATCTTTTTTATTTACCTTTTTGTAAAAAAATCAATAATAAAAAAAATCTAAAATATCATTTCCTAATCAATAAAAAAAAATAAAGGGTAGTCCGTGCCCGTCCCTCTTTTCTTTTATATACTTTCATTTGTTTAGTTTTTTTCTATCTTTTTTCATATAACTTTTTGCAAAAAAATCAGTAATAAAAAAATTCTAAACAGTTTTTTCTATTAAAAAAAAAAACGTTGAAGTGCCGGTTCGGAACCGAAACTCCAATTTTCCCTTTTCCGAGCTGGAAACCGGCGATTTCGAACGGGAACCGAAAGTAAATGGTCATCCCTGGTGCAACATAGTGCGGCCATAACAAGAAAGATGAGGGTGAACGGTTGGGTTAGCTCTACTCTCTCCTTGTGACAATTTTTCTAGCGGGCATCGGTGTAATCGTGTTTTACAATTTAACTAGTTTTACACTCCGTGCGTTAAACGCACGGATAAATCAATTTGAAAAATTAACTAAAAAGATATAAAAATAATAATAATTTAAGAAAATATAATTTTAAAGATATTTATTTCAACAAAAATATAAGTCATTGTATTAATCCAATAATATTACACATTGCTAAGCCTAACAAATTGAATTTTTATATATTGAAATATTTGTTAAAATACAAAATTATTAGTGAAATATTCACCTTTATTTTTCCATATCAATACAATGTATCAAAGTTTTAAGAAATGTTTATAAAGGAAGTGACATTAACATCACTTGATCGCCTATTTTTTACAAATATTGTCTTTTTAAAGAAAGAACATTATTTAATAAATTTTATTGCTTTAAAGAACTAACTAACTAAATAAATAAATAAATAATAAAAATATTTTTAGTAAGTAATTTAAGTACCCATGAATATTGAAATAGAAAATACTAACTCATAATACTAACTTTAAAAGTTAATTTTATAATTCTATGCATTAACATTTTTTAAAATATAGTTAAGTTTTATAACACGTAACTCATATTTACGAATATTAAAATATTTATCATTTTAATTTATAATTATAATTTATATATATTTGAAAATACTATAATCAAATTTCATATAATGTTAGTCTTAGTTAGAAATTAAAAGATATACTTTCCATTCTTTAAAATAAAAATCAACTTTATTAGAGCTTTCGACTCAAGATCGTTTAGGAATTTTGTGAATGAGACTTTAAATCAATAATTTTAATATTTTGTCTTTTTAATAACCTTTTCCATTGGTTAAGAATAAAAAAATCTAATAATATTTTATTTTTGAAATAGCAAATTATAAATTGGATACATTTATTTAGGAGGGAGTAAGTGCACTTTTATAAGTTATTTTTAAAGACTAACCGGAAGAAAATTTAAATTGCAACAATTTTTTTTACAAAGATTTCTTATGATAATTCATAAAAGGTATAAAATGTGCTATGATAAACTTGTACAATTTTTATTTAGCAAATATCTCTTTTTAATAGTGTAATAATTATGGTTTAAAAAAAAATAGTGCTTAATTTATTAAATGTATGGGAAAAGTAATGAAAATGACTTTTCTAAAATTACGATTATAGTTTCTTGGAAGTTTAAAATGTGTTTAAATCTCTTGAGTATTTATATATATATAGATTTGCGCCCTCTCCGATATGCCCTACGTGAAATGACCAAAAGCCCACACTCAAATTTAAAAAAAAAAAATCACTTAAGTTAAATGAAATGTGCACATGTCATTTAACTGGGTCTCGTTAATAAAATTGTCAAAAATGCCTCTAACCGCACAGCACTTTTATAACCTTGGACTTGGACTATAAATTAAAAAATTCAAACATCAAATTTTGTGAAGCCTAATTTATCTATTTATATACTCCTCCTCCGCAATCCGCACGTGAATCCCACGTGAATGGACCAAACTTATTTCCTTTTTGGAGCGTCGCGTGAATGCCCCACTAACGATACCGCTCAAAACTGGAAAAAGAATATTCACTATTCCACTCCAGCTCATTCTCTCTCAGATTCTCCTACTTCACTGGCTTTACACTCACAACATTCTCTCTCCTAAGCTATTCCTCCCACTCATTCTCTCTCATATTTAATTAACTTCATACTTCACAAGCATTTTCTTTCAAACTTTTCTCTCTGCTTCTTACTTTTCGCCCAATTCACTTTAAAATAAAGTTGGTGTCCGGGTGACGTGGGACGGAGGGAGTATATTTTTCACTTTTATTATTGTAAATAAGAACTATTGAACCAGAATGCAATATAAATATGTTAGAACCAAACCACTACAAGACTAAGAAAGGATATCAAACCGTAGGCTAGACCAGACCAAATTGAACCAAACATTTGCAATTTTGCATTTGCAAGCAGTAGGTTAATTTGATTTTTCTTTTGTGGTTCAGATTGAAGTCTATACAAAAATTCAAATAGTTGCATCGAACTAGACAAGACCAATTAAACATTATTAAACCATAATGAATTTAAATATTTTGACCCTCTTAATTTTAAGAGTTTTCGCTAAATTGTTATTTTTTAACCTACCTCCTTGTATAGCTAACAAATTTTAAACCACAGTTTTCAAAAGCAACATTGACCCCATTTTCGAAAATTTCATGTTGAAGAATTTGATAGTTTAATTGTAGAATGAAAAACCTTCTTCATTCCACACACACAGGATGTTTAAAGAAACAAAGAGTTAAGGGAATGGAGATGATGAATTAGTAATTTCTAAAAAATAAAAACAAATAAGTTGCACAATTAAATCTTAATGTGTGCTTGGCTAGACATTAGGCAAACTTATCCTAATAATAAATACTAGTAGTAAACAAAATTTATATTTAAAAAATAAACATCCAAACAGGGTGGTATGGAAATCAAATAGAATCTAATCATCACCAAAAGTAAGTCTTCTTCCCTGCATTACAATCCTCATATTAGTTCCTCCACCAAAGTAATTCCCATATAAACTAAGCAAAAGAGATTACACTACCAGTACCGGGGTAGCCATGCTCGGTTTGCTGGGTCCACGCCCTCTGCCTGCACCACCAAACCTACCACCACGCCTACCACCGCCATCTCTGTCACCAAACCTACCTCCTCCCACCACGTCTGCCTCCAGACCTACCACCACCACCGCCTCCCAGACACATACCACCCAAAACCGCTACTCAGTTTTGGCTTTTTGCCTCATTCACCGGTAAGTGGGTATCCTCCAAAATCGGATCCATCAAATTCAAGAGCTTTGTTGAATGCACCACTGTCGGAAAAAGAATCTACATACGCAAACCTGCAAACAATAATAAAAGACCCAATAAATGCTAATGTAATGTGAAGTGAAAAATAAAAAATTAAACAAGGTCCACCATCAACCATTATTAATCCACTTCAATCACAAGATGAGAAATGACTATTAACCATAACCTGAAAACATAATTAAATCTCAGACAATTTTCTTCAAACTTAAGAATTTGTTCAAGGGAGGCAGGGCAGGTGATATGCAATGGATAAGTTACAAACAAACAATGTTAAGAGGTAAGATCTGTTGTAAAAGTTAGCACCTCATTGCATTAGTTAACAAGGGAATGTCTATGTCCTCGGCAAGGAAAAATCATACTAAGTCTGTTAAAATGGAATGACCAACATTTACTACACTAAAAAAATATAAGCAGAAGTAACAGAATGTCGGGACTTAAAATTTGTGCAGACACAAAATAGACCAAGCACAGGCACATAAAGTAGATGTCCCACTTTATCAAACGCATAGAAGAAGTGAGTTGTTAAGAAAAGATGAAAGAACGAGCATTACCCTTTAGAGCACCAGTGTCACGATCTGCAGGAATAGAAAGCCTTGTAATCTCACCACAGGTACTAAAGTGTTTTCTAGTGCACTTCTGACCTGTAAACAGGAATTGGGTCAAATTTAACAAATAAATAAGCATTGATTTTGGTATATGTATTCTACTTGTTATTTCATGAAGGATTTAATGATTCAAACCATGGAGATGGTACTTCACATAAAACATACATTGTCCTCACTGTCATTGGAATCGAAACCCCGCACATATACTGTTTGCCCTTGAGCACGACCTCCGCCAAAAGAATTCTCCTTCCCCTATTATAATTGAAGAATGATGCTAATCAGTTCACAATCCAATTCATGCATATAAATATAACTTAAATACATGCTGTCTTGCACCAACATATACCCACTAGTCGGAGTGTATGCTCCCCTTTCCTTTGCCAAATCAGAGTCTAATCTCACGCCCTAGAAGATCCACGTCCATTTAATTTGAGGAGCCTGCAAGGGGAACATGTTTAGTAATAACACCAAATGTATCCTGAAGATCTTGGGACAAGCGAATTCTTAGGATGAATTTCCATAAAGTAATAAAGGATTACCAGAAACCCATACTCATAATATGTTTTCATACGAGTCTAAACCATTAAATCATTAGAATAACACAAGTTGTTTACATACCATTTTAACTCAAATCTGCTAACAGAATACACAAAGTGTAGATATACCATTTTAACTCAAAAAGAAGTCTTGCAAATCAAGAGGAAGAAAGTGCAAAGGGTAAAAGAATTTATAACTAGACCTTTTGTGCTGCTTCAGCAGTGAAGCTTAAACTCAACATGCCCGTAACCTCTAAATTGACCTGTTTCTCCTATCTGATGCAAACCGAACATCAACAACTTCTCCACTTGCATCTTTTTTTAAAGAAATTCTCTCTACAAGAGAAAGCAACTGTTAGATAGAAAGACCCAATCCTGATAGATAAGCACATTTTTAGGCTAAATAGGAACACCACACATATCGGCTTGCTCAACAGAAAGGACAAGTTGCCAACAAACAGAGTTTTCGATCCTGTGCCTCCAACTGGAGTAGCTGGGGTTTGAGGCTGCAATATTAAAAAAGTTCTTCAGTAATGCAATTATGCACCATCAACAATATAAAATGCGCAGAATATTTACAACACCATGACATAACCCCCCAACAAATACTTACTGCTTTCTTTGCTGATGGTGCATCAATCATTTCTGCGTCAGTATCCTGTATTTGCCAAACATGCTTGGATAAGAATCAACAAGTAGGAAACAAAACCCAATAAAAGTTTCCATAACCAAAAAAAAGCATAAAAGCAAAGCAACATTATAAGCTAGAGGAAACATACCACTCTACTAAAACATTTTGCACAATAAAATATTTTTGGAAGTCTCATATGAGATAAAAAAATCTAAAAACACATACTCCCTCCCTCTCTTGTCCCGAGAAGAAATATGCACAATTTTACTTGGAGA
This sequence comes from Adenophora triphylla var. japonica, assembly GCA_022495995.1. Lineage (NCBI taxonomy): Eukaryota > Viridiplantae > Streptophyta > Magnoliopsida > Asterales > Campanulaceae > Adenophora > Adenophora triphylla. Next base: position 8,258 of record JAFEMH010001849.1, on the reverse strand, counting down.
CAAGAATTAAGGAGAAAAATGTAAAGGTGATGTGTTGTGCAGTGTAGATGAAAGTTGGATAGGAGAAAGGAAAAGTGAAGTGGGTAATTGTTGTGAGTATGAAAGAGAGTGAGTCCCATTTCCTTTTTGGGACTTGCTGAGTTACTTTGGGACGACCAAAAGAGGTCTTTTTGCATATTACTATAGGACGGAGGGAGTTACATGTATATACATTCAAATATACAAACAGCATCTCACAATGGTTCGAGCTATTTAAACCATAATTGAGGACAAGCCTCAATCACTCCCTGAAAGCAAATCTGATTTAACCAAAAAATTTATTGAAGACATCTGAAGAAGTCACAAATCAGAAGTAATGTCATTGTTTGACACATCCAGTAAAATTGAAACATGATGGTGGAGAAGATTTAACCTCTTCCAATGATGGTTTATCATAACATATCATTCAATATAAAAAGTGACTCACGGTTTTTCTTTGCGGAGTTTTTGCAGGTTGCTTCTTTTCTTCGTCAGAGCTCTCTTCTTCATCTTCATCAGAGCTATCATCAGAATCACCCTCTTTCTTCTTTGAAGCAGTAGTTGGCACCTTCTTAGGCTGGGAGGTTATCTTGGCATTCTTCACATTCCATGGAATTCACTCAGAAAACAGTAGCCAGAAATTTGAACAGGACAACCAACATAACAGAAGAAGGATAACCAAACAAAATACCTCTTCTTCATCGGAGTCGGAGTCGCTTTCATCTGAACTATCACTAGATTCCTCTTTCTTCTTAATATCAGCAGCTGAAGGCTTCTTCGGCTGGGGAGGCCACCTGTCGACTTTTTCTGCATGATGACATCGAGTCAAGTTCAATTTTGATGATAACAATATAAAATCTAAACTGAAGAACCATGAAAGAAATGCAAAAGAAATGTACGCAGCTGCGGACTTGCCTTTTCAGATGTTAATTAAGTAAACAACCAACATTATTATTACTACTATTTTTATTTTTATTTTTGAAAAGAACCATGGATAGCAATGGAGACTATCTTTTACAATTGTTAATAAAGCATAAAAATGAAAATTTCTGTATTTTAACAGAGACCATGGACAGTAGAAATATAAAATTCAATTCCAAAAAACACACATCACGTGATGTCATCAGAACCTGTCACTATCATCTGAATCAGAATCAGAACTTTGACTTGTCTTTTCTTCTTGGACGCTGCCAATGTTCCATTCTTGGCGGCAACTGCAGATTGCACTTTTTGGAGGAGCTGCTACCTTTGCTATTTGGTTCCTGTATATACGGATTCAAAGATTACAAGATGCTCAAGATGACCTGTATCATCCAATCATGCTGCATATGATAATGTACTTGGCCTAAGCCACTTGGGTACAAATGGCCTATATCATAAACCGCAAATACTTGTAAAGCTTGCGTCATCTGACTCAGAATCTGATTCATCTGAACTGCTGGAAGAGCTCCACCTTAGGCTGGGAGGTTATCTTGGCATTCTTCACATTCCATGGAATTCACTCAGAAAAACAGTAGCCAAAAATTTGAACAGGACAACCAACATAACAGAAAAGAGAAAGGATAACAAACAAAATACCTCTTTTTCATCGGAGTCAGAGTCGCTTTCATCTGAACTATCACTAGATTCCTCTTTCTTCTTAATACTCCTTGCAGCTGAAGGCTTCTAGCCGGCTGGGAGAGCCACCTTAGATCTTTTTCTGCATGATGAGCATCGAGTCAAGTTCAATTTTGATGGATAACAATATAAAAATCTAAAACTGAAGAACCATGAAGAAATGCAAAGAAGTACGCAGCTGCGGTTTTGCCTTTTCAGAATGTGTTAATTAAGTAAACAACCAACATTATTATTACTACTATTTTTATTTTTTTATTTTGAAAAGAACCATGGATACTCAATGGAGACTATCTTTTACAATTGTTAATAAAGCATAAAACTGAAAATTTCTGTATTTTATAACAGAGACCATGGACAGTAAAATAAAATTCAATTCCAAAAAAACACACTCACGTCGTCATCAGAACTGTCACTATCATCTGAATCAGAATCAGAACTTGACTTGTCTTTCTTCTTGGGCGCTGCCAATGTTCCATTCTTGGCGGCAACTGCAGTTGCACTTTTTGGAGGAGCTGCTACTTTGCTATTTGGTTCCTGTATATACACGGATTCAAGATTCACAAGATGCTCAAAGATGACCTGTATCATCAATCATGCTTGCATATGATAATAACAGCCTAAGCCACTTGGGTACAAATGGCTATATCAAACCGCAAATGTAACTAACGTCATCTGACTCAGAATCTGATTCATCTGAACTGCTGGAAGACTCCACCTTAGCCTTTTTAGCAACAGTACCATTTCTATGCAACCACAGACTGCTTCTTAGGCTCCTGTAACAGTAATTATTTTTAGAGTTATAGAACAGTAACCGAATAGGACTTGAGCTGTTTTTACCAAGCAATAAGAGATTAAAAAGTAGTACAACCACAAATCCGGTAGGTCAAAGGAAACAAAATATGATCCCACGTGAAGTCTATAGACACTCCCCACATCATCCGAGGAAGAGTCACCACTGCTGCTTGATTCTTTTTTGCAGGCTTTGCTTTAACTTAGCAACCACAGGCTTTCTTCTTGGGTTCCTGCAATATTCAATACAGTTATACAATAGTTTCAGAAAAATACAGGAAATGTAAAGCCTACAACAAACAAAATGAAACATCAACTGCGTAGACTCTCACACCTCATCCGAGGAGGAGTCCTCATCACTACTGCTCGAGTCTTTTGCCTTTGGCAGCCTTTGCTGGAGCTACCAACCTTCTTGACTGAAGCTTTTTCACCTGATAACCCATTGGCATATTGAACTCTTCTAGTATACAATAGTGAATAAGAGAGTAAACCCAGATTACAAGATAAGAGCAGCCACAAACACCGGTATCAGTTTACAACAATACATGTATTACTGCTACCAAGGACCCCATATCCATCAAGCGGCTTATGAGTGTTCAATCAAAAATCAAAACATCCATCTACACTCCAATTATGTTTTTTAACAAATACTCAACAGTTAAGAACCTTCTTGACTGAAGCTTTAGCCCGATTATTCATTGTCATATTAACTCTATTCAACATACCACAACGAATACAAAAAAGCAATTACAACTCTATAAGCAGGCACAAATACCAGCATCAGCTACAATAATACATACTGCTACCAAGCCACCATATCCATTAGAATTCAGTCAATGGGTGATGAACAAAACATCCATCTACACTCATAATTTATTCTTTTTTCAACAAATATCCATTTAGACCATACGACTATAATTTCATCTACTTCAAGCTAAGCCATTCTTTGTCCTAATCTAAGAAACAGAATATTACTTCCACACAAATTTAAGATTTGTATAAAAGAAAAAGGTACAGCAGCTTCATAAGATTAAGGAGTAGCCTTAATCAAATTAATATCTAATAGACCAACTTTCAATCCCAACACATAAGGAAAAATAAGCACCAAAACCCAACTAAATCATCAAGATTATGAAACAGGAAAAAAAGGCAAAGCAGCAAAACCCCAACTAAATCTCAAGATTACTGAAACATAAAACAAAAGAAAAAAGGAATTAAGAGTGAAAGGAAAACAAGAAACAAACCTTTGGGAGTTCATTCATCAGACAGAAGAATCCTCCTCAGAGGAACTGCTTTCTTGTTTCTTAAGGAACCTTTTTGAGAGCCTTCGCTTGCTCGAGCCGCAGCCGCAGCAGTCCTTCTGCTTTCTTCATAACCTTCTCATCCTTCAAGAAAGAAGAATCCTCCTCAGAGGAACTACTTTCTAGTTTCTTAGGAACCTTTTTGAGAGCCTTTGCTTGCTCGACCGCAGCTGCAGCACTCTTCTGCTTCTTCGTAACCTTCTCAATCACCTCTTCCGCTTCTCGCTTTCCTACACAAAACAAAACACAGTCAAAATCAAACCCACCTAGATTTTCAAATTAAATTAGATGCTTACGTAAATTTTGCTATTTTACTCAGTCAGTATACCAGATTGTTTCACACATGCACACCTAAAATACGTCAATTGTGCAGAATGTAGATTATAATGTGATGTGTAGTAAGGTTATCAATGATAATAAATTTTTGATTTATATACAAAGTTTCTCGAACAACTGGTAAGTTAAAAATTTCTAACCTTTCAGAATCTGATTAATTGAATTCGATACTTCCAGAAGAAGCATGTGCTTCACTTATTAAACTGGAATTACGTTTATACTAACGGGTAAACTTACAAGATTCAAAATCATGTGGTATTATGGATTCACATTTATACTAATGGGCAAAGACAAATTTCAAAATCTTGTTATTATAGGACTTATAGTGGTGCACATTCAATCCAAAGCCACAAACCCACAGCCTGCAAGTCTGCCATAAATAAAAATTTGGGTAGCTCCTCTCCCCCATTCCCCACATAAAGCACGCTCACACAGCTCTCTCTCTCTCTCCAGTTTCTAGGCACCATGCCGCATCAGCAAAGGGTGAGCAATAAAACCGAAAAACCGAACCAAACCGTAAAAAACCGAAAAAACCGGAACCGAAAAACCAAACCGATCACTTAATGGTTTGGTTTGGTTTTTAAATATTCCAAAAAGCCGGCTGAACCGGTTTGGTTTTCGGTTACATACTCAATAAAACAGATATTAAAACCCGAACCCGAACCCGGATTTTTAAAACGCCACCGTTTACTATGTGATATATATATATATATATATATATATATATATATATATATATATATATATATATATATATATATATATATAAACTAGTATATATAGTGCATGTAATGCAGTTCTTGTTGTCCCTGCAAATTGAATTTTTCTTAAAATTGATACCTTTTGTTTACTCTTTCTATTAATATATTCATTAGCCAATTAATCTTCCTGAATCAGTTTTGGTCCTTGCATTTTGTTATGCTGAATCAATTGTTATATTGCCTACCACATGCCAATTAAAAAAAGGCCCTGTCTATATTATACTTGTTGGATTTTTTTAACATAATTATATTTGTTTTTACTATGCAGAAGGAGTGCTATTGGCTACCTGTTAGCTTTTTTGAAGGTGTTGAAGCTGGAGGGGAGAATTGAATGTTTTTAGTGTCCTTACGTTTTTAACAACTTATAAATTTGGAATTATTTGAGATGTTTTAATTTTATAAGTAATTTTAGACTTAGAATGATTTATTTTTAAGTTTTCTAAGTGACTTTGGTTTCATGTGTGTTTTTGTAATATGTCTTGGTCATTATGTTTAAAATGTTGAATGTGATTTCTGGTTTAGCTTATGGTTAAAAGTTTAAATGTAGAAAACTCAAGTCAAAATAGAAATGAGACCGAACAGGCAAACCAAACTGAGGCTTAAGAAACCCCGAAGCAAGGTAACACCGAACCGTTAATAGCCAAGGCTAAAGCGGTTTCGAAATACCTAAAACCGAAATCTTTCGGTTCGGTTTTAGGATTTCACCACTAAAAACCGAACCAAACCGAGATGTGAGCACACTCCCAGTGAAGATCCACCTACGTGTTTATGATTTCAATTGATAAATAAGAGTAAATGGGACGGAATTAGAACGGAATTTGAGCTGAGGAAGAAGAGATTTAGAAGAGAGATTTAGATAAGATTGAGAGTGTGTGAAAGAGGCTGTTAATGAGGAGAGAGAAATTAAAGGCGAATTTGAGAGAATTAGCAAAATGCTAAAATCATTCTTGTTATTTCCTCGCTTTATCATATCCGCCATCATACATATAGCATCGGCGCATGGGAAGCGACCTTAACAGCCAACACAGAATCACGCCACATGGTCGTTTGCTCGAAAACGACAGGCGTTTACCAATTGAAAGAAAGAAGCGTACATTGCTAACTTAATTAACTAAAGCGGCCCGGCCTTATTTTATGGCAAAACGACGTCGGCGGAATTCGATAAAACGACGTACCGCCGTGACCTGAGTAATCAAACATAAGCGGTCACCCCCCGATTATCATCTAGAACCACTAATCATAACATTCCCTTTCCACTTGAGAACTTGACTTCCTTGTCTCGAGGGTTGAAATCTCTGAAAAGAATTAGCGGCAATGCGGTCGGTCTTCCCCAGTAAGCGTCTTAACGGAAGCGCATTTGACACGTTGGATGAGTACAGAGGCAGGCTGGACTATTGCCTTTCTTCTGCCCGATTTCCGATCCCAGAAAATGGCCTTTGGTTCTACTAGAATTTGCCCGTCATCACTGCATACGGTAAAGCTTGGATTGGAAATGTCGCCCGAGGACCCAATTCGAGGCTTGAGCGGGAGACATGCAAATCTTTTGAGAGTGGATCTTTGAAGGATTCTTTGGAAGAGTTTAGCTTGTAGGCTACTTGACGAACCTTAGCGATGACCTGGAAGAGACCATAGAATTTTGGAGCCAAGCTTCATATTCGTTCTCACGTGGCTACAGAGATGTATGCACTTATATGAAATTGGAGTTTAAATAGCCCAATCCCAAACCTCAAAATTCCTCTCCGTCTGTTTACGTCGGCCCGTTTGTTTCATCCTATTAAGTGCCTCCAAGTAAATGTCAATCTCAATCTCGAAGATTTGATCTGTTTGTCCCTTTCCAGTAAGAATTGGTGTTTGCTGTGACAACCTTGGTGTATTGTTCGCTGACTAAACAATGCTTGGTAGGTTAGGGGTATCCATATAGGGCCTCGAAAGGGGTCATTTGCAAGGAATACATGTGTGGTAGTTGGTATTATACTACACCATTCGACTAAAATTGACCCAGTAGACCGTAGAGTGGGTTTAGAACTTGTCGCCCAGCTCTTAGGTATTGCTTTCGAAACAGCTTGTCATTTAACCTCTCTGTGTCTGCGGCCGTCGGTTTGTGGGTGATAATTTGACATTGCTTAGGTTTAGAGAAATAGTTTCAGGGAGTGAGAAAAGGGATTAATGAGAATTGGCTAAGGAAGATTTTGTTTCTCATTACGGAAGTAATAGTAGTTTGGAGATGCCATAAGTGCTTTTATAAATGTTGTCAAGAAAAGTTTTGGCGCGGCTGTAGTCCGTGTATGGGTGTTTGAGAGGGACCAAGTGTGCGTATTTAGTGAACCTATCCACTACAACGAATAAAATTCCATTGATGGGAGTTAGAGAGGCGCTTGATAGGGAAATCCGTAGAAATGTCGGACCGAGGTTGTGTAGGTGCCGAGTAATGGTTGTAATAGACCGAGGTGGGTGAATTGATTCAGGTTTTTGGTTTGTTGGCATACCTGGCGGTGTTATCCATTTCTTGGCAGTCGACTTTCGAGACCTAGCCAATAAAAGTCTTGAAAAAAATCCTCCGCTTGGCTGGTGCCTTGAATGCCCGAATGCCCTCCCAAGGGGAGTTGTTGTAGCTCTTGTATCAACTTTCTCCCTCAATCCCACCCATTCTTGCCTATGACTAATTTCCCTTGATACCTCGTTAACCCATTACAAGCCGAGTAATCGGGAAAATCACTTTTATTGACCGAGAATTCCTTCAGCTGATTTTCTTTTATCTCTTGATAAATCTTCCGTACCTAATGTCATGCACCTCATTTACCCAGACTAGGTTGAAGCCATGAGACACGGCTTCTACGCTCTATTTCCTACTGCATTCTCATGAATCTGGACGAATGGCATCGTTTGCCTTATTGCCCTGATGGTCCGCTTGCTTATAAACGATGGAGTAATCATATCCCGAGAGTTTGGATATCCACTACGCTATAATGGGTAGAAATAACCTTTTAATCGAGATATTTAAGACTCGTGAGTCTGGTCTTGATACGAAAATGATGACCACAAAGTGTAGTGCCTCCATTTCTCTGTTGCCCGAGAATGGCTAAGAATTCTTTCGATGGATTAGCAATACCAGTTTTGCTTAGGACCCGAAAGGCCTTACTAATAAATGCAATTGGTCTTCCTCCTTGAATGAAATACAGCTCAATGCCATTTGTAACATGCATCTATTTCTAAAAACAGAGCTCGCTTAGGTGAAATCGGGCATAGTCGAAAGCTTGGAGGCGGTGAGTCAAGTGAGCTGTCTTGAGGTTATTGAAAGCTAGTTGGGCCTCCTCATCCCAACTTGAATGCATTCTTCTCAGTAACAACACGGTGAGGGTTTACTAATAAGTCGTAGTGTCGAATGAACTACGCCGTACCACCATCGACCACTAGAAAACCTCTTAGAGCTTTTAGC